>CM065465.1:25718939-25922099 GCA_032872475.1 Leptopilina myrica (nomen nudum) | reverse complement strand
ATTTTCTGGAAAAAGAACCAATCGATAATAAAAATATCTGATTGACAATGAGAAAAGAGATCTGTCGGGAAAAATGATTGATTTTTAATAATATAAAATATTGAAACTAAAAATAACTGATTTTTAATATAAGTATTAGGAATTGACAGTAAAAAAAGGATTATCAGTATAAACAACTGATTGGTAATAAAATAAAAAAATGTCAGTAAAGTTAACTTATTTTTAGTCAGATCTTCAAAATTTTCATCAAAAATAACTGATTGTTATTCACAAATTAATGATCGTTAATAAAAATAACTAATTTTTAGGGGAAAAATAAAAGTTGGTCAGTAAAAAATAAGTAATTTTCAGTTTTAAAAAACGATTCTAAAAAAAGGAAATAATTGTCAGAAGAAGAAAAAATTGCCAGAAAAAAAATAATAGTCAGAAAAAAGAAATAATCGCCAATAAAAGAAATTGTCAATAAAAAAACTAACTGTCAATAAAAGAACCAATTGTCATAATAAAAATTAACTATAGTTGTTAGTAAACAACGAATTTTCATTGAATAAAAAAATTATCAGAGAAAAAATTACTAACAGCGAATAAGAACAGATTCACCGTAAAAATTCACATTTTCAATACTCATTAAAATTCACAGAGGGAAAGAGAAAAAACAAGAATTAATAAACATATTGACATTTACTTCATAAAATCAAATTAAGAAATTGTGTTTAATTGACTTTCAATCACTTATAATTATACGATATTTAATATGAAAACTTCTTCTTTTTTTTAACCCGCGCGAGAGTAATTCAATCAATTAGATATGAAAAAGGTAAAAATTTCTTTCTTTTTTTTTCTAAAAAGTTACGTAATAAAGTTACGCCTTTGATCCACCGTCTTCCCCTCTCTATATATATATATACATAACATAAGGATTCGTAATAAGAGTTTTCTCCAACCCTTCTTTTTAAAACATTATATAATTAATGAACGCTTTTGAAAAATCAATAAACCCAGTTCTCTAGGAGCACTTTTATATTTCAACAAGTTATTTCTGAATCTGCTAATGGATATCATAAATTTTAAATACATATATATATATATATTCAAGCATTCATCATCATATATATGAAATATATATTCAATTGTCCTAAATTTAGTTCATCTTTCAACTGACAGACCAAAATGAAAATAAATTATTCAAATTTTCTTTATTTATGAAAATGCAAAATTTATGTATCACCGATATTGCGAGCTAATTAATATTCAACTCGGGGGAATTTTTATATTCATTGATTCACAAAAAAAAGGTTAATAATAATTTATGTAAAAAATGTTAAAATTTACTTTCCACTTTTTTATAATACGAAAATAATAGTTTTAAATTCCGATCTAAATTTTCCAGAGAGTAAAGATTACTAGATGTGAAAAACAATTTCAAATTCCGATATTGATCCAGGTTATTTTAACTTGATTCGGTTTAATCAAATTTTAATTTTAATTTAATTTGAATTTCGCGCCAAAAAATTCGACGTTTCTCCGTCCAGATGGCATGAAAGTTCTCTCGCAATTGAGATAATTTCCGCGGGGTATAAATACAATAAAAGAATTTTTACATTCTCTTAGTCAATTATTGTAAATAACCCCGCTTTTTAACGAAAAACAATCATACTTTCGCTAATTCGAATTTTTTTTTTGTCCTCTCGTGTACGATTTTTATATTTTCCAACCACGAATTTCCCAACAATAAAAAAAAAAATTCCCCCATCAAATTCTCTCGATGTGTCAACCAAATTTTAATCAGACAATTGTAATTGTTTGCCCTCAGAGGAGAATAAAAGGCACGAGAAGCTTAAAAAAAAGGATAAAAAAAGAAAGCAAAAAAAAAACAAAAAAAAATAGGAAGGTAGGTCTGAAAATTTCATGAAAGCCCGCTTTTCACCGTATTCATCTTGCAAAGGCATTCTTGTCGCTCTATCACTCCAGACACTATAGACTATGTCGAGAGGTAGAGGTATAATGTTTTGAAACTCTTTTTTTTCTCCTTTTTTTTCGCTGTCGGCCTTGTGAACATTTCAACGGCTAATTAGGCTCCCCAACATTCGTACCCTCCAGTCCTAAGTGTTCTTCTCGCCCTCACCCATATATATAGACACCAGTAGTGCTCCGAGACAGCGACGAATTGAACGAAATCTTTGTTTACTTCATGAGTTTCAGAGAGGGGCTCTGAAAATCCCCTAAATGAAGATATGCGATTTGTATATATTAAAGGAGAGAAAAAAAAATGAAAAGAAGATGAGAAAAAAAATCTCACTAATCACTATAAATATCAACGAAATAATTCTCGCTTGTGTTATTTAAAATTCATAATTTAAAAGCCAACTGAAAATCTTTTTCGACGTATTTCGAAAGCTAATGTAGAAAAAAAGGCAAGGTTTTCATACAAATAATTTATTTCTTTTTTAATTTGTAAAAATTTAATTATTAACTTTTCTCTTATTATTATGGTTATTTTTATTATTATTGTTATTATTATTATCATTATTAATATTAATAATAATAATTATTATTATTAATAATAATAATAATAATCAATATTAGCATTACTATTATTACTTTATTTTTATTTATTTAATGTATATATACGAGGTCAAAGGCTCTTTAAATTATTTATCTATTGTTGTTCTTATCATTATTACTATTAAAATCTTTATTTTTATTGTCATTATTGCTATTTTTATTATTATTATTATTATTATTATTATTATTATTCTTTAAAAAATTTTAACTATGCAAAAATGGGACAAGATTTTATTCATACACTTCCTTTCCCTTTTAATTGTTTCCGAAATTAGTTAACAATTTTTTCTTATTACAGGGCTCGAACTCGTGAAGAATTTTAAAAAAATGGACTTTACGGCCCAAATACTAAATATTAAGAACAATTTAAATAAAAAAATGTAATTAATCCGAGTATAAGAATATTATAAAAAATAAAGATACCTATCACACCGAGTCTTTGATTTTTTTTCATTGTTTTGTAATTCGATTTAACGAAACTTTATAAAATTTTTTAAATAAAGATAAAATTATACGAAAAATTCAAATGTTCAAAAATTTTAATAGATACCCTTCAAAAATTCAATTATTTCTAAAAATTCACGCTATTATGCTTTTAATTTTTAATTATTATGTAAAATTTTAACTAAACTGCATTTTTAAATCAATTTTTATTTGAAAGATCTAAGAGAATTAAATTGTTTGAATGCAAAAATAATTATTAATTAAATTATTACATGTTTCTTAAAATTGAATACTCATTAAGAATTTTATAAAACAAATTTTAAATAATTAAATTGCTTTGGCGACTTTTAATAAAATTTTTTTTAAATAATTACATTTTTCGAAAAATTTAATTAAAATTTTATTGAAAATAATTGAAATTCATCAATGAGTTTTATTATTTATGAAAATAATTAAAATTCTTGCGAAGTAATTTATTTATTTATATTTTATAAAATTAATTAAATATTTGAGTAGAATTTTGTAAAAAAATTTAAGTAATTGAATACTTCTTAAAAATTAATTTTTAGTAGATAATTCTACGAGAATTCAATTTTATAAATACAAAAAAATAATTTATTGAATAATTAAATGTTTATCAAAATTAATTCACAAAAAGAATTTTTTTATTAAATTTTTAAATAATTGAATTTTTTCGACAAATTTTGTAATAAAATTTTTTTAAATAATTGCATTTTTTGAGAATATCGATAAAAATTTGTCTTACAAATAATAATTGAAATTCAGCAATGAATTCTAACAGATATAAAAAATAACAGAATGTTTCCGAAGAAATTAATAAAAAAAATTTGTAAATGATTCAATTTCTGTAAAATAATGAAAAATAATGGAATTCTTAGAAAAAAAAACTTTATGCAAAGTTTGTAATTAATTTAATTGTAGAATTTTTTTCAATTTTTGTTTTAAATAATTGAATTTTCCTTCGAAAAATTTGATAAAATAGTAGATATCAAAAATCATTTGAATTCATGAAAATTTGGAGAAATAATTGAAATTTTTGCCAACAATATTTTATTAAAATTTTAGAAAATAATTCAATTTCAAAAAAGAATTTTATTATCTATAGATATAATTGAAATTTTGACGATAATTTTTTTTTAAATTTTGAATTTTTACCAAGAATCTTATTAATTTTGTAAATAATAAAATTTCTGCAATAATTTCTAACTTCTACAAAATTCAAAATTTATTGGGTAATTTTTAAACTATACTTCTTCTAAAAGTCTATTATTTTTAATAACTAATTAAAAATTAAAAGTATACATTAAACTCTTGTAAAATTTAATTAGCTTTGAAATATTTAAGTAAAATTATTCATTAAAATAATTTATAGGTAATAATAGTTTTGTGAAAATTCTCTAAGATTAATATAAAAAGAATTATTGTCTAATTATTATATATAAAAATAAATTATTGTCTAAAATAAATTGTTCCCTTTTTTCCACCTTTTGACCAAATATTCTTTTGTTTTGTAAAGAAATGCAAACAATTTCAAATTATAAAATAAAAAAATGTATTTTTTACACTCAAAAATGTTTCCAAATCAATGGATAAATTTTTTTTACTTCTTCTTAATTTTTCTGATAACTTTATCTGTAATTATATTTCTACTTTTTTTGTAGTTTTTTTTTTAAATTGTTTTTTATTTTTGTATTGTTTGTATTTTTTCTTCTATTTCGGTAATTTTCAGTAATTTAAAAAATTATTTTGTTTTTAAATTATAAATTTATAAATTATTTCGTAAATTGAATGTTAATATCATAGTAAAATTTAAGGGTACATACACATGGGAAAATAGAGAATTTCAACTTTATATAACACGCAAACTTTAATATCATTATTTTGGCTTGAGTTTATTACGTGGCATGTGTGTATGCCCTCTCACTCTCTCATTTTTTTTCTGTCTTTTTTTGGCAAAAAAAAGTTGTTTGTTTTTTTTTTTCACTCGGGTCCAGGGAAAGAACATATCTTTTCTCGGGGAATATTTCATACAAGCGCGCACATACGCATAATATAAAACGGCAACCACCAGAAACGAAATTGTAGCAGCGTTCAACAACCTCATATTATTCTAGTCTCCACAAGTATAAAGTGTACCATTAAACTAAACGGGCATACGTGTAATTTTCATAAATTTTAATAGCTATATATGTATAGTGAAAATGCTACGCGTGTATGATTTCAACCTATATATATTATACATGTATATTGTATTATATATAAATCGGTGAATCGCTAAAAATTTTCCCTCTTTTATATAAATATATTTTTATACATTTTTACCATTTCCTCTTACTTTGCAATTCAATTTTTCATTTGAGTTAATTTATTACTGTTATTAATTCCTTTATTCTGAAAATTTTCAAGTAGAAATTTTTTCACGTGTTACTTAAATTGTGTGACCCAATTAAATTATTATAAATTATATATATACCAAAATATGTAAATAATAAAATAATATACCAATAAAAAATTATTATCAATTCAAGAATTTTGCTCTCGTTTGAAAATTTTATTCTTGGATTGTATTAAAAATTATTACATTCTATAAAAGTCGGTTTTGAAAGTAAGTCAACTGTAAATTTTAATCAGCAAAAATTAATAATTATTATTTCATTTGATTCGGAGTGATCGTTAACTTCAACACATAATTCATTTAAAACCGAGTGATAGAATCATTATTATATTATTAATTATTATCTTTATTATTAATTCTAATTAGAACTATTTTTTGAATAATTTAATTAATTAATGTAGTTAATTAATTAATTTAGGTAATTAATTTATTTATTTAAGAAACATCACGGCACATGTCCTTTTGTAAAAAAAGACTTTCTAATTAAAATACTAATATTATTTTTATTATTAATTTTAATTACTAATTTAGATTAATAATTATTTCTAATTTGAACAAATTAAAATTAATAATCATCACAAATTCGATGTAATTACAATTAATGAGAATTCATAAAATTATTTTTAATTATAAATCCAATTATTTCTAAGCATTTCTAATAAGAATTAATAATTATCAGGAATTGATAATCAATACTAGTGAGTATTATTTAAAATTTATCATGATTAAAAGTTACAATTAATTATTTCTAACTGGAATTATGTATTACCAGTTGAAACTAATTAAAAATTTTCATTGTTACTATTAATAGAATTAATAATTATCATTGACGACGACTTAGTAAAATTAATAATTATTAAAAGTAAAAAAAAATTAATAAAAGTAATAATGATAATTATTAACATTATAATTACTAATTAGTATTGGTAATTGTTAATTATCAACTTACTACCAATGAAAACTAATTTTTTCACTCTCTAAATTTTAATTAGTAAAAATATTTATTAACTTGAATTAGCGACTGACTTTTTGCGTTTAATTTAGTAAATTTTACTAATTAATTACTAGAAATTAATTATTTATTTAATTATTTAAATAGAAAAATAAAGAATTCTTTTATTAATTGAATGTTTCATAAAATTGTATTTTCATAAAAAATTTTACTAATAAATTTTTAAATAATTGAATTCGGCTTCGAATTTTTTTTTTATTTTTTTTTAATTCTTTTTTTGGAATTTTTTAGACGAATATAAATTTTTTTTAAATAACTACATTTTTTGAGGATTTTATTAAAATTGTATAAAAAATAAGTAAGATTTTGCGAAAGGTTTATTGTTAATGAAAATAATTGAACTCCTGAAAAGAATTTTAATACATTTATATATAAAAATAATTGAATCCTTGTAAAAAATTTTATTATTTATGAAAAATATTAGATTTATTACGAAGGAATTTAAAAAAAGAATTATAATTAATCGAACCTAAGTAAAAATAGTATTATTTTTAAAAATAATTAAATATTTGCGTAGAATTTTATCAAATTATAATTATATAAATTATAAATTATAATTTATAATTAAAGTAACTAAAATTTACTAATTCAGAAGCAATAAACATAAGCCAATAATTCTAACTAATAAACATTTTTATCTAAATAAATAAATTTTTACATATATAGCATCCCATTCGCTTTTTCGTTTGTGAGAGAACTTTCATGCCATCTGGACGGCAACCTACCGAGTCATAATGGCGCGAAATTCAAATTCAAAAAAGAAAAACAAATTTAAATTAACTTAAAAATTATTTCTAATTCAAATTTAACAACTGGAGCAATATCCCATAATATTTCTCCAGAACTATTGGATTATCGAATATTTATCCCGGTAAACCTAATTTTATAAACCAAACCGAATGTAACACACTTCCATGTTTAATTCGAATCTCAACAGGACGTGTTCTCGCCGTTGTTATTACGATTATTATGATTATTATTATTATCATCATAGTCATTTGATTTCAATGTTTTAATTAATACACAAATTAAATTTACATAACCACGGATGATAATAATAATTCACACTCCGAACAGAGACTAGTCGATTAATAATTTAATTAAAATCGTTTAACCTACAGAAAATATTTTCCCTCCCACATCTTTAAATATACCGAAATCAATATATTCGTAATAATCATGGGAAAAAAAACGATTTTCAACCACAATAATTCAGAAAAAGAAAATTATAATGAAAATAAAAGAAAACCAAGAGATAGAAGTTAATATCATCGGTGTGGTTTTACTATATAAATTTCTCGATATTGTCCATAAGTTTTTCCCTTCACTTCTCTTTCTTTCTCTCTCTCTCTCTCCCTTGTTGAAAGAAGACCGATTAAATTATGGTTTCATTATTTCCGTTAATTTATTATCTACTCGTGTACTGACTTTAGAGATTTTCGCAAAAGCAAAAAGCAAAGAGACGAAGAGGTTGCTTCCCATATAAACCGCATCGTAGAAACGCCTGCTGCGGCTTCTGAATCGGGGAGAGACATCTGACTTGTTAATTTTTCCCGCATAAATTTTGAGAGGAGTCGCCAGCTTTTAATTGATTCGCCAGATCCCGACCCTTCAGGCAACACACCAATATATATCAACGTAATAGATATATATACATCTGGCAGACTTGTGTCTCCTGTTGGTTCTCATTTTCCCCCCATCCTCCAGATTTGATCCGCGAATTCACTCGTTGATTTTCAGGTCGTGCAATGATTTCTGACACGTCACTATATATATACGAAAATTAGGTAAAGCTGCTGACGCAGTGAGAGAGTGAGAGAGAGAGCCAAAGTAATCGCGCATAATTCGCCCAGTGGAATATGTCAACCAAACGCATAACGAGAATCAAATTTGCGCGAATTTCACGTTTCATGACTTAATGAATATACCATACATATATGTACTTAAGCTGGATTTGAAAATTTTGCAAAATTCTAATTAAATTCTCATTCTTTTCTTTCTGTGTGAGTAGTAATTGCCAGACGAATTTTTTTTGTTTTAGTTTTGGTGTAAAAAAAGAAAAAAAATTACAACAAACATATAGGTACAATAATTGGGGTTCAACCTAATTATATCTTTGTCGCAATTTTTTCCAAGATTGAATCAATCTTGAAAGACAAGACCGAGACAATAATGTTTAGATTTGCAATTGTAGAGACAAATCTTGAATTTGAATACTGACTTTCAATTTTTTAATTTTCTTTAACTTTAAATTTGTTTCAATGATAAATCATGAAAAATTTCTCCTTAACTTTTCTCCTTTAATAATAAATATTTTAAAATTTCTTCTTAAATGAAGGGTGGCATGACAAAAGGGGTCAAGCAACAATTTCATGATTTTACAGGAAACAAAAATAAAACATTAAAAAAATTTTCTGGTCATTTAAGAAAAATCTAAAAAAACCGTTTCGAGATATTATTTCGCTTTACCAGTGGAAATACAATTTATGGAGATAAACCTACAGATTAGTGAGAAAAATAAGTAAAAGTGGACCATTTTGGGGTTACGTCAAATGCCCATATTTTCTTTTAAAATTAATTGTGAAAAAAATATACAGTTTAAAGAAAAACTGAAAAATTAGTTTGTTAATTTTGAATTGATGAAGTAAATGCAAAACAGTTTGATTCAAAGAAGTTGTTTGTTTTCAAGAAAAATATAAATTTAATTTATTTTTAAAAGTAAACAGTAACGAAATTTTCAAATGCAATCTACAATCAGGAATATTTAAAAATTAACTGAAGAATAATATTTAGGTTCGGTTGTTGAAAATTAAATGATGGATAAAACTATTTCTAAATAGACATAAAATCTTCTAGCAAAATTTAATAATGTATTTAATAATATTAAAAATAAGGAATATTTATAACCATATTAACCTATTCATGATAGTATTCGTTTCTTTTGTTTTTTAACTGAATTGCATTGTAAGTAGAAATTTAGGCTATTTTTTTAGTCTTATTTTTATTAAAAACGAGTTTAAAAAGACAATTTACAAGAAAATCCGTTTACAGAAATGTGTAAAAGAATTTACTTGATTTGTTTATAAAAAAATCTCAATTTCGAAAAATTGTGGCTTGACCCCTTTTGTCATGCCACCCTTCAAATATTCTTCTTTAATCTCAAATATTGAGAAAATTTCTACTTAAATTCTACTTCTGAAAAAAGTAGATAAGGATTTTTTTTTTGTAATTTTACATTGCATAAAAAGGATTTTACACTATTTCAATGTAAAATTTTAAAATCTAAACATTAAAATTTTCTAAAAATTCTACTCACACTATAAAGCTTATAATATTTAATTATTACTTGAAATTTTAACTGAAAATTAAATTTTCTAATAATACTCATAAGTTCTATGATAATTTAATTATTTAAACATAAAAAAATCATTTTTACACAAAATTTTAGAAAAAAATTTCAATAAAGTTCTATATAATAATTAAATTTTATGAAAATTTCAAAAAAAAAATTAATAAAGTTCTTTTTAATAATTGAACTTAAAAAAATTTAATTATTCTACAGAAATTTATGAATTTTCTTTCCTAAGTTTAATGGTTTCGAAGAATTTTATTAATGTTTAAAAAGAAAAAATTGCATTCTCTACAGACTTTTTTAAAAATTGTATTCAAAATGATTGAAATCTAATTAAATAAATTAAATAATTTTATTTCTGTCACAATCTTATTATTTTTCAAAATAATAGACAAAAATAAAAAAAATTGTACTAAAATTTGTAAAAGCACAGTTTTTATGGTTTCGAAGAAAATTCAAGTTTGTGCGTGTAATTTTATTAAAATTTTTCTAAATGGAATTGAATTATATTAAAAAAATTAAAACATTTTTAAAAAATAAGTGAATTTTATTTTAAAAATTTCGTTAAACTTTTTAAGAGCAATAAAGTTCCATCCAGAAATGTTATTCAAATTGTATTGAAAGTAATTGAATTTTTCTTAAAATTCATTATTAAAAATTGTATTTAAAATAATTGAACATAAATTAAATTACTTTAAATAAATTAAATAATTTAATTTCTGTAAAAATATTATCATTTATGGAAATAATAGACAAAAATAAAAAAAAATTGTAATAAAATTTGAAAACACGCTTAATCGTTTCGAAAAAAGTCAAGTTTGTATGAAAAATTTAATTAAAATTTTACTAATTGAATTCTTCTAGGCAAATTATCACAATTTTTAAAAATGAGTGAATTATGTAAAAGTAATTTATTTGAAATTTTTAAAAGCAATCAAATTCCATCAAGAAATTTTATTCAAATTGTATTGAAAATATTTGAATTTGTCAAAGAATTTTACCAAAAATTTGAAAAATAATTGCATTTTTCAAAGAATTTATTAAAAATTGTATTCACAATAATTGAAATTAAATTAAATAAATTAAATCATTCAATTCCTGTGTAAATATTATTTATAAAAATAATAAACAAAAAAATAAAATAATAGAATTTGGAAAAATAAGTACTTTGATCCTTTCGAAAAAAATTTAAGTTTGTATAAGAAATTTAATTAAAACTATACTTGAGATATTAACTTCTTCTAAACAGTTTATGACAAAGTTTAAAACATAAATAAGTAAATTCTATAAATAAATTTTGATTCACTTTCTAAAAACAATTAAATTCCATGTCAAGAAACTTTATTAAAATCGCATTGAAAATAATTAAATTTTTCCGAAGAATTTTATATTTTGAAAAAAAAGCTGATATTCTTACGAAGAATTTTATTAAAATTTTGTTTAACCAATTGAATTCTTTTGGTAAATTATATCCAAGTAGTAGGTATTGAATATAATTTAATTTCTGAAATTTTTTTTGAAAATAATCGTATCCTTATTAAAGAATTTTACCAACATTTTTTAATCGCTTCTAAAAATTTTTTCTAACATTTCTGTAAATAGTTGAACTGTCTTAACTATTGGCGGATTTAATGTAGTGCAAATTCTCAAAAATAGAAAAAAGTGTCTTTCATTATCGAAAAATCTTTTTAAAAAAAGATACAATACAACAATACGAAAAATACAAAATACAATTTAAAAAAACAATACAAAAAATACAAATAGTAGCAAATCGTAAAAAAATATCAAATAGTTGTAAAAAGTAAATTTTAGTAGATAAGTATACGAAGCCTCTGAATTGAAGTCTGACTTTTTTTTAATTTAATTTGAACTGAACCGATAGGTTCAAAATTTGAATTCAATTGAGACACTCTCAAGTGATTTTCTCTTAAAATTAGGTCGTTTCATTTTAATTCAATTTGAATTTCGCGCCATTCTAATTCTATTGGTTCCCGTCCAGATGGCATGAAATCTCGCTCATAATCGACATGACTTTATGGGATGCTTAAGTATCTCTGACCCAAATATTCGTTATTACATTCAGTTTTTACAAGTCCTTGAAGTTAGCGTCGATACTTAGTGTCATAAACTACTTTTTGCGGTTTCTAGTGACAGATAACTATATAATTAATTAACTCAAAAATCACTAATTTTCAGTTATTTCATTCACCTCGTAAATTAAAATTTAAAAATAAGTTCAGTTCACATTTTTGACTTGAAACCTTTGAAAAAAACTATTTTATTCTTTAAATTAGCTGCGAATCAACAGTTCTTCGACTGGCCGGTTTTTTTGCCTAATATGTCCCGATAAACAATTCCAAATCCCTAGAAAGTATGTAGGTTTAGGAAAAATTATAATTTCGCCTAAACCTGTAGACTTTCAAGGCATTTGGATTTGTTTATTTTGAGGATCAAGTTGTGGACCCTGGAAATCCCTAGAAAGGCTATATAAGTTTAGGAAAAATTATAATTTCGCCTAAACCTGTAGACTTTCTAGGGATTTGGAATTGTTTATTTTGTGAATCAAGTTGTGGTCCCTAGAAATCCCTAGAACGTCTATAGGTTTAGGAAAAATTATAATTTCGCCTAAACCTGTAGACTTTCTAGGCATTTGGAATTGTTTATTTTGTAGATCAAGTTGTGGTCCCTAGAAATCCCTAGAACGTCTATAGGTTTAGGAAAAATTATAATTTCGCCCAAACCTGTAGACTTTCTAGGCATTTGGAATTGTTTATATTGTGGATCAAAGTTGTGCTCCCAAATCGGGTAAACTATTCATAAAAAATCAATTTTCGAACCACATGCGGTAAATTTCCGAACTTGTCAATTACACATATGAGCCAGAAAATTCCCACAAATAAATTCTCCTCTTTCTTCCAGTTTGGCATTTCTTCCTAATCCAACTTTCCTGTCAGCTACAATAATCTCCCAATACATATATATATATATATATATATATATACACCCGCTAAACCTTGAAGAGTTCGAGAAGCTGAGATTCGACACGACTGTCAAGGTAATCGCAAATTGTACTCTCTTCTCAAGAGATAGAATCTGCGCACTGCGGCAATAAGCTCGACACACACACTATGAGAAACGGTGAAAATCGATCGAGGCGTTCTCGCTTTTATCGACAAGCAATTTATCAGTTTCACCGGTTTCAAAACCGCACCAATGGGGCTCAGAGGGAGAATGACGTAAAGTTTTGTATATATTACCCTTCTTTTCCACCTCTCGTACCATCAAAAAAAAAAAAAAAAGGGTATATAAGAACAATGTCGCAGCTGTGCTCGCGGACACGAAAACTCGTTTTTTCGCGGATCGACCGACGAAATAAGGGAGAGAGAGAGGAACCAAAATCCGTTTGATCTTGTATGGTGGCACATAAGGATTTTGCCTCGAGCAATGTGTATGAAGGGACCATATATACGAAAACTTGAGGCGCGCGAGTGAAATGTTGAGAGAGAGAGAGAGAGAGAAAGAGAGAGACAGGGAGAGAGACAAGTGGTTGGGGGAGTCACAGCAAGACAGGGTTGGCGAGGCATTGAAATTGCAAATGCGCATTATGGATAATTCCCCATAGAGGGTCGAATATCTATGTATTTCGGCGGCCACTCACACAACACTACTCGCCGATTTTCTATGTGGCAGTCTAACAGGGTCCTTGTGTTTGAGTCAAGGCGACAACATACACGCGTTTATGCTCCAGTGTATTCGTCTTCGACTCAACCCTCGCCTCCCTCGTCTTCGCTACACCTATCCACCCACACCTTTAACGCTCAACCAACACCCCAACATCGCCCCAAAAGCCCTTACCATTTACACACCTTCACCCCCTTCACTTCTAGAGAGATAGAGTGAGAGAGAGAAGCATAAGTGAATCCACTACACGGATTTAACAGAGGGGGGTTGCTTGCTTGTGCGACTGCTTTAGGCTATCTCGCTATTTCTGTTTTGCGACATTGTATGTTAAAACCATTCTCTTCGATAAACAAAAATTTCGTTATTCTTCAAAAAAGAAAAAACATTTTTCTTTATGTGGAAAAATAAAGAAGAAAAAAAAGACTCACTTAAAGGTGGTTCTTACTTTGTTATTTAAACACTACGAAACGGAATTTACTTCCTACACTATAAAAGAAGGCATCTTATTCTATTTTTAAGATACTATTGCACTGGCGTACAAAACAAAAAATTTATAACTGACATTTGCTTCTAGGTTGTTTTTCCCACACTCAAAAATATTCTCAGTTTTGACTACTCTCATCCTTAGTTCAATAAGTTCCCAAAGATATTAATAAAACATGTGTCAATCATCAAAAAGTATTTAAAATAATTAAGAATGTAATTTGTGCAACAAGATTTTGTAGTTATTTTAAAAATTCAACTGTGACGCGACTTTGAAGCAAAAAATTATAGGTTATGTTTGCAATTTTTCTAAATGAAAATACAAAAAAATTGATCGACTGTTAATGTGAATCATTAATGTTTAAGTTGTCATTATAACTGAAATATTTAATAAACACTGCTTTTAAATTGTAAAAAATGATAAAAAAAACTTTTAATCAATAAAAAAGTAACACTAACATAACCTTAAAGTGATTTGCTTCTAGTTGCTTGAATTCTAAATTTTTAACTACACAAGAAGTAGTAAAATTTACTATACAAACAGTATAAGATTGACTGAAATAACACAATAAAACAAAATTTTTGTCAACTATTCAGGTAAATATTATGAAAAAAATTTGTTATCAAGAAAATTGGGATTTTATTCGACTTTTCTTTCAAACATTGCAACAGAGTACCACAATTTTTAGTGGAAAAAAAGTGAAACTTATTTTGATTTTTATAATGCGAAAAATAACTAAAAACAAATCTTTCAAAAATTCTTTTTGAATAGTTAAATTTTTGTAAAATTTAATTGAAAATAATGAATTTATTTCATGTATGTTGTAATAATTTTTTAAAAACAACTTTTGAAGAATTTTAATTGCAAACTTTAAATGTAATTGAATTAATAAAAATTAAAATAAAAAATCTTTAAAAGTAAATTTAAAAATGAAAATTAGCTTCTGTTTTAAAATTCAATATTTTTAATTATATATTTCTAAAAATCCTAACATTTTAGAATTATTTTCAGCAGTTTGAAGAAAATAATAATGTTCAACATTTTTAAATAAAATTCATCAAAAAATTAATTAGTTTTTTTAAATTATGCAAAATTTTTTTTTAAGAAATTACAATTATTTTCGAAAAATTACATTATTAAAAACATAACTATTAGAATTGTTTTATATTAATTTTTTACAATTAAAATTTAACTATTTAGACTCATTAAAATTTTTAAGAAATCATGGTCCTGTTTATAATTAAAATTCTTCAAAAATTTCATCATTTTTATTTATATTTTTCAAAAATTCAATTATTTTTGAAAGATTTTACTAAATTTTAATTGTTTGGAAATTTTTAAAAATTGAAAAACTGTTATCGTTGAAAAATTATTTAAAAATATTTTTCAAAAATTAATTGTAAGAATTTTCTTTTATATTTGTTTGAAAAAAATCTTAATAACTTAAGAAAACACTATAGGGAGTTACAATTATTATAAAAAATTGAGTTTATGAAATTAAAATAATAGAATTCTAGAAAAACATTGTAAAATTAAATTAAAAATTTTTAAGAACTAAAATTTTTGAAAAAGTTTAATAATTCGAATTTATCTGAAATTAGATAATTTTTTTTTAATTTAATCAATTAATTTCTAAAAGTAATAGATTTCCAGAAGAATTTTAATTAAAAACAATAAAAAAAAATGAATTTTGTAAAAGTTACATAAATGACTGTGCAAAAATCCAATTTTTTTAAAAAGTAGAATAATGTAATTATTCTCAAAAACTTTATTAAACCATGTGGAAAGAATTCAAGTATTTAAAATTTTTTTTAAACTTCTTGTCAAAATTGCAATTATCTTTATTAATAATCAAGTTCTTCTGTGAGATATTTAGTTCAAAACGTTTATTATACTAATTACTTTATTAATGATTTGCAATTATCTACTTTTTTAATTAAATTTTCCAAAAGAATTTTGTTAAAAAAAATATATATAATAAAATTTAACACAAACTAAAAAATTTTATGAAAATTCTTCGAAAGATTTCAATTAATTAAAATTTATTGATAGAACTCTGTATAAGAATTCAATTCAAAGAAACATTCAATAATTCAATAAATTACTTATTTTTTAATTTAAATAATAATAATTAAACTCTCGTAGTATCTTCAAATCAAATTGCTTTAAAAATTAATTTCAAATAATTACTTTTTAATTTTAACACAATTTTAATATAATTTCTTGAAAAGTGTAATTCCCGTAGAATTTTTTAAATAAAAATTCAATTAAAAATTAATTCCATTTTTAAATCATTACAGCAAGAATTTTTAGAAATGAATTCGTTAGAAAAAATTAATAGAATAAAAATCATTTTTAAAAATGTTGTAAATTAATATCTTTAAAAATTTGAATTTCTTCTACTTTTATCTCTTCTTTAAAATTATTATTTGAAGTTTCTTAAAATTAAATTGTAAGCAACTGACTTTAAAAATTCTCAAAGAACTTTTTCAGAAATGATTAAAAACAAATTTATTTAATGAACAATTTTAGTAAAAAATTCTAGAATAAAATAATTGCACTGAAGTGATGAAAAAAATATTTGCTAACAAGTTACAGTAACAAAATTTTTATAATCTAAAATAATGAATATATCACTC
This sequence comes from Leptopilina myrica (nomen nudum), assembly GCA_032872475.1. Classification (NCBI taxonomy): domain Eukaryota; kingdom Metazoa; phylum Arthropoda; class Insecta; order Hymenoptera; family Figitidae; genus Leptopilina; species Leptopilina myrica (nomen nudum). The sequence continues at coordinate 25,905,506 of CM065465.1, read as the reverse complement.
TTTGTCATATTTTATTATTTCTAAAACATGAATCAATATCTTCACGTTTTACAATAATATTCGTATAAGTTATTTAATTAAAAAAAAATTGATTTTGAAGAATTTCCATTCCTACACAGAAAATAAATTTTCTATAAAAAAGCAATAAATTTGATATTAAATTTAAAAAAAGAATTTGAATCTTAAAAAATTTCAATTCCTATACATAAAATAATAATGATTAAATAAACACAGTTGTAAATCAATCAATGCAAAAACGAATATCAAGTAGTCGCAACAAAATTTGTTTTTCCCCGAAGTAATAATAAATCTAATTGCCTCAAGAATAAACAAAATATTTATTTTCTCAAAGAGAAAATGCACTCGTCTTTCATTGAAAAACAATTGTATTCCCTCCCCCCTCTTTACCCACCATCACAATATTTGCCTAAACAATTTAATAAAGAATGCTATGTTTGTCGCATATTTTTCAATTTTCTATCAAAACCAAAAAGAAAAAAAAACTCACCGTGCTCTAAATTGCATTTTATATATCCGGAGCGTGAATTATATCGATATCAACAAAATATTGCATGGGTTTTTGTGGCAAAGAGAGAGAGAGAGAGAGAGTTTATTTAAAATACAAAATGTATGTGTGACCCTCATTCGAAAACTGAATATGTATTTATTTAGTAAATAGCACCTGATTGTGTCGCATACACGCACACAAAAAAAATAACGTCTCATTGCTGTTTTTCCCTCCTTCTCGATCATTGTAAAAAAAAAAAAATGAGGACATTTTTCAATCGATATTTATAACAGCGGCATTTTATTTCACGACGCAATTCATCCGGGACAAATGAATTAGAGAGACAGGGGACATTTTGCCCTCGATGTCTGCGACGTAGGATTTGACTTTTGGACGGGTTCGTTAACGGTCGATGACGATGCCATTTCGCGAGGGCGGATTAAAATTTAAAATGAGCAGATTAGAGAGAAAGAGAAATAGAGAGAGAGAGAATCTCGTTTTGCCTTCTCTCTCCTTCTTTTGCTTATAATTTTTTTTTTTTATTCATTTCTCTCGCTTTTATTTTTTTTCGCGACCTCTCGCTTATTCGCGCGTCGCGTACTTTTTTTTCTCGACAGTTCAAGTCGCGCCTCGCTGGAAAATTAAAAAACGAGAGCAACTTTCCGTCATACGGTTTGCTGCTCATATGTAATTATCGGACATTTTCCCTCTTTCGAGTTCGACAGGTCAACCACCCCCCTCTTTTCATTCCCCTCCCCCTCTTTCTTTTCTGTTTTTCTTTTCATTTTTTGCCAGAATCAATTTTTATTTCGCCTCCAACCAACCTTTTATTTTATTTTACTTTTCTTATTATATTCTATAGCTTTTTACTTTACACACCTTGTCGTTGCCCCAGATACGATAGATGAAATCCAGGTTTGAAAGGCTCTTTTAGAAAAAAAAAAATCGACCATATTGAAAAAGCCTTTTACTGTTGTTTACTTTTTTTTGTGTTACTTCTTTTCTTCTATATCCACTCTCAACATTTTCCCTCTCTCTCTCTATATTTATATATATATATATATATATATATATATATATATATATATATTTAAATATCTTTATAGAATTATATTATAAATAAATAAAATCTCTCGGAAAATTGTAAAAAAAAAAATTCTTATTCTCTAAAATCTATTGTTTATTATTAATTATTTCCATAGGACGAAAAATGTTTCAAACTCTTCTGAATAAAAATTGAATAAAAATAAAATTTACAACGCAAAGGGAAATTGAATATTAAATACACTATCAAACAAGTGGAAAATATAGTATTTACCGGGGGAAAAAAAGGAAAATAAAAAGAAATGTTTGCAGTTTCTGACTTTTTTAATTATTGCTGACTGGCACAAAAGCAGCAGAAGCAAAAGTAAACTATGCATGAAATAAAGCGCGGCGTTGAAGAATTGTGTAGAACTACATAATTAGCCATATATATATAATATAAACTGCATTTGCTAAATTCCAAGCTTGGTTAAAAGGCTGGAACGATTTAATGATTGTATACCCAGAACAGAAATGGCTAAAACAGAAAACTGCATTTTATAGACTTCACTCTATATAAATTATGTATACTTTTTTTTTAATTTATATCTACCAATTTAGTTCTCTAGCAAAGCGTTTTTTAATTTTTAACTCGGGTATTATTTATTACTGTATGATTCGTCAGCTAAACTATTTTTTAATAACTTTAAACTTTTTATTTTTTTTTACCAAAGATTTTTTTAAATAAACCTTTTTTTAGTAAGATATTGTTTGTAACTAGGAAATCATTTTAGTAAAATATTTTTTCAACTTCGATATTTTTAAAACTAAAAGAGTTTTTTAACTAAGTCATTTTTTAAACTAAAATTCTCTTTTACTAAAATATTTTTAACTAAGATATTTTTTAAACTAAAATATTTCTGTAACTCAGATATTTTTTAAACTAAAATATTTCTGTAACTCAGATAATGTATTACGAAAATACTTTTTTAACCAAGAAAATATTTTTAACTAAATTTTTTTTAACCAAACAATTTCTTTAATCAAAATACTCTTTTACTATATTTTCCATTTCTGATATTTTTGAAATTAAAAGATTTTTTTATTAAAAGACATTTTTTCTAAATAAATATTTCAAAGAACTAAGATTTTTTCAACTCAACTATTTTTTTTAACAAAAAATACTCTTTTACTAAAATATTTTTTAACCAGGATATTTTTTAAATTTAAATATTTTTTTTACTAAGACATTTTTTTAAACAAAAAATATTTTAAATTAAGATTTTTTTTAACTAAACTATTTTTTTAATCAAAACACTTTTCAACTGAACTATTTTTTTAATCACAACACTTTTCAACTGAACTATTTTCTTATTCAAAACACTCTTTTACAAACTAAACTATTTTTTAACCAAAATAATCTTTTACCAATAATTTCTTTTAATTCGTACATTTTTTAAACTAAATTATTTTTTAACAAAAGTATTTTTAAAAACTAAGACCTTTTTCTACCCGCGATATTTTTTTAACTAAGATTTTATTTTCAACCGCACTTGTCAATTCTTTATAAAATTATATAACTATTAAACTTTCAACTGACGAGAAAATTAAGTTTGCTTTACCGTGATTTTATTCACCGCGCATCGATTCTATTTTTTCCACAATTTTTTTTTCTTTTTTTTTTTGAATAATTGAAAAATATTGGTTGAAAATTTAAAAAAAAATTTAATTAAACTTTTTCAAATGGGAGAAAATGTAAACACTCGTCTCGTAAATAAATAATTGAAAAAAATGAATTGTAAACAAGGCAAAATTTTCCCTAAAATTCCAAATTTCTTTGTTTTCTTTCACTAATTTGATGATTATTATTATTATTATTATTTTATTATTTTATTGAAGCAAAAATTTTCCATTTCAATGGTTTTTCGTGCAAAAGAGAAAAGAACGAGAGGGAGAGAGAGCAGCGATGGTACCAGATAATATTTTACCATCTTTTTTTAAAGTATCTAACAAAATTTTTTCTAAAAACTGCAACACTCTCTAAATTTGAATTAGTAAAATATTACTAAAAAATTAGTTTAAAAGAAATAGACCATTACTTATTAAAATTAATAAAAATTGTTTACTGCTTCGACAGAATGTAAAAATTCTACTTATTTTAGTCACTTTTATCTTTAAAACGTTTGTAAAAAAAATTTTCATACTTCTAAGTTGAATAAATAATTATTCTTGTAAATGAATGTAAATATATGCAAAATCTATTAATTTCTCTCATTATAATATAATTATAATTTCTCTCAACATAATTTTTAACAAATAAAATTTTTTTAAATTTCAGCAAAAAAACGTTTTCACTACTAAATAAATAATTTACATTTTTTACTAAATAGTCATCACAATTACTTCTTGCAATTATTTAGTAATAAACTATTAAAAATGACTAGTTATCTTTTTTTATTATAACGCAATTTTAATTTAAATAAAAATATGTAACAATTTTAATGAACAGTTTTTAATTTTTTACTCTAAGTAATAAGTAAATATTTAAAAATGTTAATGAATAGTTATTATTTTTAAATCATAATATAATTAAATGAAAATATAAATCTATAAAACTTGAGTAAACAAATGTTTTACTATTACGCTATTAAAGAAATTAATGAACAAATAAAAATTTTTAATAAAAAATTATTACATTTATTAATTTTTAATTACAATAAAATTGCACGAAAAAAAGACTTTAACTGGAACAGCGATAACTTTCGTTAAAATAGAGAAAGTATTTGTTGAAATAGCGAAAATGTTCACTGCAATAACTAAAAATTTCGCTAATATAGTGAAATTCGTAGTTGTTCCAGGTGAAAATTTTTTTTCGTGTGCATATAATTGTTTAAGAAAAAATTAAGAAAAATATCTTGAAACGTTAATTACATTAAATATTTAATTTTTAATTAAAGGAAATTATAATTAGAAACTAGAATGTAAATAATATAAATAAACAGAATATAGTAGAATTTAAAAATTAGCATAAAAAATTAGTTAAACAAAAATTTTTTTAAAAGAAAATTGTAATTAAAAATTTAAAAAATAGTAAATAGAAGTAAACAAAATGTGATAAATATTCAATAATAGTGTAAAAATGTATTTCGGTTACAATTTAAATAAAGGAAATAGAAATTAGAAAATTAAGAAAGAAATAAACAAGATCTAAATTTTCTGGTAAAAATTAGTAAAAGAAATAAAAAAAATATAAATTTTCTATAGTAAAAATTAGTCAAAATTAATATCGTTCTGAATCAGTGAACAATTTTATTTTACTGCTTCAGAATTAAAAAATAATATTCAATCCTAAATTATTTTCTCCCATCAAAAAAGTATATACAAAAAAAATTATCATTCCCAAGGGGATCCGAACCCCAATGTTCCTAATGCCCTTCAGCAAATGCACTTTACCACGCAGCTAATTTTCAGTTCTCCCAATTTTCATCTCTATCCAATAAAATTCATTTCTTTATAAAAAAATAATTCATTTTACCTTTTTTTCCTGCAGCTTTCCATTAAGAAAAGCTTTTCTAAAATACACCACAGGTGAAAAAAGACAAAAAAAAAAAAGAATTTTAACTAACAACAAACTGTCATCATTCCATAAAAAGTAACAACAGATTTTTTTCCGCATTCATACTTATATTGATTGACAGGCGTCAATATCGCGTCATTATAATTACCGAGAGATTTCGACAGTTTTGACTTTTAAACAATTCCATGATCGGCTATTTAGGCGAATCAAACAAAGTGTGGCAATGCATTGAATACTCTCACTCACACAGACACGGACACGCATGTAAATTTAAACTTAACGCAATGTGTGCTTTATGTATTTATGCAAGTATATGTGTGTGTAAAATTGAATTACGGCTTAAGCCGTCGTTGCAGCCGTTACAGCAACCGCGCTAATTGATAATCGGGGGGGCCGCGGCTAGCTTTTCTCCCTTCTATCCAATCTGCCCCCCCCCACCCCACCCCACCCCCCTCAAACTTGTCCTACGCGGCACAAGGCTAATTGGCTGATCACGTTGTGATTTAAATTGTGAAATTCCGTGAGTCGTAAATTAAAGCGAATTACGACCGATAAACTAATTAGTGTGAATAAAACCGATCGGATATAGTGCGATTCAATGCTGCGCGCGCACATATTTAATATCGCCGATTGTTTTTTGTCAAAACGTTTCTCTCTTTCTCTTTCTCTATTTCTATTTCCATTTCTCTTTTTCTCATTCTGTGGGCTTTTGGGATTTATTCCATCATTCACTAGTTTATTTGTAAGTTGTCAAAAATTGATAATGGAAATTAGGAAATTAATACCAAAAATCATCAGATTTAGAATGCAAAACTTATCAAATTGACATACGAAAATAAATCAAATTGATATTAATCCAATTTATCAAATTTATGCCAAAAATTTTTTAATTATTGTCGGAATTTATCAAAACTAGGGATTTTCATCACTGTTAATTTAAAAGTATCAAAATTGCAAGGAATTGATACCAAAAGTGTGGATTAAATAAAAAATCATTCAATTCAATTCAGGGAAAAGTCAGGGAAAGTAAAATTGTTCAGGGAAGTCAGGGATTTTTAATAAAAGTACTAGAAAAAACTGAATTTTTAAAATTCATGAGAAAACTGAATTTTTTTTCTTTTTGCCTCGAAAACTATGAAATTACACGTTGGTGAAGTTTACAACGTTTATAATCAACGATTTTTGAAGAAAAATATTTTTTTAAGCGAATTTTTATAAATTTTTCTACTGAAAATAGTACGTTAAATTTTTTGAATAATAATTTTAAAAAATATATTTGTGAACAGAAATTTTTATTCGTTTTGGTAGAAAAATATTTTTTTTTTTCTTTCAATCGTTGATCATAAACGTTGCGAACTTCACCGACGTGAAATTACCACAAATTTTAATACAAAACCTTCAATTTTTTCTATTTCTGACAATAATTTCTTCTTAAATAACTTAAATTTTCAAAAACTATCATAAAATTAATAATTAATAATAAATAATAAATAAATAATAATAATAATAAATAATAATAAATAATAACTATCATGAATTATGACTTATAAATTATTTTGTAAATAATTTTTACAATTTTCATAAATACTAGATTGATAAAAGAATTTTAGTTAAAACCACTAAAAAAATTAGATTTTGGAAAAGTTACAAATGATTACAGAAATTCAATCATTTTCAAAAGTTACAAAAAATTTACGCAGAATTTAAATTATGTTCAAAAATTTAAAAACAATTCTCGTCAAAATTACAATTATTTTTATAAATAATAAAATACTTCATTAAAATTCAATTATTTTTAAAAGTTTTAATAAAATTCTTGACAAAATTCCACAAGAATTCAATTATTCAATTTTTAATAAATTTCTTCAAAATAATTCAATTATTTTCATAAGTAGTAAAAATTTTTTTCACAGGAATTCAATTATTTAAAAAATTTTGTAGGAATTCAATTTTAATTAATTAATTCAAAATAATTCCATTATTTTCATAAGTAATGAAATTTTCACAAGAATTGAATTATTTAAAATTAAAATACAAAATTTTATAAAATTTTTCGAAAAATATAAAGTGCGTACTTAAAAAATTCTTGTTAAAATTCCAAGTAACTTTATAAAATAAAATTCTTCTCCAAAATTCAATTATTTTATGGAAATTTTATGAAAATTTAAATTATTTTTAAAAGTAATAAAACTCATCGCAGAATTTTAATGATATTTTATAGAATATATATTTTAATCAAATTCCTCGAAAAATTTTCAAAAAATTCTTCAAAATTTTGTCAAAATTTGTCAAATTAAATTCATATATTTAAAAATTTATTTATAAAATTCTTTATGAGAGTTAAATTTTAACAAAGAACATTCTATTATTCAATAGATTATTTATTTTTTAATTTAAATAATTGAATTTTTCTAGAATTTTCTAATAAAAATTGATTTATAAATGAATTAACGGATAATCTATTTATTATTATTTATGAAAGTAATTGAATTATTGCCACGAATTTTATTACATTTTTTAAAAATAATTTAATTTTTTTTAATTTTACTGCTTGTAAATATAATTGAATTCTTGCGAAGGATTTTTTAGGATTTTTGTAAATATTAACCTATTCTGAAAAATGTTATTGTAATTTAAATTATTACAAAACACGAAGAAGACGTAATTTGGTAGTTTTAGTTACAATTTTAGAAATTTTAGTATTAATTTTATGCCTTTGGCATTAATTTGATGATATTTAAGTTTTAATTTGGTATTTTTTGTATAAATTTGATAGTTTTGGTACAAAATTGAAGTTCACAACGTGGATCAATGAAAACAAATCGTTCATTAAGTAAATTAATTAAAAATAATGCATTAAATAAATTTTGGTATCAATTTGATAATTTTTAATGTCAGTTTCATTTTGTGCCATTTATTTTGTGGTTCGGGAATAAATTTCAGAACTTCGAAATATAGTATAGTGCCTTTAGTATAAAATTATAAATTGAATACTCTTCTCATTAATTTGATCATTTTGAATTTGAATTTGAGAATGAATTAATTTAAAGTATTTGTAGTATCAATTTGATACTATTAAGTATAAATTTCAAACTATTTCAACCAATTTTCGGATTTCGATTAAAAATAATCCAACTATAGTTCTTGCAATCAGTTCCCTAACCGAAAAATAAAAGTTCTCAAATAAATATTAAAGAAAACAAATAGAAAATAACATAAAAATGTAAATAAAAAATTATTAACAAATAATAAAATTTTTCAAATAATCTATTGCAGAAATTAGACTCAAAACAATAAGAAACAATTTTTTTTTACACAAAGCCGATCAGTTATAGGCTCGTTAAAAAGTCAATTCCGTATACTATAGACTCGTATTCATTGCAATACAACTCTAAAGTTCTACTAATTATGAATTGTATTCACGCTAATTGCAAACAAGAGAAAAAAATCCCGACAAATCAAGGTTAATGAAATTGTTTCATTATTTCAATTTGTTTTTCCATTCTTTACCCACGCGGGATTTTCATTTTCGAGAGAGAGAGAGAGAGAGAGACTGAGTGGGTAAAAAAGAGAATGAATGAGAGATAGAGAGATAGACGCTAATGACGAATAAAAAGGAAACTATTCTAAATAATCACATAATGTCATTATTCAAACAAAAATTAAATTTCAAACCGCAATTCTCTTCATTCCTACTTCAAATTTTTCTCAATTGGAATTGAGAGAATAAAAAAAAACCTTTGTAACTGAAATTACAAGATTTTTCATTCTCTTAATTATTACAATTACGGGCATATTTATATTTTACATTAAATTATTACACATATTGCAGGAAAGACAAATAATATTTATACCAAGGGAATATATAATATTTAATGTACGTATATATAGCTTTATAGTTAACGAAAACCTAAATAAATAAAAGCAGTTCCGACTTGTACTTTAGTACATATACATATATATATATATATACATCTGTATATATAAATTCACGTATATCTGACTACAGTGATTGGAGGAACTTTTACCGATATCAGTTATTCAAATATTGAAGAAAGTAGCTTCAATTTATCATGTATTTACCTTGTTCTTCAGCAATGTCGTTAAAAGGGTGCCTTTTCCGTGTACACTTTGGAAGAATTCGCCAGTATCTGTAATGAAAGAAAAGAGAGTTAAAGGAAAAATCTTTTAACGAACTCATGATATATATACTAATGTTAATGGATAAAAATTCCAACTCATTAATAATTCACTAGTAGAACAAAATGAAATATACAAAATAAAATAAATACAAGAAAATTTTTTTTTTAGTAAACAAAGAATAAATAAATAAATTTTAACTATTTTTCTTTTTATGATTTTTTTATAATTCATAAAAAATAATTGAAAATGAAATGAAAATAAAGAATATTTTATTTTTTATTATAATTTATAACTCCAATTTTATAAAAAAAAGCACAAATTTCTTACAGAAATACAATTATTTTCAAAAGTATAAAAATTCTTGTTAAAAATTTAATTATGTTCAAAAATTAGGAAGAACTCTGTGCCAAAATTTTAAATATCATTATAAATTATAAAATTCTTCTGATGAAAAAAATAAGTAAAAGCTCTTCTTTAATAAAAAAAAACTTCAATAAAAAAGCTCAAATTTAATAATAGCTTGCAAAAATTGTTTTAAAAAAATGTTAAGGCCGGCAACGTTTATCAAGATACAAATTTTTTTCCAAATCAGAAATAGATTCTAAAAAAATTCTGAATTCCTCCGTGATTCGGAAAAGCTCTTTTTTATTTAAAAAAAAGCTCGAATTTGATTAAAAAAACGCAAATTTAATGATTTCCAAAAAATGTTTTTAAAAATTGTCATAACTTCAAAAATTTTAAAAAAATTGTCAAGACTACTTTTTAATAACACACAAATTTTTTTGAATCGAAAAAAATTTTTCTAAAAAGTTATTTTAATGGAATTCTTGTCAAAATATCAATTACTTTTAAAGAAATTACTCAAATCAAATATTTTAATCAAATTTTTCAAAAGAATTCAATTACTTAAAAAAAAATTTATAAAATTCTAAACAATTTCTTACAAAAATACAATTATTTTCAACACTAAAAAATTCTTAGCAAAAATTCAATTATGTTCAAAAATTAGAGAATACTCTGTGCTAAAATTTCAATTATCATTATAAATAATAAAATTCTCCCCCAAAGTTCAGTTATATTTTTTTAATTTTTATAAAATTCTTTACAAAATTGCAATTTTCATAAAATAATTCGATTATTTAAATAAAATGTTTATAAAATTCTACGCAAACATTTAATATTATTTTTGTAAAAAAATACAAATTTCACTGGAATTTAATTACTTAAAATTTTTCTTTTTTAAATTTCTTCACAATAATTACACTATTTTTATTAATAATTAAATTCATTACAAAATTTCAATTTTTTTTAAATACAATGTTAATTGAATTCCTCAAAATATGTAATTATTCTTATGACTTTTTATTCAAGTTTGTCAAAAGAATTTATAATTATTTAAAAATTTGATGATAAAATTTGTTTTAAGAATTAAATTTCAAGAAACATTTAATTATTCAATAAATTTATTATTTTTTCATTTAAATAATTGAATTCTCGTAAAAGTTTTAATAAAAATTGATTTAAAAATGAATTTTAGTTTAAATTTTAAATAATAATTGAATATTAAAAGCATTATAGCGTGAATTTTTTGGAATACTTAAATCTTTTATACTTTTAACTAACATTTCTGTAGAATTAATTTTTTAATAAGTCTATTTAAATTTTATTTAAATATTTAAAGTTTTTATTTTCTAATATATATATATACTTTAATTAAAGGATTTCTGAATAGTCAAAATTTTTAGTAAATTTAAGTTGTCGACAAATGGATTTAAAAATTCGCAAAGAACTTTTTCAAAAATTAAAAAAAACAGAATTGATTTAAAAAAGAATTTTAGTTGAATATAATATAAATTTATATAAATATATAGTGAAATATAATATATTATAATAAAACTTTACAGTAAAATGATACAAAATAAATAAAACAAATCCAATAATAAAAAATTAATATCGTCTAAAATAACGATCGTTACAAATAAAAGTTTGTTCAAAAGAACTATTCCTTCGAAAATTCATAGGGGATAAGGGATCAAAATTTAATTTGCTCAAATACGTGTTTTGCAGCAGCAGGTGTGAAAGAAAACTGTGAGGTATCGGGTTTTCAAACAGCCCTTACTTCCCGCTTACTGGTATCGTATATCCGGTAAATAAGCGTGCACTCGAATACATATATACCTATATATCTATATACTGCCCCTAATTCAAGTAGTTTTATAAGGTATTATGTATTTTCAAGAATAATCCAAATTCGAGAGAGAAATAATGGAAACAGAAGGAAAAGAGTCGATATTGCTCTCGAAGCTGCTTTTTTCTATAACAAAAACTATTTAATTAACTATTAGGCAGAGCAGCTGCAGAAAGAAAGGTACTATAATTTTGATACGAAAATTAATAACAAAACAGTCGCCCCAAATTGGTACCAAGAATTAGTCTCAAAATTGGTACCAAAATAGTACCAAAATTAGTATATTATTGGTATCAAAATTTGAATAAAGTTTCAGCAAAATTTCAATTATTTAAAAAAAATTTAACACAATTCTTAGTAAAATTTTAATTATTTACAAAAATTTTACTCAATTTAATGATTTTTAATCTCTACTATTTTAATAAAATTTTCCCAAACAATTATTTAGAGAAAAATCATTTTAAATTCTGCAAAAACGTCTAATTATTTTCATAAACAATAAAGATTCCACAAAAATTCAATTATTTACAAATTTTTTGTATATTTGAAAAATTCTTTCTATGAATTAAATTATTTTCGTAAATAATCAAATTTATCGCAAAAATTCAATTTTGTTCAAAAATGTTTAACATTTTTTTGCAAAATTTCAATTATTTTACAAAACCTGAATCCAATTTTATTTGCAAACTTTCAACTATTTTACAAAATTTGAATAAAATTTAAAACAAAACTTTAATTATTTTTAAAAATTTGAATAAAATTCTTGGCAGAAATTTAAATATTTTCAATTTTTAGTTCCTTGGTAAAAAATACAATATTTAAAAAAAATTTTATTCAATTTAATGTATTTTGATATTTACTATTGTAATAAAATTTTTCCAAATAGAATTCAATTATATAAATTTAATTTTAAATTCTATTCAAATATCTAATTATTTTTATAAATAATAAAAATGTCTCAGAAATGCAATTATTTTTCATACAATTTTAAATGAATTTTTTGAAAAATGCAATAATTCTTAAAAATTTGATTAAAAATTGTCACAAGAATACAATTAATCAAAACTTTTATGTAAAAATTCTTTATGAGAATTAAATTTTAAGAAATATTCAATTATTCAATTAATTATTTATTTTTGTATTTACATAATTGGATTCTTGTAGAATTTTTTTAATAAAAGTTAATTTAAAAATTAATTTTAGTTAAAATTTTAGATAATAATTGAATATCAAGAGCATTATAGAGTAAATTTTCAGAAAAAATTGAATTTTGAAAAAGGTTTCAAATTAAAATCTTTGAAAATCTAAAGTTTTTATACTTCGTAATTAATAATTCTGAAGAAGTAATTTTTTTTAAAAAGTATAATTGAATATTGTTTTGAAATCATTTTTGTAGTTTTTTTCTAATTTATTTTTATTAAAGAATTTTCGAATAATCTACATTTCGTGAAAATAAATTTTTTAAAAATGAATTGAAAATTAAAAAAAAACTTTTTATAAAAAAATTATTAAAAGCAATTTATTTAAAAAAAATTTGTCGAAAATTGTTAAAAATTGTGGAAAATAATAAGTTTTAAAAGAATATGATAAAAATAATATTAAACTAGTAATTGCAATAACAATATTCTTATAATATAAAATAATAATTTTATCACTCTGACATCTTTAATTATTATAGGTTATTGAATTTTAAAATGTTTAGAATTTGAAATTTTCAAGAATGCAAATTCTTATTAGGAAATAAATATTTTAAAAAAGTTGTTAATGTTTTCGACTAATTTCACAATTAAGAAAATTTGTAAATAAATGTAATAGAAAATTTTTTGGGTATCTAATAATTTTTAGATTGAATCATAGAATATTCTTTGGGGTCAGGGTAAATGGTGAAATTTTGTCTATCTGGGAAAATAACAAAAATCTGGATATTAGGAAAAAGTCAAGGAAGAACAAAAATTAAATTTTTGTTGCCAACTTTGTTCTTAAATATAATTCCCTTTTTTCGAGAGAAAATAAAACAACCAGTTTCACTTTTACGAAATTCAAAGCAATATATGATGTTGTAAAAAAAGAGATAGCGAGCATAAAAATATGACACGTACATAGAAATGAGGGTTTCAAAATACCACATTGTATGCATTGGGATATGCAACTGTTTTCATTACACGTCACATGTTGTACTTCTCTCGTTTCACTGTTTTTCTTCTTCCTCTCTTTTTTTTTTTATTTTTATTTAGTTTTGTTTTTCACTCCGCTAAACAGAACGTTATAAATCATTTGGAAATGTATTACACGAGAATGGTTCTGCAATAGTAATGTCACTCTGAAATTACAGTGTTATATCGCTCACATAATGCTTCACACGTTCTGTGTCAGAATGTACAAACATATACATATATATATAGATAACCAAAAGTTGGGCAGGACATAAATCAAGAAATTTATTAAATATGCGCGATGAGAACATAATCGAGCAAGATGTTGATTCCCTGAAGAGGATGAACTGTAACTTATCGGATAAACAATTATTAGTGATATAATAGCTGCTATATCAAATTGACGTTAATGCCTTTGGACATTATATTACCTTGACTCCCTGAGTAGAACATCCAAGACCATAAATATTTAATGGCTCCGATTATTATGTTATTTACTTACACGAACGTGTATTAAGTATTAACTGTATTAAATCAAAAAATTTATATTACTAGTTCTTTGTTAGCAATTAAAATTATTATATTGAAGCAATTAATATTTTTTTCTTCTCCCTATCGAAATTTCGTTTTTGATCGCCTTTTATTTATTTTTATTTTTTTTAATAAATATTGGAATTTTTTGGCTAAATTTTCGAATACAATGGAGCTTTTCAATGTATAGAATGTTGTGAAATTTGATCACGAAAATGCATTTGGCATGGGGTGTATATACATACTTCCAGGGCATGAAATCAACTGCAGTAGTGTTGCAGGAGAATGTAAAGCGGAGCAATCGATTCATCACATCATTGGTACTTGTAAATCGCGATGTTTATCGATATAGACTGTCGATTATTTATCAACACAATATTCTAATACTGAGAGAGAGAGAGAGAGAAATGGATTCTCATCGATCGTATATATATATGTATATACTTCGCTGGACATGAATTTGAGAAACGTTGTTGTCTGCTTGTAACCTAGGGGCATTAAACCAATATAAGCTGGAGGACAGTTATTTGCCTCGAGCAATATTCTGAAAAAAGTGCTCCAAATATGAGCTTTAAAGGGAACTTTCCTTTTTTGGGTATTTTCATTTTGTGAGTTTTTAATTTTTCGTTATTACTAATTTCCTTTGTTTCTGATTTCTTTGACTTTTCTCCGGTTTTTAATTTAAATAATTTAAATTCTCTAAATTTCTCTAAATTCTCTAACTAAATTCTCTTGTTTCCATTTTCTCTAGCTTCGATAAATTTATATGGACTTAGAAATAGGCAACAAATGAAATTAAAAATTAAAAAAAAAGATTCTACATTACAGCTGATTTTGGCATTAAAATGGAACCAATCATTACGATTCAGTACGAAAATAACAAAATACCAAAGTAGTACAAAAATGAGTACAAATTTTTGTATTACTTTTGCAACGTCATATATTACTTTGAATTTCGTAAAAGTAATCTGGTTGTTTTACTTTTTCGCGAAAAACGGGAATTATTGTATTTAAGAACACGGTTATCAATAACAATTTAATTTTTGTTCTTTCCTCACTTCTTCCTGATATTCAGACAAAATCTTGACTTTTTCCCTAATATCCAGACAAAATTTAACCTTTTTCCTGACACAAAATAATATATTCTTATTCAATCTAAAAATTATAAGATACCTCAAAAAAAATCTTCTATTACATTTAATTACAAATTTTCATAATTGAAAAATTATTCAAAAACATTAATAACTTTTTTAAAATATTTATTTCTTAATGAGAAATAGCATTCTCGAAAATTCCAAATGCAGATTTTCAAAGATTTTAATTTGAAACCTTTTCAAAATTCAATTATTTCTGAAAATTTACGCTATAATGCTCTTGATATTAAATTATTATCTTAAATATTAACTAAAATTAATTTAAAAAGTAATTTTAAAATTAATTGTTATTGAAAAAATTCTACGAGAATCCAATAATGTAAATACAAAAATAAATAATTTATTGAATAATTGAATGTTTCTTAAAATTTAATTCTTATAATAAATTTTTACCTAAATATTTTAAATAATTGAATTCGTGTGACAATTTTTAATCAAATTTTTTAGGAATTATTGTATTTTTCAAAAAACTCAGTTAAAAGTGCATTAAAAATAATTACACGGAGAAAATTTCTTTCGTAATGATTACAATAGTCTATATTACAGCTCGGATATGTGACCACTTTTTGTAATGATTACGAAAACTATGTAATTTATTAAAAATTTAGTAGGAGCGATTACTATAGTTACTTTAATGAATCCAAACACTGTATTAATCGTGTTGAAATTTATTTTTTGGAATCATTAATAATTTAGATGTACAGGTTCAGAAAGGGTACTGTAGGCATTCACGCAGAGACTTGTTATAATTACAATAGTCTACGTTAAAAGGAAATCTTGGATTCTGTTCACATGTGTAGCCGTCTAAGGAAATCAGTGATACAGACTGTAGTAGCCTTTACAACAGGACTATAGTAAAATAAGGTGACCGCGGCTGCCTTGCCTTCTTATTTTACTATAGTTCTTCGTAAAGACTACTATTGCTATATTTCTGATTACAAATGACTGTTGTAAAGTTAAAAAGAAAATTTTCAACTAAAATAGTTTTTTTTGTAATTCATGACTTGCGTAAAGTACGTAAGTTACCTAATTAGTGCAATTTACAATAATTCGTCCATTACGTAACTTATATTTTTACGTATCATACATTATTTACGGAACTTATATTTTACGTAAATTACGTAAGTTAACTAACTTATGCAACTTACTTTTTTATTTACGTAACTTACGTAAGTTGTGTAAATTATATAACAATTTATACAGGCAAGAAGTCTTGTACCTTCGGTGCGTGTGTTAGAAAAAAAAATTTTCACTATGGAAATGTAATAAAAAATAAACCTTACAATATTAAAGACTAACAATGAACAATAATTGTATTAATTACTGAGAACGAAGTGATTTTTTGACATTTAAAGTGTATAAGTCTTTCTCGCAAGCTGTGAACTTTCATAGCAGTTAGTATATAAGGAAGTTTAAGTCATGTATAAATATGTGTAAATAGCGATTGTTATTATGTTATGCGTTTAGTATTTAAGTTAGATTTATGTACTTAGGGTTTAGTGAAATTGTCTAGTTTAATAATATAATTTATCTTGAAGTGGGTAGTCTTGGAAGAGTGAAATTAATGTGCAATACATGATTAGAAGTCATGAATTACAAAAAAATTTTATTTTAGCTGAAAATTTTCTTTTTTAACTTTACAACAGTCATTTGTAATAAGAAATATAGCAATAGTAGTCTTTACGAAGAACTATAGTAAAATAAGAAGGCAAGGCAGTCGCGGTCACCTTCTTTTACAATAGTCCTGTTGTAAAGACTACTACAGACTGTATCACTAATTCCCTTAGATTGCTGCAAATGTGGATAGAATCCAAGATTTTCTTTTAACGTAGACTATTGTAATCAGTCACATAGACTTTGTGCTAACTCATATTTAGTTCGTATTTATTTCAAATAAATTTTTAATGAGTACGTTCGACTTACAGAATTGTTACAACGAAGCTACTTTAGGCATTACGAAAAGTGGTCACATATCCGAGCAGTACTGTTCGACTATTGTAATCATTAACAGAAAATTTTTCTCCGTGTAGTTGTTTAAATAGAATTTTAAAAAAAATTTATTTTATTAAATTCTATTTGAAAAAGTTTTATTAAAATAGTAAATATCAAAATACATTAAATTGAATAAAATTTTTTTTAAATATTGTATTTTTGCCAAGGAACTAAAAATTGAAAATATTTAAAATTCTGCAAAGAATTTTAATCGAATTTTTAAAACTAATTAAAATTTTGCAATATAATTTATTCAAACTTTGGAAAATAATTGAAATTTTGTTAAAACATTTGAAACATTTTTAAGCAAAATTGAAATTTTGAGA
Source organism: Leptopilina myrica (nomen nudum) (assembly GCA_032872475.1). Lineage (NCBI taxonomy): Eukaryota > Metazoa > Arthropoda > Insecta > Hymenoptera > Figitidae > Leptopilina > Leptopilina myrica (nomen nudum). Next base: position 25,887,911 of record CM065465.1, on the reverse strand, counting down.
TAAATTTTATTTTTTGCAAAAATAATTTAATTCATGCGAAGAATTTATCAAAATTTGTTCTTAAGAAATGAATTACTTTGTAAAACTTTCTTAAAATAATGATAATGAAAATTATTAAATTGAGGAATAATTTTTGAAAATAATCGTAATTTTTCCAAGATTTTTTTTTCAATTTATAAATAATGAAATTTGTGCTAAGAATTGTATTCAAATTTCTTTTGAAAATAATTGTCAATCTGTAAAAAATTACACTATTTATGAAAATAATTGAATTTCTAGAAATATTTTTTCCAATTTTTTCTTTTAAATAATTGAATTATTTTGCAAAACTTTATTAAATTAGCATAATATTAAAAATAAATAGGAAAATTACTGAATTGAGAAAATTCTTTTAGAAAATCATTGAAATAATGTCAAGAATGATATTAAAATATTTGGAAATAATTGAATTACGTAAGAAATTTTATTGTTTATAAAGAAAAGTAATATTTCTACAAGAATTCTTAAAAATTGTATTATTTACGAAAATACTGGAATTATGGTTAAGAAATTTATTTAAAAATTTTGTAAATGTTTAAATTCCTTTGTAATAATAATTATTATTATTTATGAAAATAATTAAATATTTCGGTAAAATTTTTTTTCTAAAACTTTTGATAAACAATTGGATTCTTTGGAAAATTTTATTAAAACTACGCTATCAATCTATCAATGACCACATGGTTTTCTTGATAATCTCAAACTGGTACCAAAGTAGATCAAGTATCAAAAATTTCGATCTCTTTGCGCTTTGATCCTGATTTTTGGTTCCCATTCCTGCAATTTGATACTTTCAAGAATGATCTTTAAAACTTTCGAACAGTACTATGATCATTATTTAAAAATTTCTCCGCTAGATAAGAAACCAAAATTTAAAATTCATTCCAGAAGGAATAAAGATAAAGAAATAAAAATTAATTTTTCTCCTATGTGAAGACATTCCGTTTATTGAGAATGTTCAGGATGACAAGCATCTCGTGCACGATTGTAATGATATCAATTTTGGATGAAGCAGCAATGATTGAAATTCATGAAATCAGTTTTGTTCCCAGTGCAGTAGAATATATAGTTTCATTGCATCCTCTGCTTTACTTTTGTACATATATGAACAAGTTTTTTACATTCTCATGTTCTTATTGTTATTATTGTTACATTTCTCATGTTTAAAAGAAAATTGGGAATATCTTCCCACCTTTGATATTTACAACTTAAAATTGTAAAATTTTCCAATTTTCTAATTTCCAAAATTGTAATTTTGCGCTTGGGAATTTATCCCAAGGAATTTTGGGGTTTAAACTTTGAAACCCTTCAGCATGTCTGTTGCTCGAGGCAGTAAGGTGTCGTCGACGGTGAGAAAAGCTCACCATTACCAAACGTGTTTGCAGGAGAGGCGCCTGGCATCCAACGCTCTCTCGAATATATGTTGCGGATGCGACAGTTCGAATGCCTCCACAATTCTCATCAGGAATAATGCTTCCTTCATTAAAGCCGCGCTCTAATCCCACACGCAACAAGATTCACTTAATTACCCCCACGAATTCTCATCAGATTTGTTTCATCAATTTTTTTCCCACCAATACTAAAAATCAAAAACTTTGTCTCTATTTTTTCAGCAGTATTTGTGTGTGTGTGTGTGTGTGTCAAAATGTAAAGAATACATGAATATTATTTACAGTTGAAAAATCGGGTGTATTACATCAACAAAAATAAAGTATTTTTTTTTTTTAGAGGAATTAGAGAAGTGATTGAAAACGACGAGTGCGGAAAGAGGGTATTAAACAAAAATGAAAAATAAAAAAAAAGCCAGAGGTGGAAAATAGAATTTTTGATCCTCGGTTTGCGCACCCCTGTCGTAACGCAGGCAGGCAGGCAGGCACAGTCTCGACTCGGTGCGACGCAACTCGACTCGACTCGAGCGGCTGAATCGATCCACAGACTCTCTCACGTTATGCCCCAGCGCCCGAACCAACCGAACCGCCTGGTCACGCGACTGCCTCCTCCTTTTGGCTTTATTTATTTGTATGCTGTGCAAAGATCTTCCCTTTTACTCAACTACAGATTCGTGATACACTGGTACAAAAAAAAAACACGAGAAAGAAGAAAAAAAAAACCTCAAGTACTATCAGTTAAACCGCGGAATCTTTTCTTTTCACGTTTTTCATCTCCATAAGAAGCCCTTTTTATAAGCTTTATAAAAACACACATACTCTCTTATACTCCATTCCTTAAAGGCATGTTCTTGATGAAAAATCCTTGTTTACACTCCTAGGATATATATTATCTCTTTCCAAGTTATAAAATTTCTCCGCACTCTATTGACATTTGATGGCAATACAAGCATTTTCTTCAGGCTCAAGGAAGCTTAAGCATCAGGTTAAGGAAGTAAGTCAAAAAATAGAATTGATTTAATTAGCAAATAGGCATACAGATGATTGACTGAAGAACACTCGATTTTTAAACTTGGTTCCTAATTTTGGCCAAAGTCATTAAAAAGTACTTCGTTTGTGACTGGAAGAAACATTAGTTCTCCTTTTAGAGGAAGCTTTTAAAGTTGGATTTCTTTCTGAGAGGACCAAGTGCTAAAGCTGTGAGCATTATCTAGCGCACACCAGTCGTAATAGCGAACGCCAGCCGCGTCGGAGACGCGTCTGTCACATGCAATAACGTAAGACAACGGAAGCTTTATGGCATGGGGGGGATACACGTTCCTCCCTTGCATCGTGTACATTCCGCACAGAAGCCACCAGCGTGAGATGCATTGATATCCATCCAGTTTCCAAAGACTCCTTCTAAATGTGCGACCTTAAAAAAAGAAGAAAACAATTCCCAATAACCTAATAATCGAATTCTAATTCCCTAAATGGGAATATCGTCATACTCAATATCACCCAACGGATCTAAATAGGGAATTCTATTTCTATCCTCGAAGGCAAACGGAAAATTTAGTACCGCGCTTGCACTAACAGATTAAAAATTAATCAACTATTCAATCATCATCATCATCATCATCTGACAATTCATCGATAAATTTTTAATTGTAGTCTGTCCAGCCTCATAGAAATCTGATGTTTTAAGTCTGCAACGTTTTAGAAAACCTAGACCCATATCCATTTGGCAGAAAATCAAGGCCAAAAATCAGTGATTATCTGCGACTATTATATCACACATCACAGTGTGTTTTCAATATAAAAAGAAGGGGGCTTTTTGAAAACAAAATCACCCGTCGAGTTCATTCGCCTGCTGATATGGTTTAGATCTGAGGAGTTTTGACATCGATTCGCAGTCATTGTCCTGGCGAAATAGTCGTTCACCCCAATGTCATAGATAAGGGCAGAACACACCTAATCGCTTGTTGGAACAATGGACAAGCAACGTCATCTGCGACTATTGCGAAAGTAATTGCTGTTCTGTTGTGGGCACACCGCTGCTGACGAAGATAGGAATTCACTGATAGTGAATATCGCGTAGCTTTATCGGGGCTTTGTCGATATGTATTAGGTAATGGGACGTGCTTGCTATCCTATCCACTGTAACTGTGTGTCTATGTGTGTCTATACGTCCGTGTATAATCTAATGTGATAAATAGATTCCTATATATACATGATCAAAGAATTAACTCCACTTGTTTCAAAATTAACCCTGAATCAAATGTGCGCGCACTAATTCTCTAGTATTCAGAGTAATTCTCAAACGTTCAATACGAGATACTTTATATGTGTAACTTTATGTGTAACTTTATGTGTAACTTTATGTACAACTTTATGTATAACTTTATGTACAACTTTATGTATAACTTTATGTATAACTTTATGTATAAAGTCCTTTTTTATGCTTTATTACCCAAAATTATTTTAATACCGACTTTTTGTATTTTTCTATCTTTAGGAATTTATGTTTTGTTGTATACAGACTTCGCACTCGATAATTAACCCTCCTGTGCATAAAGCCGAATATATTCATCCAACCATTTTTGGTAATAAATTTTGTTTAAACTTTAAATTAACATTAAGTGATCTATCAAATTACAAATTATTTCTTAGGGATAAACGAATGTTGTTAAATTATTTAGGATACTTCATGTTCAGATCATTTATTTAACAATAAATGTGACGTGCTCCCAAGAAAGGTACCTAAAAAGCAAACGAATTATAGATTAGGGTCGTGTTAGATTTCTCTTGATTAAAGTTAATTTTTAATTATTTGAAATTGAAACTAATATTTATTGACTATTTTGGATATAATGAAGACTTTAAGATCAATAATTTTAAATTAATAATTGATTCTCTTTCTGTATTTTTACTCAAAAAATTAAAAACATAACCTTAAATGATTTTGCTTCTTAGGTACCTTTCTTCGGAGCGTGACACAAATATTACTTTTAAAATACTTAAAACAATAACAAAATTTTTTTTGATTGAAATGTATGTACATGAGGGTTAATTTTAAAAAAGTAGCTTTCAGACTAAAAAAAATAGTAAAAAAGTATAGCTACAGAAAAATTTAATTTGAGCAAAAAAATTAGTTTCAGAAACTTTATAAAACTGACGAAAATTTCAATCTATAATACATTTTCCTGACTTTCTTCTAATTTTTATAAAAAATATTTAATTCTTTCTTAACCTAATAAATTGCTAATAAATTGAAATCCTGCAATGAATTTTATTATTCCTGAAAGAATTTAAATATTTATACAAAATCATTTAAATCTTGCGAAGAAGTAAAAATTTTTCTTTTTAATAATTAATTTCTTTCGAGACTAATTTTATGCAAATTCTTATCTAAATAATTAAATTCCTGAGAAATTGGTATTATTCATGAAAAAAATTAAATTCTTACGAAGATTTTTACAACAAAATTTTTAAATAATTAAATTGTTTGTAAATTTCTTTTTTTTAATATTGAAAATCATTGAATTTAAAAAAGTTTTTAAAAATAATTGAATTTTACAAAGAATTCTATTAAAATATTTCACAATAATTGAATATCTGTGTCGTATTTTATTTAAATTTAATAAAAAAAAATTCAATTCCACAAATGCTTTTTATTATTTACAAAAATAATTGAATTCTTGCGAAAGGTTTTATTAGAATTTTTCAAAATAATTAAATTAACAAGAAGAAATTTAATAATTTTCAATATAATTGAATTCTGGTGATGAACATTGTTATTTATGAAAATAATTGAATTTTGCAAAAAAAATTTACTAAAATGACAGTCAAAATAATTGAATTTTCAGGTATCATTTTGTTAAAAATGTTTAATAATTAAAATGTTTCGAAGAATTATTTATATAAATAATTGAATTCTTGGAAAGCTTTTTATTAAAATCTAAAAGAGTAATTGAATTATTTCTCATAAAAATTTAATTCAAGTTTTGTTTAAAATAACTGATTTGTTTCGAACAATTTTATTAAAATATTTGCAAATAATAGAATTCTGAAAATAATTAAATTTTATAGAAGAATTTTGCATTCATAAAGATAATTGAAATGTTTACATTTTTTTCAGATTTTTTGAAAATAATTGAATTTCTACAAAGAATTCTGACAATGATTTTATTTACAAAAATAATTAAATCCTTAAAAAAAATTAAAATTTTTTTTGAAATAATCTAATTATTGCTAAGGATTTAATGCAAAATTTTAAAAAATTTGAATTTTTCAAAAAGGAAATATATGCAAATTCTATTTTAAATAATTCAATTCCTGTGAAATTTTTCTTTTTTTCGGGAAAATAATTGAATGTTCGTAAAGAATATTATCAATATTTTTCTTTAATAATTGAATTCTTTAGGAAAATTTTATTAAAATAGTACAATATTGAAAATTATTGAATTAAGAATAATTTTTTTAATACAATTGAAATTTTACCATGCATTTTATTGATTTTACTATTTTTTTAAATAATTGAACTCCTAAATAGAATTTTATTATTTATGACAATAATTGAATTATTGTGATAAACTTTATTTAAATATTTACAAAGAATTGAATTACTGTGAATATTTGTTTTTATTTCTGTAAATAATTAAATGTTTTATAAAAATGTTATAAACATTGTTTTAACTTTTAAGGAATTAATTTTTTCGAAATATGATAAATATTATGAAAATTGTATTTTAAATAATTTATTTTTTCAAAATTTGTTGAAAATACTTATTAAATTCTTGTAACATTTTTATTATTTATCAAAATAATTTAATTCTGGCTGATTATTATCAATTTTTTGTCAAATAATTTAATTTTGAATGAATTTTATCAATTTTTTGTCAAATAATTGAGTTTTAAAAGCGAAATTTGATGAAAATAGTAGATATTGAGAATAATTTAATTTCAAATATTTTTTGAAAATAATTAAATCGTTTCAAAGAATTTGATTATAATTTTTGAGAATAGTTTTTTGTTTTCTAGTATAAGCGAATTTAATGTAGTAAAAATACTTTAAAAACAGAAATAGTAGCTTTTAGTGGCCGAAATATAAAAATAGTACCCAAATAGTAGCGTAACTTAAAAAAAAGTAGTAAATAGTAGGTTTTAGTAGATAAGTACAAAGCCTGTGTATATTAATACCTGAATAAATTTTTAACCCATTTTTTCGAATGATGTCAATAAATTTTAGATTGAAAATTTTCTAAAAATTTATTAAATATTTACTTGCAATATTCGGCATATTTAACTGAAAAATTTAGTAAAAATTGTGTAAAGATTTAAATGTGCCGATTAAATAAATGTTTAGCGCGTAGTTCGGGAAAGTTTTGAGCTAAACATTTATTCAAGTGGGACATTTAAATCTTTACACAACTTTCAATAAACATTGCAATTAAAGATTGCTAATATTGAAAGTAAATATTTAATATATTTTTAGGAAAGTTTCGGTGCTGTAGGGGAACATACATTATCATTCAGAATAGTTTATGAATGGTTGTAATGGTTGTAATGATTATGAATGTTTATAAATTCAGGTATGTACATGTACATTTTCACCTAGTTATCTACACATAAAATACAAATCTGAACCGTATGGAGAAATTTTCGAAAAGTTACCAGCGCTTCTAATGGAGAATGAAACAATTTTCGTTCAGGCGACGCGGGCTTATTATAATCCTCGCGTATATCTTGTCGCTGGGAACCCCTCGCTTACGTTTATTCCTCTATTCTCTTCGCCGTGACAGAACGGATTATCGTTCGCCCCATCGAGGTGACCGAATTATCGTTCGGGTTGGGAACACAAGGGCGGAGGAGCAAGAGAGAGAGAGAGAGAGACCTTTTGCCCAAAATCATCCAGGGAACCATGTGGAACCCTTTTGCAATCGCTATTCTCCTCTTCTATATGTGTTTGTCTTTGTATATATATATGTGCGTATACACGATAAATTAACGGTGATCGTGTTTTGCGATAAAATCAGCGACTCACATTTTCCGGGATTTGATAACATTTTCCCAAAATATAGTTCATTAAAAGTGAAATATTCCATTTCGAAAAATAAGCCCTGTATACTGATAAAACACTCTTTTAATTTTAATTCAATTCTATAAATATTTCCATTCACAGACTTCGCACATATTCAATTTTATTTGTATTAAATAACAGGGCTTTAATTTTTAAAAAGTAGCAGAAAGTACCTATCACACTAAAAAAAAGTAGTAACTAAAAACTAAAAAAAAAGTAGTAACTAAAAAATTCAAAAAAGTAGGGTAGCTAACGAAAAATTAAACTCGACGTCCAAAAAAAAAATTCGTTTCAGACACTTAACAAAACTGACAGAAATTTCACTCTATATTTTATTAGCTTTACTGTTAACTTAAAAGTATCAAATGGCAACGAATTATTACCAAAAATGTGGATCAAATTAAAAATTGATCCAGATTTTTGCCATCAATTTGATCCACTTTAGTTTTTAGTATCAATTTGTTACTTTCAAGAAAACTGTGTTGACTTTTTCCTAATTTTAACAGAAAAATATTTAATTCCTTCTTATCCTAATGCTAAGAAATTGAAATTTTGTAATGTATTTTATAATTTAGAAAAGAATTTCAATATTTATAAAAATAATTTAATCCTTGCCAAGAATTTTATAAACAAAATTTAAACAATCGATTTCTACCCACTAATTTTTTGCAAATTTTAACTTAAATATATTTAAATACTAAGAAATTTGTATTATTATTATTCATGAACAGAATTGAATTCTTGAGAAGATTTTAGCAACAAATTTTTTTAATAATTGAGATATGTTCGAAAATTTTATGAAAATATAGTAAATATTAAAAATCATTGAATTGCAAAAATTTATAAAAATATTTAAATTTCACAAAGAATTCTATTCGAATTTTTTAGAATAATTGAATATCTGTGTATTGTTCTATTCAATTTTTTTTAAATAAATGAATTTCTAAAAATCATTTTATTATTTATGAAAATAATTTAATTCATGAGAACAATTTTATTAGAATTTTTAAAAATATAATTGGATTCCTATGAAAATTTCAAATATTTCTATAAATAATTGAATACTTCCAAAGAATTTCAAAAAGCATTTTTTTTAAATAATTGGTTTTTCGAGGAATTGCAATTAAACTTTTAAGAACAATTACATTTTTTAAACCATTCCTGAAAAATGTTATAAACAATAATTGAAATTCCCCGATTAATTTGATTATTTATGACAATAATTAAATAGTTGAACAGAATTTTATTGAACTTTTCAAAAATAATTGAATTCTTGAGAATAATTTTACTATTTATGAAAAAAATTGAAATTTTGAAAAAAATTTTATTCAAATGTTTAAGAAGAATTGAATTTTCAAGAAAAAATTAATTAGTTTTAAAAATAATTGAATTCTTTTGATAAATATTGTTATTTAAGAACATAATTGAATTTTGCAAACAATTTTTTTTAAAATACTTTCCAAATAATTGAATGCCTTCGAAGAATTATTTGTGTAAGTAATTAAATTCTTGATAAGAATTTTATTAAAATCTAAAAGAATAATTGAATTATTTAAAAAAAGTAACTTTAATTGTATTTAAAATAATTCATTTTTACGAACAATTTTATTAAAATATTCAAAAATAATTAATTTTTTAAGAAAAATTACTTTTTGAGAAATTTCTGTACAATTATATAAAAAATAATTACAATCCTGCGATGAATTTTATTATTTGCGAAAATAATTGAATTAATTTTTTCGAAATATAATAAATATCATTAAAATTTTATTTCAATTAATTGAATTCGTGCTTAGAATTTCATCAAAAAAAAATTTTTTAATGGAATTTTCATGAAAAATTATATTATTAGTGAAAGTAATTGAATTATTGTGAAGAATTTTATATAAATATTTTTAAAAATAATGATTTTTTAAAAATTTTTTTTGCAAATACTATTCTGAAGTAATTGAATTTTCGTGAAAACTTTATTATTTATGAATATAATTAAATTTTTGATACATATGGAAAATAATTGAAGTTCGAATATTTTTTCAATATAATTGAATCGTAAAGAATGTGATTATAATGTTTGAGAATAGTTTTTCGATTTCTAGAATAAGCGAATTTAAAGTTGTGTAAATTCTCAATAAAGAATTAAAAATAGTGACAGAAATATAAAAAGTACCCAAATAGTAGCATTACGTAAAAAAGTAATAAATATTAGATTTTAGTAGTTGAATGCAAAGCCTGCATTCTATAAAATTTTTAACGAAATATTAGAAAATAATATAACAATAATAATTCTCCAAAAACTAATAATAATCTATGTATTTTCATTCTCTGCGTTTAATGGGTATTCGAATAATCTATTGATGAAAAAAGTTTTTAATTACAACCATTATAAATAAAGGTAGTTAAAAGCCAGTAATTATAATTATCAAGTTAAAACTTTATTAGTTGTCTTTATAATAGTTTCAGTTGGTACTTAAATTTTTTACTTTCAATCGATAGCACATGGTCACGTATTGCTGACTATACAATAACTCGCCAAGTGTGTCATGAAATTTGCAAACTACTTCCATTTCGGAATTTAGTGTCGAACCAAACCCCTATGGAATTTATATCCTAAATGTGCAACGCTAAATTTTAAAGGAACTATATATATATATATATATATATATATATATATATACAGCTGATATATTTGTGTACAGCGCACTATATATATATTTATATGAAACCCAAAAAAATACATTCCCTGCCCATAATTCACGTGCTCCATTGACTAGAAGAACTAATTCCTTAACCTTACACCTCAACTTAACTTGATTGAGTGTTTTCTTATCCTATTCGAGAAATTGATCGCTCCAATGTAACTCTCCCTATATGAGCTTGTATGCTGAATATTAGACGATATTTATTATTTCGGACGCAACATTTTTCTAATGCTGAAATATTTTTTTATTTCCAAACCAAAGTCTTGTGCTAAACTGTGAAGCTCAAAATGATTCGCACTTAATTTTGTAAATTAAATCGTTTTTTGTTTCGAACCAACACACTTTTTCTAAAATTAATAACAAATTCAGACAGAAAACTAATCAAAACGTTGATTCGCAACACTTTTTATTAGTTTTTTCTACAGGAATTAAAATCTTTTCAAATGATTTCAATGGAACGAATTTTTGAAATTTAACTATTTCTAAAGATGAATAATACTATCTTATCCAATTCTAAATCAATTCTTTGAGAATTTAGTTATTTAAATACAAATATAAATAATTCATTGAATAATTGAATATTTTTGTTATATTAAATTCTTACGAAAAATTGCATTAAAATTTTTGACAATACTTAAAGTTATTTTCAAAAAATGTAATTAAAAAATAGTTGCAAATAATTATTATACTCTAAGAAACAAATTGTATGATTTTTTTTAATTGAATTTTTTCAAAGAATTCTATTCAAATTTTAAAGAATAGTAGCACTTTTGTGAAATTGATTTAAAATTATATTAAAAATCATTTAAATCCTGCAGTGAGTTTTAATATTTATTAATAGAAATGTATTCTTGCAACGATTATTAAATTTTTTTTTAAATAATGGAATTTCTGAGAAGAATTTTATAAAAATCTATATAAAAAATAAATAATTTTCTTCAAAAAATATTAGGAAAAATATGTTTTAAATATTTGAATGTCTGGGAAAATTTTCTATTTTCATGAAAATAATAGAATTCATTTAAAAAGTTTCATAACAATTAGTGGGAAAACAATTTAATTATTATTGTAACAAATTTTATTAAAATTTCTAAAATATTTGCGATTTTAGCAGATTTAATTAAATATTATAGTAAAAATAATTGGAATCTTGCAATGAATTTTATTGCTAAGGAAAATAATTGCGAATTTTTCATTTTTGTCACCAAACTTTAATAAAGTTTTCAAAATAATTGTATATTCTTAAGAAGATTTTTAAAATAATCTTTTTAAAGACATGATTTTTTGGAAAAACTTTTATAAAACTTGTGTTTTAAATAATTGAATTTCTTTGAAAATTGTATACTATTAAAGAAAATAATTGAATTAAAAAAAATATTCTATCAAAAATATAATATTAAAAACAATTATGTAAATAGTAGATAAAAATTCATTGGTTTAGGAAACATATTTGAAAATAATAAAAATTCTCCCAAGAATTTTATTCGAATTTTCAAGAGTAAGCAATTAAATTTCGAAGAATAATTTTATTCTTTATACAAAGATAATTGAAATTTTGAAGAATTTTTTTAAAAAATTTTTTATCGTAATTGAATTTTTGCGAAGAATTTGATTACTTTCGAAAATAATTGAATTTCTGCGTAAAATTTTATCAGTATTTCTATTTATGTAATTAAATTCTTTTTAGACAATTTTGCATTTAAATACTAGACATTGAATATCATTGAATTAAGGAATGTTTTTTGAAAATTGAATGTTTGCAAAGAATTTTGTAAACATTTTTTTTTTATTGACTTTATTAAAAATTTTTAAAACAATTTTTTAAATTGAATTATGCAATAGTAATTCTGAAATTAAAATTTGCTAGTGAAATGTAAAAATAGCTGAATAAAAAAAATCTGTCCGAAATTCCTTACTTTGCTCTTTTCGAAATGATATCTAACGATAAAAGACATTCGATTCGATTTTGAAGATTAAAAATACCATTAAGGACACGTCGAAGTCGTGACTATTACATTGAATCTGCATTTAAAAATCAGAACGACTTTGACATGTCCTTAATTGTCTCCGAGAAATCTATTCTTAAATTTAATCAGTTCGCTGACTTTTTCCTGTCACACTTTTTTTTGAAAGTATCCAACTGATACTAAACTATAGATTAAGTGAATTTAACATCAAATTAATTTTGATCAAGAAAAAAATTCATCCACATTTTTCTCATCAATGTGATCCATTTGCGTATCAATTGGATACTGATTTTTGAACAATTTTTATTTGATCCAAATTAATCAAGTTGTAGTCCACAACGTTGATCAACGAAAAAAAATTTGTTTAATACATTCAATTATTATTAATATAATTTAATATTAAATTGTAAAACAATTATCATCAAAACATAAAGATCTATTTATTTTTCTAAATATTTTTGTGGCAATATTGCTGTGTTATCTACTCTTTAAATCTGAATTAGTAAAATTTTACTAAGCAATATTACTATACGTTATTAAAATTATTACTAAATCATTTGGTGAACGACTTTTCGCCATTTCATTAGTAACTTTTTACTAAGTCAGTAACCGAGACTTGGTTAATATAGCACTTGCAATATTGTTTGTTTAAATTTAACCGAGTAACTTGGTTACTAATAAACAAGTGTTAGTTAAAAGTAATCATGTTGTTGTTTAAATTTAAACAAATGACATTGCAAGTGCTATATTAATCAAGTAAATTTCTCCGTGTAATTAATTTATTTGGTAAACAATTTTTCTTTGCTAATCAACTTTCGAAAAAGAAAACAAATGTAATGGAACATTTGCTGGTAGGACATAAATTATAACAGAACAACAGCACTAGAATTACAATCACCAACAGAAGGAGTAGGAAAATAAAGTCCTAATAATAGAATAACGAAAGTTAAAAGAGTGGAATATAGAAAACGGTTTTCAAAAAAAAGCTTGATTTAGGACGGTTTTTGGTCCAAGATTCAAGTAGAGTATTAGACTAAGCTTTGTTCTTCCGGAAGTTCATAGTAATGCACGTGTACTTGTACAAGAAGCGAGACATGTGGGAGTTGGAGAGTGGAGCGCATCACGTTAGTCCTGCGGGATAAAACCAACCCCAATCCTCAACGTAGCCAACGCGAATCCTCCGCCTCATCCATGTCTAGTCGGGCCAATCTCCACTTTCCTCTCTCTCTCTCTCTCTCTATTCCCCATTTCGCCCTCACCACCCCCTTCAAAAACCTAGGTATCCTGACCCCATCTGACTAGACACCCCACCAGCCACGAACAAACGCCTGGGGCTTAAGCTTCCTGAATATTTTATTTACTCACTGCTGCTTTTTCTACTACCTCTTTTCTTCCTTCACAATCTACAGTTACAACTCTTTCTCTCTTTCTTTTTCTTTTCTACATCTTCGAGTGTGTTTGCTTTGCTGGCTTTTTTCCTTTCCTCCTAATCGCGTGAATTTGTCTTAAACTGAACGAACTCTTGTTCAATGATTCAATTTCAGTGAATGCCTTCCGAAACAAGCTATATACTAGCTACTGTATATTCGACAAGTAAAACTAGATACAAAATTTTTGTATGTTTAAAAAAAAATTCTGAGACCTCAAAACAACTTGTGACTTGCTAAGAAATTCAATAGTAATTTGTTCGACCACTTTTCTCCTTAATTGTTTATAGTTAATAATTTTCCAATTCTACTTTTTAATAGGACTCTCGAAACAAAACCAAAGTTCTCAATAAGAAAAAGAAGAAGAACTTTAACAGGATATGATTGTTAGATTCCAAATGGTAATTTTTTCGACAAGTTTCCTCTTCAAGTATTTAATAAATTGAGCTAAAATTTGGCAAGAAAGTTTAAAAATAATAGTAATAATAAAGAAGGGCAGTGATGTGCAAAAGTTTTAATAATTCAAAAATCAATTACAATAAAAGAATTTGAAATCGGTAAAAACGAGAAATTTATTAGAAGTGACTGTAAGAATTAGTAATTTTAAGGTAAATTTGTAAAAATTAATTTTTGAAATATTAAAAATTTTGCAAATCATCACCCTTCTTTATTGTATTTTGAACTTTGTTACGAAATTTCAGCTCGATTTATTAAATATTTAAAGAGAAAAGTGGTCGAAAAATTACCAATGAGAACAATCATTATGCTGTTAAGACAAAAGAAAAACCATTTTCTACAGGAAAATAAAATCAATATTACTAATTAAAAACCTTCTAAAATTCAATATTTTCATAAAATTACAAATAAAATCTTACCAAAATTCAATTATTATCTGCAATTTTTAACTACAATTTGCTTTAAATAAAAAATTATTTTTAATATTGAAAATAATTAAAATAATATCGACAAAAATTATTAAATTCTTTAAAAAAAAATTATGCAAACTTTGCCAAGAATTTTATTAAAACTTTTGCAAATAAATAAAATTTTCCGAAAAGTTCTATTAAAAATTTTTGAAAATAATTGAAATTTGGTCAAGAATTTCATTAAGACTTGAAAATAATTTAAATTTTGTCAACAATTTTAAAAACTTTTTTAGAATTAAATTTCAGAGAAAAATTTTTATTGTTCATGAAAATAATAGAAATTTTGTCAAGAATTTTATTAAAACTTTTGAAAATAATTGAAATTTTGCATAGGATTCTATGAAAACTTTTGAAAATAATTTGAAAAATTGAAAATAGAAAATAGAACATGTAGAAAAATTAAAAAAAAGATTTGTTAAAAGTTAAAATCAATTTTCTTTAAATATTCTTAAACAATTTTCAAAAGATAGTAGTTATATTTAATTATACCCGAAAAAATATCAAATTAAAAACTCGAGTTATTGGAAAAATGATTATTTCCCATTCAAAGTATCAAGAAATAAAGAAAAAATTATTAATCGAAATGTAAATATTACTATAAAGTATAAATAAATTGATATCACCTGTAGGTATGTAATTCATATCGGAAATTTCAATTAGCCAAAAAGTCTTATTAAAATTTAATTAATGTAAAAGTGCTTTTAAAATTTTCAAAAGTGCTTATAATTCAATTCTAAAAATAGAAAATAAAGATAATTGAAAGTCGATATGACCTGATTTTATATAAAGCGTATTTAAAAAAAAACCCATCAAACATTGACGTCTCTCTCTCTCTCTCTTTTTTTTCTTCGGTAATATTTTATACGCAACTTTAAAGAATTTATCCTTAGTAAAGGCGAAAAGAAAAGTGTATTCTTAACTCGTCTGAGTATAGAGCACTTGGAAAATTGAAAACCGAAAGAATGAAAATATTGTTTCAAGACGTTTGCTGTTGAGTTGATGGCACAAACTTGACTGAGAAAATAAAACTTTTCATAATCGCCTTAAAAACTGCAGGCAACAATTCTTCAATTTTTCTCTTCAATAATTAAATTCCCATATTTGACAAATTTTTTTTCAAAAAAAGAAATTCTGTATTTTGGAAACATTTCCTAAAGCAGAAAACAAACATTTAATATTTTTGAAAATAAGATTGTTACTTGAATCACTTTTTTTCATTCACTTAATAAGATTCTGAAACATATAAAAAAAAATTCCTACCATAAAATAAGTAGGATCAAAACAATCCAAAATATTTTCAATAAACTGAGAGTAAACAAACTTTTTCGATCTTGTTCTAGACTTTTCTAAAAATCCTGACGTGCTAAACAATTTTGAGATCCGGGATCGTGTTCAGAAGTCAAAAAAACATTGAAAACCACTACCATATCGAAAATAAATAAAAAAAAGTTTTTTTTTGAGTCTATACCCCCACTTTTCTCGAAATCCTTTATTTTTTTGTCTGATTTGTTTTTGACAGGTCAAGATATTTTATCTCTTTAACTGAGCGTGCTAGATGCTTCCATCAGATAAAAGTACTTCAAGTGTATACTTTCAGACCCATATTCACGAGATTAAAAAACTATTTTGAAAAAAGTGGGGGTAGAAAACCAAAAAAATAAAAAAATTTCCTATTTTTGATATCGGAGTCGTTTTCAATATATTTTTTCCCTCTGAACTCGATCCTACATCCTAAAATTCTTCATCAGGTCAAGATTTTGAAAAAAATGAAAATAAAGACCCAAAAAATCAGTTTTCTCCCACTTTTCTCAAAATTCTGACATACTAGTCAATTTTCTCATCTGAAACTGTTCCAACAAACAGAAATGCATTCAAAACCAGCCCGATAAAAAAAATAAAAAAAACATATTCATACCTGTTATGTACGTTCCCACAAAAATTATTCCCAACTCCGACATACTTTCTCGAAACATACCTACTACCACACACTTTGTTCACTATAACAATTCTAAAATATTCAAAAATTGAAATAATTTAAAAGTTCTATTCTCTCTTCAAACAAAAAAAAAAGAATCGCATGACGTATGTCGTTCTCTCGTTAAACGAAAAGGATCGCTCGAGTCGTTGCGCGAATGTTTAATCAAACATTGAACAACACTCAGCGCCAAATATCGAGCGAAAGCTTTTTGTGGTCTCAACGTAATCCTAGTTTCAAAAAAAAAAAGAAAAAAAAATTCAGAGCGGAAGAGGTAATCCGGTATATGAAAATTACCTCTGGCTTTCCCTGAAAAATATCTCTACAAAATGAGTATACATATCAAAAGAATATTTTTCATATGGGCAAAGTGTTTTTTTTTCTCCTCAATATTTCTTTATGTAGGTAAAAATCTATTTTTTAATTTACAATACTAGAAACATGTGTAATTTAATATTTTACAAATTTATGTTTTTTCTATTCGATAATAATGTTGAAGGGTCTGGAAAATTCGACTTTTTTATGATAATAGAGATCCAAATTCAGATTTTGAAATAAAATTGAGGTAAAGACGTGTTTTCTTCGATTTTTATTCTTTTTTCAAAATTTTGACCTGCTAGACAATTTTTAGATTGAGAATCGTGTTCAGAAGACAAAAATAGATAGCAAACAACTACAATATCAAGAAAAAAATTTTTTTTGATTCTTTTCCCCCACTTTTTCCAAAATCCCTTATTTTTTAAATATTTTCGGGGGGTATTCAAGAATGTTTTCCTCTTTAATTCGACATACTAAAAAATTTAATATGGTCTTAAGTTCAAAATTAAATCGTACAGTTTAAGACAAATTTTTTTAAGACAAAAAAATAATGAATTAAAAAAAGGGGGGGGGGGGTAAAGACTGCAAAAATTTTTTTTAGTTATTTTTAATAGTGGAGTGGTTTTTAAAAAACTTTTATCCTCCGAAAACGATCCCAGCTCTTAACATTTTTGAAAAACCCCCCAAAAATATGAAAAATAAAGATTTTTGAAAAAAGTGGGGGTAAAGAACCAAAACAATTTTTTTTTAGCTACTTTCGACATGGTAATGGTTTTCAATGTATTTTTGTCCTCTGAAGACGATCCCGCATTTCAAAATTGTGCAGCACGTCAGGATTTTGAGAAAAGTGGGGGTAAAGACGCAAAAAAACGTTTCCACCTTCTCTTTTTTCAAAATTCTCTAATTTTTCTAGTGTCTTCTTAAAATCCTGACGAGCTAGTCAATTTTCAGGGCCGAAAACGTGCTTAGAGGCCAAAAAATATCTTGAAAATGACTATAATATCAAAAAGAAATACTTTTATTCATCTCAATGTTATCAAGCAACATGGATTCTGCGCCTCATTCTCTCTTCTTCAAACGGTTTTATTCTCTTTATTTGACAGCGTTGAGCTTTCACCTTCTTATTCTCCCACCCACCTCAAGGCACCCATTTTCTCGTCACCCTGTTAAAGCATTCCTGTATTTGCATACCAGATCGCAAGGTGCTCGCGCGCTTGATTTTGCTGGCAAGGTCTTCGATCTTCGAACTGAAATTTAAAAGGGCTCCCTGCGCTTTTCTCTCCTGGCTTAAAAGCATCATATTTTACGTCCACCTTCGCGCTTTCCGCCTTTCCCATCTCTCACAGTGTTCTTTTGTTTTACTCTCTTTCTCTCACTCACTCTTTTCTCTCAACAGAGAGAGAGTCTCTTGAAGCAGAGGGCCAAACGAAGCGGAAGATTTGCTGCTCCCCTATTTCTTTTCATTATCCGATACAGAAGGAGGTATATAGCGACACATACACATTAATACGCACACGTACACACCTTTTTTTTCATACTCTGAAAATGGTAAATTGCTCTTGCGATATTGCGATTTAAGTCTCTTGGATTTTCACTTCACTTTTAAAAGTCAGTCGAAAACTTGAAACATATATTTAACGGAGATATGGATGATGTAAAGAAGATGGTTATTCATTTTCAAATTTTTAAATTCTTAAACGAAAAGGACTTTCTACAAGTTGAGAAAACTTCAGCAATTCACAGTTTTCTTGAAAACTGATATACTTCTTTTAAGACTTAAAATTTCGGGGCAAAAGTGACAATATCCCTGGTCAACAAATGGGTCAAAATAGTTTCCTCCATTAAAAGTAAAAAATAGTATAAAACAGTTTAAAATAGTAGAAAATAACTATAAAAATTCAATCTTGCAAGTAGTTTATAGTAATAACAACTTTCGGGACAAAAAGTGCCAAAATTCCGGTACGTCACTGGGGTCAAAAAGCTTTCTCCTTTAAATATCAACCGAAAGTATAAAAAAACAACCATAAAGAATTTAATCTTCAAATTCCTCACAGTCCTCTTTGTAAATTACTCAAAAAAAAATCATTGCTGATGCAAAAGAACATTTCGAATTTAAACCCAATTTTTATAAATTTTAAACCATCGAATTTTATATATATATGTACAAGTTCTATTTTTCACCTAGCAAAGAGTTTTATACCCTATTAACACATTCCACTTTACAGCTCACCTTTCTAGCTTTTTAACCCCATCCCATCCATTTTTCATTCCACCGCTCATGTTTTTCTCTCTGACCCACTCAGTTTTCCCAAATACTCTCTTTCTCTCTATACATATATATATAATATTATTTTATTCTACTTTCTTTGGTTCATTCTATGCAGCTTGTGAATTAATCCCCATTTCATTTCATTTAAAACAATTTTCCTCGCTTTATATGTTCTTTAATCCGGCCATTACCTAATATATAATGCATTTAGGTTAATAAATTCTGGAATTTACTTCTGGGGCATGTGCATTAAAATTATTTTCACTTTAATTCTATAATAAGAATCCATTACTGGAGGTTTGTAAAATACAATTCCAAAAAGGATATTATAATGGAAAAAAAAGAGTTGCGTTGTTTCAAAAGAATAGAAGTTAGAAAATAAATCTATTTAGAACTGTAAAATTACAAAGAAGAAAATAATAGAGAAAATAGCTCAAGAATAAAAAATTATAAATTTAAAAAATTATAATAAAACCTAAACAATATTCTGATTCACTCTAAAAAGTATTAGATACTGAGAAAAACGTTCTGAAATATTTACTGAAGAATTTCTTAAATTGCAAAATTATTCGAAAACATTAATAAATTTTTTTCAAATACTTATTCAAACCTTATTATTTTTCCAAAGCATATCTAAAATTTTAACCGAAATTCATTAAAGAAACAATTTTTATTTAAAAATTCTATTATTAAAATACAAAAATAAATAAATTGTTCAATAATTAAAAAGTTGGTGAAGTTCACAACGTTTATAGTCAACGATTTCGGAAGAAAATGATTTTTTGAAGCAAATTTTTATAAATTTTTTGTAAGTACGATTAATTTTTTTAATAATGATTGATAACAAAAATATTTGTGAACAAAAAGTGTTTTTTTTTTGGTAGAAAAATCATTTTTTTCTTTCAATCGTTGATCATAAAGCGTTGCAAACTTCACAGACGTTAATTTAATGTTTCTTAATATTGAATTTTTACTAAGAATGTATTAAAATTTTTAAAAATAATTGAATTCCTTAGAAAAATTTAAATAATAATTTGTAAAAATACTTGAATTCATGTAGAAGAATTTTCTTAAATTTTGTTTAAATAAATGAAATTTGCCAAGATTTGGAAAAAAAAATTAGACAATAATTTAATTCTTACGAAGAATTTCGCTATCTATTTATAAAAAAAATTTAATTCTTGACGAGAATTTTGCAACGAATTTTATTGATTTATTTAATAGTTTAATGTTTCTTAAAATGGAATTCTTTCATCAAGTTTTAACAAAATTTTTAAGAATAATTGCATTTTCGAGGAATTTACTTAAAATTGTATTAAAAATAATACAAATTCTGTGATGAAAATAATAATTGAAATTTGCAAAGAATTTAATTTAAATTTTGGAAAAAAGTGAATTTTTGGCGAAAAATGTTGCTATTTGTAAAGATAATTCAATTCATCGAAAAATATTCCTTAAGATTTTTTTAAATAATTGAATTTTTATGATGAACATTATTATTAAAAAAAAATATTTGAATTTTGAAAGAATTTTTTTTTTAATTGTTAAAATAATTTTATTTTAGAGCAGAATTTTTTTATTTATGAAGATAAATAAACGAGTTAAAACTTTTTAAATAATTAAATAATATTAAAAATTTCCAAGGTATTCTAAATTCATATTAATTTTATATTTTAAGAGTCAAAGAAAAGACACTAAAACTTCTAAATTTTCTTATGAATTTTAAAAAATTAATTTTTTCTAGTACTTTTAATGAAAATGACTAATTTTCCTGATCTATTCCAGTTTTTCTGAATTTTATAATTTCCCTGACCTATGCGGCAACCCTCAAATTGTTAGAAAATTAAAATAAATTCATTCAAAAATAAAAAATTTACTGTAAGTGACAATAGCTTAGAGATACTGAGTTTGGCTTTCCGCAATTGCGTCTCGCGTTCGAATCTTCGCAAGTCTAAAATTATTTTTGAAGGTTTTAACTTAATAAAATGACATGAATTTATTTTTAACTATTAAAGTGAATATAAAAACTGTAATTAGTGACATTCTTTTCAAAAAACAGCAAAAAGAGTCTTTAACGTTATTTTTTGCGCTTTTTTCATCGTCATATAAAATTATTACAAAATATCACAATAAAACTTTATAATAAACTTATAACTAGAAAATTTTAAAATAAAAAAGAAATCCAAAGGAGGCAAAAAATGAAAACATAAATCAGTTTATAGAGAAGAAAATTTTCCAAACTTATCCAACACTGACGACAGAGATAATTTTCCATAAAAAACAAGAGAAAAAAAAAGAATCTCTCCTTGGAATAAATTACATTAAATTACCAAATTCTTGGAGATTTCATCAGCAGATTTTGAGATAAGAGACAACTTGGGATGGTGCACACTGCCGGTGCAGAACGAATGAAAAGAGGACCGAGAGACGTAAGAAATAATAAACGAGACCATTAACTCGACGGTATTTTCTCACACGAGTAAAGACGTGGAGGAGCGAAAGCCCTGACTAAGTCCAAAGAAAACGACAAAAAAAGCCATTCAACCCACCTCCCCCATTTTTTTTCCTCTACTTCTTCTACTTCTTCTTTTTCCTTATTCAAAACTCTTACAAACCAAACTGGCGAAAAAAATCATCAAATATATATACACAGTAGTCTAAATAAAATTTTTATATTCAAAGCAAAACTCAATATATTTTCAATAACCATGTTAACATTTGCTGAAAGAACCAAAAAAAAAATGCATTAAAAATAAAAAGGTCTGATATAAACTTTATAGACTGTTTTATACTCTTGAGGTAAAGATAAGAATTTATGATTGAATGTAACGTGAAGGTTCACCTTCTTTAGAAACAATGTATCAATATTTGAGAGAGGAGGAGAAAATAATCTTTTCTTTTATACCCAATAGTATGAAAAAGAATGAAAAGAACGAAAAAAAATAATCAATATATGATTTTATGATTATCAAATTCTCCCTCTCTTTCTCTCCTTCTTTCCCTTTTTCTTCTATTTTTTACTCTTATCAACCGAAAAAGAAAACTATCATTTCATTTTCAAGTTAAAGTATACTTAATCTGCATTTAACGCACGTTCCTCAAAATGTACCTATCAGCAAGAAATCACGATAAAAAAAAAATAATAATAATAATATTAGATACCGCTTTCGTTACAACCCATTTTACCTGAGTTTCGTGTCATAAAGTATCTTTCGATCAGATAAAATTTTATAGCAACGATTAACGTTAAAAAATGACGATACATTTTTATATTCTTCGTCCTAAAAATATCCCAGGACCTAAGATTTTCAGTGGTTTAAAATTTATATGTATATATGTGTATAAATGTATATGTGGTTTTTTAAAAACAAGTTTTATTTTACTCGTAATTTTATTTGTCAACACGTGTAGGTGTATAATATAGATTTTCCCTTTTTTATTTCGAATGAATATTTAAATAGCCAAGTGAAATTTTTTATGAAACTCTTAAAAAGTGCGCTACTGATTTTTTCTTTCTGAATAACTGATTTTAACTGCAATATAAATGTAAACTAAATTATGTTTATTATCAAAATTTATTATTATACTTTTATTAAATTATGTTTATTATCAAAATTTATTGTTATACTTTTATTAAATTATTATTTATAAAAATTATTATTATTATTCCTAGTGTTATCATTATTATTAATATTTAAGAAATCCTTGTCTTACAATTTTTTGTATTCTAAATTTATTTACTGTTCTTTTCGAATAAAAACTAATTTTAACTAATTCTTAGTCTCTAAATCTAAACTATTAAAGTTTCTAATAAAATGACTAAAAGTCAAATACAAATGATTTAGTAATAATTTTACTAACAAATTAGTGAAATTTTACTAAATATTAGTAGAGTTTCTCTACTCATCAAATTTGATTTAGAAAAATGTTTACTATTTAAAATTAGTGACTGACTTTTTACTTTGGAATTAGTAAATTTTACTAATAAATAAAATTTCTACTAATTTTGGAGTAAATTTTCCTAATTCAAATACAAAAAGTAAATATTAATTCAAATTTAGGTATAAACATTTTTATTAATTCAAATTTAGAAAGAAGGTGAAATAATACAAAAATAATTTACTTTTGAATTTAAATTTTGAATTTAAAAAAAAAGAATTTAAATTTTACTTAAAAAAAATAATAAAATAATAATAATCCTAACTTTATTTAAAACAAAAACTACGTAAGTCAAACCTTTGTATCATTTTACTACAATTATATTTATAATTTACATTTATTTATATAAATTGAATTTGTATATAAAGATTAAAACGAATATTATCAATTATTTATATTTAAATCGTACGTTTAGGACTAAAATTTTTTTTGGTTTCTTTTAGCAAATGTTTAGATTAGATTCAAGTAATCCTACTTTGTAATGTTAATTTTATGATCCAAATTCTACTCCCAAGTATAATCCTAATTTAAGGATCCGAATTTTTAATTTGATTACATCTGGTTCATCGTAATTAGTTCTCAATAAACTAGCCAAATTACAGATTCTATTAAATCCGAACCTAATTTTAAAATTTAAATCCTAATTACGGTTTAGAAGCTAGCTTTTAATAACTTCTGATTCTTAAGAGCATTTTCATTTTCGGACGTTTAATATAATTACATTTTGTACTAAACTCTTCAATTACTGGAATAATATTTAGTAAAAAAATTAATCAAATTTACTTTAAATACTGTAAAATTTACTTTTTCAAATGTAAAAAAAATTTTAGTTGAAAGTTTAATAAAATTCCCTTTGGATGAAATCAATTTTATTACTTGTAATGTAAATTTAAATATATATAAATTTCAAAAATTTATTCTGAATGTAGTAAAATCTCATAATAAACAAAAATTTAAAAAAAAATTAAGTTCTTCTTAGTACAAAAAATATAAAAATTTACAACTTCAAATGTAAATTTAAGTTATAAAATTAGTAAAATTTACTTCGAACGTAATAAAATTTACAATTGCCAAAGTAATTTTCCTAATTCTAATACTACAACTTCCTTAAAAATTCTAAATTTTATTATGTCCAAAACTCCAAAGTAAACTTTACTATTTTTTGTACTAAAAATTAGGTTAGAAATTGTAAATTTCATATTACTTTAAACATAATTTTCTAGTTTTCCTTTCTCTTCCCTTTATTTTTTACAATTTGATTGAACTAAAACTGAAATTGTAAAATTAATTGTAAAAATATAAAATAAAATAAGAAAAATTTTTAAAATCCTAAAATAGGAAAAAGAAGAACATCTTCTTTTAACAGCATGTGACTTGTAAAAATCCAATAGTAATTTTTTCGACCTCTTTTCTCTTATTTAAATATTTAATAACATGAGCTGAAATTTTGCAAGAAAGTCTAAAATATAATAAAGAAGGGCAGCGATACCGAAAAATTTTAGTAATTCAAAAATAAATTATAATAAAACACTTTGAAATCGGTAAAGACGATGAGCAATTGAGTCGAAGTGAAGCGAGACATGATAATTTAAAAATAATTTCCAATAATTAATTTTTGAAATATTAAAACTTTCGCAAATCGCTACCCTTCTTTACTGTATTATAGACTTTCGTACAAAATTTTAGCTCAATTTATTAAATATTTAAATAAGAGAAAAGTGTTCGATAAAATTACCTTTGAATTTCCAGCAAGTCACATGCTGTTAAAGTAAGATATTCTTCTTCTTTTTCCTATTGAAAAAAATTCTTCCAGCAAAGAACAAATTCAGAAAAAAAGAACCCAATTCTTCTTCATGATCAGATTAAAAATTTACAAAAAAAAAACCAACCAGAATAAAGATTTGTTACCTATGTAAAGAATCCGATTTGACTTGAGGGGGATAAATCAGTATAAAGCTGCAAATGAGATAGCCGGCACTTGAAGGTAACTACGTGAATTTTCAGTGCACTCCAACTATTTCCTTCGTTACCGCAACAAGGATTTACAAGTACTTGTCTGTATATATATGTGCTCCTCTCGTTCGAACTCGTCGACCAAGTTCCAGCAAGCACGTATCGGACCCGATTCTAAAAGAGAGGGTACCCGCACATCCAACTTGTATATAGCACCTCTCTATACATATAGAAGCAATGGCAAAGAAAAGGGGTTTGAGGGGTGAGGTTTCAAAGATGTGAACAAAACATGTGAAGGAGACCAAGAGAGGAAGAGTATCTCTCTATATGCAAAATTCCTCTTTCGAAACTTGCATCAAGGAAAATCTATGGTACTTGCCATTACTCTACTCCCTATCAGTTGACGAATTTCCCCCCCACCCGAACATGTAGAGTAATTTTATTCTCAAACTTGGACCAAAGGGAAGATCTAAAACGCCCCCCCGCGACACCGTTCAACGTTGCACTTAACACACGTTATATATGCAGGAGATGTTTCCCTGAAATCTGTCTTCCCTGACGTTCTTATCTTTGTCACGTGCATGCATGTTCCATCTTGTATTTCATAGAGATACATTGTCTCCTATAACAAGATGCATTTGAGCGAAATTTCAAAGATATATGCCAGATATAGAGAGAGAATTGCAAGCTTGCAAAGAGCGAGTAGAATATTCAATTTTCAAAAACTTTTCGAATCAAAATTTATTTATTTTCGTCTCATATATATAGTTGAACTTCGATTAGAACTATTATTTTTCTCCTTTTCGTTTCCTATTCCATTTCTTCTTCTTCTTCTTCTTCTTCTTCTTTTACCATATTTTTAAGCTTCCGAGCAAATCAAAAGAATCTTTTTTGTCTACCATAACAATATTCAGGATTGCCACAAATATTTAATTTTATTTTCCCCTAACTTTTCCCTGATTTTAAGACACAATGTTCACTTTTTCCCTGACCCTAAAGAATATTCGGATTCACTCTACAAACTATTAGATAATCAAGAAAAAATGTTCTATTACATCTATTTACAAATTTCATTAATTGTGAAATTATTCAAAAATATTAATAACTTCTTTTTTAAATAAATATTTAATCATTATTTTTTTCTGAAGCAATTAAAATTCTTCAAAACATTCAAATTCAAACCTTTTTAAAATGGACAATTTATAAGAATATTATTACAAAACATGAACATGTTTTGAAATAATTTAAATTACCATAACATTTTTCAGAATAGGTTAATTATTTACAAAAATTCCCCAAAAAATCCTTTGCAAGAATTCAATTATTTTTACAAGCAGTAAAATTAAAAAAAATTAAATTATTTTTTAAAAATGTAATAAAATTCGTGGCAATAATTCAATTACTTTCATAAATAATAATACATCGATTATCCGTTAATTCATTTTTAAATCAATTTTTATTAGAAAATTATAGAAAAATTCAATTATTTAAATTAAAAAATAAATAATTTATTGAATAATAGAATGTTCTTTGTTAAAATTTTAATTCTCGTAAAGAATTTTATCAATAAATTTTTTAATATATGAATTTAATTTGACAAATTTTGATAAAATTTTTAAGAATAATTACATTTTTCGAGAAATTTGATTAAAACATATATTGTATAAAAAAACCATTAAAATTCTGTGATGAGTTTTATTACTTATGAAAATAATTTAAATTTTCTTAAAGTTTCCATAAAATAATTGAATTTTGGTGTAGAATTTTATTATTTATAAAGTTACTTGGAATTTTAACAAGAATTTTTTTTAATTTTCGAACACAATTGGATTTCTGCGAAGAATTTTATTACATTTTTCGAGGAATTTAATTCTTCCAACGAATTTTATTCAAATTTATGAAAATAACTGTATTTATGTGAAGAATTTTATTATTCATATAAATAATTGAATTCTAACAAAGAATTTTATTCCAGTTTATAAAAGTAATTGAATTTCGGTGAAGAATTTTTTAAATAATTTATATTTTTCGAAAAATTTTATGACATTTTGTATTTTAAATAATTGAATTCCTGTGAAAATTTTATTACTTATGAAAATAATGGAATTATTTTAAATTAATTCATTAAAATTGAATTCCTACAAAATTTTGCCAAGAATTTTATTAAAATTTTTAAATATAATTGAATTTAGATGAAGAATTTTTTTATTTATAAATATAATTGAAATTTTGGAAATATTTTTTTTTAATTTTTGAGAATAATTGAATTTTTGTGAAGAATTTAATTATTTTGAAAATAAGTTAATTCTTCCAATGAATTTTATTCAAGTTTATATAAATAATTGAATTCTTACAACGAATTTTATTCAAGTTTATAAAATTAATTGAATTTCGGTGAAGAATTTTGTTATTTATAAAAATATTTTTATATAATTGATATTTTTCGAAAAATTTTATGAAATTTTGTATTTCAAATAATTGAATTCCTGTGAAATTTTTATTACTACTTATGAAAATAATTGAATTATTTTGTAGAAATTTATTAAAAATTGAATAATTGAATTCTGGTGGAATTTTGTCAAGAATTTTATTAAAACTTTTAAAAATAATTGAATTTTAATGAAGTATTTTATTATTTATAAAAATAATTGTAATTTTGACGAGAATTGTTTTTAAATTTTTGAACATAATTGAAATTCTGCGAAGAATTTTTGTAACTTTTGAAAGTAATTGAATTTCTGTAATCATTTGTAACTTTTTCTAAATCTAATTTTTTTAGTATTTTTAACTAAAATTCTTTTATTAATCTAGTATTTATGAAAATTGTAAAAATTATATTTATAAAATAATGTATAAGTCATAATGTATGATAGTTATTATTAATTTTATTTAATTATTATTTATTTATTATTTATTATTAATATTATTAATTTTATGATAGTTTTTGAAAATTTAAGTTATTTAAAAAGAAATTATTGTCAGAAATAGAAAAAATTGAAGGTTTTGTATTAAAATTTGTGGTAATTTCATAGTTTACGAGTCAAAAAGAAAAAAAATTCAGTTTTCTCATGAATTTTAAAAATTCAATTTTTTTCAGTAGTTTTAGTAAAAATCCCTGACTTTTCCCTGACCAATTTTACTTTCCCTGACTTTTCCTTGAATTCGCTGACTTCCCTGACCTGTGGCAACCCTGATTTTAAATAGAAAAAAGAAGAAAGACGAAAAATGAATAAAAAAAATAGAAATAAGAAGAAACGGGCAAATGAAGAAGAAACAGAAAAATGATGAAGAAATAGAGAAAGAAGGAAAATTCGGGAAAAGCAGAAAAAAAGAAGAGAACAGAGAAAAGAAGAAAATAGAAGTTAAGGCAGAGTGCCGAGAGAAAAGAACGAGCTAGATATTGGTCCAGGCAATGGCGGAAAGGTAGGGGAGAGGAAGGGGACGCACTGGGGTGCGGCTGGTGTTAAAAGGGGGCAACAAGCAGCAGACTAGAGAAAAATGTTAGAGAGAAAAGTTTCGTACCATAGGTATACGCGTATATACAATTCGTTTTATATATATATATATATGTATATACAACGGCGGGTACCGATAACGGTAATCCAATTTTTTCAAAAATAATATTTGTCTTGAAGAACGAGAGAGGCAAGCAAGTCTTGGCGACTGTTTCTTGGACCTTGACTGACCTCATCCTACAGATTCGGAAGGAGTCTAGAAAGACAGAAGGGTATTGAGTTTGTTTCTCTTGTATATACATAAGAGTAAAGTGTATTAGTGTATGTGACGAGAGAAAAAGAGAGAAAAGAAAGGGTGGAGATGAGAACGAAGAACCGGGTGGAGACCAGACCACCCTACAATGGGGTTTGCTTTCTGCCGAGCTAACGCGAAGAGAATTTCGATGAAGCAACTCTCTCTGTATGTGTATATATATGTGTTGGTGAGGGCATACACCTTCGAAAAGAAAGAAAGAAAGAAAGAAGAAGAAGACTATAACGTTGCTGAGGGGGAGATAAAAAGGAGATTTCGACGAAAGTCGAAAAGTCGTCCAACCGCGAAGAGCACTCGATCGATCGCTTCATCGCGTCCGTGGCTAATTTTTCTGATTGAATCTATCTTTCTAGTTTTTTTTCCTCCTTCCTTTTTCCCCGTTTTTTCTTTTTTTGTCCTTTTTTCCCTTTCTCTCTCTCCTTTTTTTTCCACCCACGCATCACTGAACAATCCCAAAACGTTTCAGGGAGAAAAATAACTTGTCAACTATATATAGTCTACGTTATTTGTCCCCAATTGACTGATATGATTTTAAACATTTTGGGGAAAAAAGAAATATTTCTTCGATAAATTATATTTTTTATTTCCCTTATCGGTATAATTTATTCAGAGTTGAAAATCTGAGCGATTTCTCAATGTGAAGGGAAAACGTGGTCAAATGTCTCAGCAACAAATGCCTCGCTTTCTCTCCCTCTCGAGAAAGGAAGATATCGCGAAAGGAAAGAGACGACTTAACTAATAGCAGGGATTTTTGTTCCAGTGGTTTTTTTTTTGAGATTTGTTCTGAGAAGCAAAAAAATTTTGAAATTACCATTCGAGTTCTATTCGAGAAAAATTTAGTTCGGTATTAGGGAAAAATTATTATTTAGAATGTTATATCTTTTACACAGACGTGTGAGAGATAATAATTATAAAAATGTCAAAATTCTCTGCGGATTTTGAATTAAGTTTTATGCAATTTTAAGAGCGAGACGTGAGAAAATGAAAATTAGTTTATATCGTGTCGACGATATTAATTTTCTCGCGCTCTCTCGGTCTCTCTTTCGAGATGAGTTATTTTAGGATGAGAAACTCTCTCACATTGAGCTATTGTAGAAGCATCTTCAATCTTTAGAATTATCCCTACAGTATTTGCTTTTGAAATGAATTTCAATGGAAGTTTATGTGTACGACTCTGCAACAGAGTTACGTAAGGTTTTTAATTTATTTACAAATTTAATATGGACGGAAATAAATGATATTAGATATAAGCTATTTAGTTAAGTTGCAAAAACAATTTTTCTGTTATTGATTCTTTTTCATCCTTCCCTATACAAAAAATATAAGACAATTAAAAAAGAAGTGCTTTTCTTCTTTTTCTCTTTCTATTTTCTCCCTTTATCTTCTTTTTTGCTTTCTTTTCCCATTCCTCCTTTTTTTCATCCAATGCACATCTCTGGAGCTTTTCGATCTTTTCGAGTCGACGCCACCGAGCAAATATTTGCCGCGGAAGCGAGAGAGAGAGAGAGTGCACGGTCGGAAATTAAAAAGGTATAATTCGACTCGGTCAGCAACGGGTCAGCAATGGTAAATTAGTAATGTCTTAGAAAGAATCGTGCTGACAGTGTTCTTCCCTTTTTTTTTAATGTCGTCTGCAGTGCAACATCGCCAGGAATGAGAGAGCTTTCTAACGGAAGCTTTTTCAAAGGGTAATTTAATTACTTTAGAGAAAGAGAGAACGCCAAAGACAACAACATATCTTCAAAATGAAACCATTTAATCAGCGTGTGAATTTTCACATTATTTATTATTTATTAAATCAAAAAAGAAAAGACTCTTTGAATATGTAACACGGCAAGCTATACTAAAAAATACTGCAACAGATTTTTACAACAATTTACTAGCATCTCCACTCTTCATTCCGCATGTTCGAGAAATATGACACGATTCAAAAAATTTAATAAGGTTGACAGGATTTTAAATTTCATTTATAATATTCAAAAAAAAAATAAAATAAAAAAAATAGAAAGGAAAAATAGCGGAGAGACTTTCATAATTTTTACCTCAACATGTTAACGGCGTAATTCACGTCAGGTTTATAATGAGATTCGTATAAGCAATACCCTGCGGCTCCGCTTTAATTTATGGTGTATAACACTTTAAGTAGGACGTGCAACCCGAGAGATTCCGTGCTAAGACCTATTTTAACAGGTAATTGCAATGTGCTTGTATATTTATAAAACCTTTTAATACGCAGAAGATTTGTAGCAACGCTTTTTCCCTCCCCTCTATATATGTATATCTATAAAAAACGGTCTATATGCAAACATTTTATAAAGCACTTTACAAATTTTTCTACTATCTCTCACCATACTGCCTCTACCCTCTACTACTATCCACTACTGTCTCCTTCTTGCCACTATTCTCCACTACTACTTTTCACTACTATATTTCCCTCTCCTATCCTTCTACTAATACCTCTCTCTTTATACTATTTTCCTACTAGTATTTCTCCCTTCTACTATCTTCTACTTCTAATATTTCTCCCTACTACCTATCACAAATTCACATTGGTGAAGTTCACAACGTTTATAGTCAACGGTTTTAGAAAAAAAATCTATTTTTAAGGAAATTTTTATACATTTTTGCAAAAAAGATAGTACGATTAATTGAATAATCATTTACAAAAAAAATATTTGTGAACAAAAAATATCATTTTTTTAGTAGAAAAATAATTTTTTTCTTTCAATCGTTGATCATAAACGTCTACAAATTCTAATACAAAACCTTCAATTTTTTTCAATTTCTAATAATAATTTCTTGTTAAATAACTTCATACTTAAAGAAATTGTTTCTCCAAATGTTCTAAACGTTCAATTGAACGAAATATTTTCCACCGAAAATATTACTATGAATTATAAATTGCAATTAAAATTCAACATTTAAAAAATTTTTAATTAATTTTTTTTAATGTGTCGCAAAAATATAGTAAGACGAAAACAATTTTAAAAAATAAATAGATAAATATCGTTCATTAGAACGTTCAGAACTTTAGGATCAAGAAATAATTATTATAAAATTATTACTTGTGAATTATTTAATAAATCATTTTACTTAAATGTTTCAAAATTATAATTCAATCTTAAGAGTTACGTCTACAATTTTCATAATTAAGTCTAGGTAAACTTCAAAAGGATTTACTTTGAAATTTAATAAATTTTCAATTTTTTATCAATTTAATTAAAAATTTTAAAGTACTTTGATTTTTGATAAATGCAAATAATTAAAATTCTTTTGAAAGTTATTAAATTTTTTTAATACTTAATTATTAAAAATAATGGATTTTGGAGAAGTTATTTTCAATTCAATTATTTTTAAAAATTTGAATAAACTTCTTGACAGAAGTTTAATTATTTTTAAAAATTTGAATAAATTTCTTGACAAAAATTCAATTAATTCCAAAAATTTTAATTAAATTCCTAGTAAAATTACAATTAATTTCACAACTTTTTCTGAATTCAATGATTTTTATTATCAATATAGCAATTTACTATTTCAATAAAATTTCCCAAATGAATTAAATTCTTCCAAAAAAAAATGTTGATAAAATTATTCACAAATATTTAATGATTTTCATAAATAATAATATAAAATTATCTGCAATTATTAACAAATTTTTTCTAATTCTCTTCGCAATACTTCAATTATTTTCATGAATAACAAAACTCAGCGCAGAATTTCAATTATTTTTAATACAATTTTAATTGATTTTTCAATAACAAAAATTTTCATCAAAGTTCAATTATATTCAAAAATTTTAATAAAATTCTTGGCAAAATTTGAATTATTTTCAAAAATTTTTCTCAATTCAATGATTTTTAATATCTACTAAATGCAAACATTTAATTAATTTCAGAAGTAACAAAAATTTCACAAGAATTCTTTTGTTTAAAAATTTTTTTTAATTTGTTTCATCGCAATAATTCAATTGTTTAAAAAAATAATAAATTTTTTTTTACAGAAATTCAATTACCTTCATAAATAATGAAATTTTTGTTAAAAAATAATATAACTCATTATAGAATTTCAATTATTTGTATTACAATTTGAAAAAACATTCAATTATTCAATAAATTATTGACTTTTGTATTCAAATAATTGAATTCTCGTAAAATTTTCTGATAAAAAATGATTTAAAAATAAATCTCAGTTTAAATTTTAGATAGTAATAGAAGTTAAAAGAATTGTAAAATTCATTTTCAGAAATAATTGAATTTTGAAAGGATTTTCAAATTAAAATCTTTGAAAACTTGAATTTTTTAAAATTATTTTAAGTTTATAAGTTTTTCCAATATATATTTAATTAAAAAATTTCCGAATAATTCAAATTTTGTAAAATTGAATTGTAAACAAATGGATTTTAAAATTCTTAAAAAAGAACTTTTGCAAACATTATTAAAAATAATAATTGATTTAAAAAAGAATTTTAGTTTTTAATTTTAGTTTTTTAATTCTAGAAAATAATAATTAAACTGAAATGATGAAACTAATTTCAAAAAAGTTACAATAACAAAATTATTATGATTTGAAAAAAATGATTTTATCACTCGATCATTTTTATGTTTTATAATAATATTTTTATTATTTATTGAATTTCAAAAGGTTTGAATTATAAATTTTTGAAAGTCTTAATTTCTATGAAAAAAATAATGATTAAATATTTTTTTAAAAAGAAGTTATTGATGTTTTCGAATAATTTTACAATTAAAAAAAATTCGTAATTGTGTAATAGAACATTTTTTGAGTATCTAATGATTTTTAGAGTTAATTAAAATATTTACGATCAAGGAATAAAGTTAAAATTTGGTAAAGAAATCAGGGGAAAAAGCAGAAAAACAAAATTTCAATTTTGTAAAAACCCTGTTCTAAAAATCATGTTTGCAAAATTTTTTCATTGCAATTTCAAAAAACTCCTTATTCACAAAAATAGAAAAAGCGCGCAGTGATAAATATTCCTTAAAAAATAAACCCTAAGTGCAATAAATTTTTTCATTCTCGCTAAAGTTATATAAATTCGTAATTGCAGTTTATTAAACACAGCGCGCAGAGGCGAATAGCAAACCAAAAAAAAAGAATCCACGACAATTCCAAATAGTCGAGAGAATTTTGTAGAGGAGATAGTTGCTTTTTTTTTGCTTTACAGTTTAGAATAATGAAGAGGAAGTTTGTACTTAGTTGCATTAACGATAAACAGTAATGAAAGGAGAGGGGGCTTTTATGCGTAACAAAAGGACACAATCGACCATAACTACGTACATTTCATCGTTATAATTCCCTCCCACCTATTGTCCCCATAATAAATATTACTGACTATGCGGTATAGAGATTATCGTCGTGCAACATCCACAACCGCACTATCACTTCGGGTATTTTATTTATTGTTAGCTGGAAATTCTGTCGCGCTTTTGAATCGAAAATTTAAAACCCCAGCAGCCCTGATGATGAGAGAAAATTGAAATTCGTTTAAAGAACAAACTTAGGATATAACGCGTTATCCAAGTTTATTTTGCCATAACGGAGAGAGCTTGAGCCAAAAGGGAATATAGAATGAACGGACATCATGTCTTCTCATCGTCATTTTGTTTCTTCTCTTTCTCACTTTCTCTCTATAGCTATATATATATATATATATACACTCCAGTGGAATAGGGAGTCTCGTAATACCAGGATTAATGCACCCTTGCTTTTGCCCTATACCAGTTTATAGAATTCTACCCCAGATTTCGGGTCAACAACAATGAGGACGTATTAAAAGTGGATTAAGTGTATGTTACCAAAAAAAAATTGGAGGATTTGATTGCTTTTTTTAAGATGCTAGTTACATGTCGGTCTTTTCGCTTTATGTGTATGATTATAAGAAGGATGATATAAACAAGGGGGATAATAGGGGGAATAAGGGAATTATGGGGGGGAGACAAGTAAGGTTTAGAAAAGAGGAAGTTCCAAAAGATGATCTTCTAATTAAAATACTATACTCAGAATAGTGTTTGCTCTTGACAACACAAAACTTTCAATTCTGTAGAATTCAAAAATATTTGAAATCTTCACGATGATTTCAAATATTTTTGGTTTAGAACAAGAAAAAGGAGCTTTTAGTTGTGTCAAGCAAAAAGTAGCGATATCTGAATCATCAAATGATTTAGCTAAGGAAATCAAAATTTTCAAAAAGAAAACAGTCAGATTTTTAAAAAGAATCAAATCACAACGATTTTAGTTCAGGATTACCAGGCTTTTGCTCCTTTCAAATTCCCTCACTTTTCCAGGTTTTCAAGGTTTAAAAAAGAAATTTTTTCAGGTTTTTAAAACAACATTTATATTTTACCGAATTAAATAACACCCTGATTTTCAGTCAAATCTTTGCCATTTTTTATTGAATCATTCATTTCTAAAATGTTCAACTAAAATTCATCTTTAAATCAATATTTTTATAATAATTTTTGAAAAAGTTTTTTTCACAATTATCAAACTAATTTGTTTACAATTCAATTTTATGTGAAACTTTGATTATTAGAAAATTCTTCAATTAGATATGTATTAGGAAATAATAATAATTGAATGCAAATTCAATTAAACATTTTGAAAAAATTCTATAAAATTGTTAAATAATAAAAATTCAAATTTTAAAAGATTTTATTTTAAAACCTTCATAAATTCAATTATTTCTAAAAATTCATGCTATATTGCTTTCAATATTCAACGATACAATCTAAATTTTATTTAAAATTTATTTTTAAATCAATATTTATTAGAAAAATCTTAAAAAATTCAATTATTTAAATAGCAAAATTATATTAAACAATCGAATATTTGTTAAAATTGAATTTTCATAAAGAATTTGATCAACAAAGTTTTAAATAAACATTGTCTCCTCTTGACGAAATTTTAATAAAATTTTTTAAGAATAATTTCATTTTTCGAAAAATTTAATTAATTGTAGAAAATTGTATTAAAAATAATTGAATTTCTATAAAGAATTTTAATCAAATTTCTAAAACTTATTGAATTTTGTAAAGCATTTTATTAAAATTCCTGGAAATAATTGATTTTTGCAAAGAATTTTATTAAAAATCCTAAAAATAATTAAATTTTGTAAAGCATTTTATTAAAATTCCTGAAAAAAATTGAATTCTTCTAAGAATCTTATTAAAAATCGTGAAAATAATTGAATTTTAATAAAATTGCTGAAAACAATTGAATTTTGTAAAGCATTTTATTAAAATTCCTGGAAAAATTAAATTTTGCAAAGAATCTTATTAAAATCTTGATAATAATTGAATTTTATTAAAATTCCTGAAAATAATTGAATTTTGTAAAGCATTTTATTAAAATTTCTGGAAAAAATTGAATTTTGCAAAGAATCTTATTAAAAATCGTGAAAATAATTGAATTTTATTAAAACTATTAAAAATAATTGAATTTTTGTAAAGCATTTTATTAAAATTCCTGGAAAAAATTAAATTTTGCAAAGAATCCTATTCAAAATCTTGAAACAACAAAGTTTTAAATAAAAATTTCCTTCTCTTGACGAAATTATAATAAAAATTTTTAAGAATAATTTCATTTTTCGAGAAATTAAATTAATTGTTTAAAATTGAATTAAAATTAATTGAATTTCTTTAAAGAATTTTATCAAAACTCCTGAAAATAATTGAATTTTGTAAAGCAATTTATTAAAATTTCTAAAAAATCTTGAATTTTGCAACAAATTTTATTACAATTTCTGAAAGTAATTGAATTTTAAAATGTTCTTTAAATAATTAAATTCTTTTGGGAAATTTTTGATTAAAGTATATTAGATAATAAAAGTTATTGAATAGAGGAAAGTATTTAAAAGTAAATGAAATTTTGCCAAGAATTTTATTAAAATTTTTGTAATAAATTAATATTCCACAAATATATTTGTAATTGCTTTAAAATTTAATTTTTTAAAATATTTTTGACTAAAATTCTTCTGTAAATCCATTATTTTGAATAACCAATTAAATACCATGTTAAAAAATTTAACTAATTTCAGAGGAATTTGAATAATTATAATTTTTCAAAAATCTTCGTGATTTAGAATTTTTAATTAGATTCATTTAAAATCGAAATTTTCTAAAACAGTATAGTAAAACCTTTTGAAATCGATCTACTTAGAAAAATTGTAAACGCAATTCTTCAAAAATTGAATACTTAATTTTTAAATATTTCAGTATCTAAAATTGGTTTTTAAGAATAAAACGTTAGTGAAGTTCACAACGTTTATAGTCAACGAATTCATAAGAAAAATATTTTTTTAGTAAATTTTTATAAATATCTGTAAAGAAAATAGTACGATTAATTCTTTGAATAGTAATTAACCAAAAAAATTATTTGTGAACAAAAAATGTTATTTTTTTGGTAGGGAAATAATTTCTTTTCTTTCAATCGTTGATCATAAACGTTGCAAACTTCACCTAATTGTAAGTAGAATAAACTTATATAGAATAACTTTAGAAAAGAACAATTTTCCAGGATTTCGATAAAAAATTCCCTGACTTTTCCAGGTTCTTTCAAGATTTATAAAATTCCCTGACATTAACAGATTTTTCAGTTTGCGTGGCAACCCTGTGGTTGTCTCGATACTAAAAGAAAATTTTGTCTATGGCGAAGGTAAATTTGTTTCTCAATTCCAAGAGAGCCTGATTGACACTAAGGAAAAAGGGGATTGATTGGCTCGAGAATAATTAAGCCGAGAGGTAATAGTGAAGAGACGGCGATAATTTTGAGTTGATCAATTGGAAGGCGCAGGTAATGTAACGTACATCAAGCAACACACGCATCCAGGTACAAGATTCGATGTTCGTTTCGCGGTTCAATGACGAAGACAGACCCGGGAGGATCCTGATTTCGGGGTTAGGTAAGCTCTGTGCTTGACAGGTATAACGTGCTACGCCCATCTGGCCAGGAATGTACACGTCGAAACCATAACCTTGCCTCGAGATCCGACGATCTCGCATCGCCGATCAATTCGTTCGTGCATACATTGAACAGGCTAATTTCGTCTGCTATCCCAGAAATGCCGTAGAATCACGATGCCATTTACATTCGGTCCGAGTTTGAGGCACTTGTCTTGCACTCACTCTCCCTCTCTCACTCTCTTTCTCTCGAATTATTCCCACTCGTATTTCCGACAGACACACTGCATAAAACTCATTACTTCCAGTGATATTTCATTCTTGCTAAAATGTATATCTTCTCTGATAGCAATAAGACGAGAAATATTTCCCTCTATTCTTTCTATCCGCCGAGGGGGAAAAATAGAATTTCTCCTATTCTTTCCATCCGTCGCGAGAGATCTGCTATTTCCGTCCGAATTTCTGCTATTCTTTCCACCCATGGCGAGACAAATGGACAGAAGGGTAGAAAGACAGAAATACAGTATATAGAGAAGAAAGACTCAATGTAAAGAAACAAAGTTTCAAAGAAAGGAAATAAGTGTGAAAGAAAAAAATGAAGAAAGAAGAGGGACTGAAAGAAAGACTGAAAAGAAAGAAGAAAGACTAAAACAATAGTAGAAATAAAGAAAGACAAAATTGCATGAAAGAAGAAACGAGACGCATAGTAAAGGAATGATACAGAATGAAAAGAAATAATTAATGAACGAAGAACAATAAAAGAAACAAATGGCAGAATTTATCAAGCAGTAAAATCACGTTTCATTAATGCACAACTATTAGGAAGTACACACAGAGAATTACCTCTTGGATTTTGCCATTGTCATGGGTATAGAATGCGATTATACCATTCATAGAACCAACAGTTAGATCGTGATCATTTCTATCCATTGGGTGAAACACAATACCACTCATCAAGTAAGTATCAAGGTAACAAGGTAATTGGTTATATGTACAAGATGATTTCTCCCGAAATGTTGCATACAGCAATAACACGAGGGAGTGAAATGTGAAATAATATACTATATATTTCACGATAAATCCTTCTCTCTCCAACACAGCAACACCTGCACGAGGGTCCATTTAAAGCGAAATTACCTTGTATTGACGTATTTTAGGCTTCAATCTATATCGTATTATTCTGGCAATCTGCCGATATAGACTGTTCATATACGCTTCCATAACAATGTCCTGTGTTCAAGTGTTCGATATTTCAACGCTTGTCGTCTTAGTAAGCAGTTAGTTCCAAGTGACTAAACCAACAATTATCATCATCTAAACGTGCGCGCAACACCGGCAAACTTAAGTGTATATCATTATAACCGCATCTATACTATTACCCGAGAAAATGGGGAATGTCTTTAAATTTAATCGCAATGCGTTGTAATGAACGATAATTAAACTCGAGCACAGGGAATAAAGAGCATTGTCAACTCGGAATTATCTATAGTTATAATCCTTACTTCCGATATCATATAGGCTGATGCTTTTATCTCAAAAAAAGAAGCAGGGAACAAACTTTTTTCCAACATAGTCATTAAATTAACCCTTATCATTCTTCTTTCTATCTTTCCACAATCTTAGAACATCTGAAAATATCTAAAAATTGATAAACCTTAGCATACCAATCACAACACTGTAAAAAAGAAGGCATCTAATTTTAAGATACTTTGCGGTAGTCATTTTTAAGTTGTTTCTACAGGGTTGTCACAAATATTTAATTTTATTTTTCCCTGATTTCCAGACAAAATGTTCACTTTTTCCCTGACCCTAAAGAATATTCGGATTCACTCTAAAAATTATTAGATAATCAAGAAAAAATGTTCTATTAGCTATTACATCTATTTACAAATTTCATTAATTGTATGATAAAATTATTCAAAAACATCAATAACTTCTTTTTCAAATAAATATTTAATCATTATTATTTTTCTGTAGGAATTAAAATTCTTCAAAACATTCGAATTCAAACCTTTTTAAATTGAACAACTTATAAGAATATTATTACAAAACATAAAGAAGGCCTCCTTCGCAAGAATTCAATTATTTTTACAAGCAGTAAAATTTCTCAAAAAATTAAATTATTTTTAAAAAATGTAATAAAATTCGTGGCAATAATTCAATTACTTTCATAAATAATAATAAATCGATTATCCGTTAATTCATTTTTAATCAATTTTTATTAGAAAATTCTAGAAAAATTCAATTATTTAAATTAAAAAATAAATAATTTATTGAATAATAGAATGTTCTTTGTTAAAATTTAATTCTCATAAAGAATTTTATCAATGAATTTTTAAATATATGAATTTAATTTAACAAATTTTCATAAAATTTTTAAGAATAATTACATTTTTCGAGGAATTTGATTAAAATATATATTGCACAAAAAATCATTCAAATTCTGCGATGAGTTTTATTACTCATAAAAATAATTTAAATTTTCATAAAATTTCCATAAAATAATTGAAGTTTGGAAAAGAATTTTGTTATTTAAAGTTACTTGGAATTTTAACAAAATTTTTTTTTTAACTTTCAAACACAATAGAATTTCTGCGAAGAATTTTATTACATTTTAAAAATAATTTAATTCATCGAACAAATTTTATTCAAATTTATGAAACTAACTGTATTTATGTGAAGAATTTTATTATTTATATAAATAATTGAATTCTTACAAAGCATTTTATTCCAGTTTATAAAAATAATTGAATTTCGTTGAAGAATTTTTTAAATAATTTATATTTTTCGACAAATTTTATGAAATTTTGTATTTTAATTTTTAAATAATTGAATTTCAGTGAAAATTTCATTACTTATGAAAATAATGGAATTATTTTACATTAATTCATCAAAATTGAATTCCTGCAAAATTTTGCCAAGAATTTTATTAAAATTTTTAAATATAATTGAATTTAGATGAAGAATTTTTTTATTTATAAATATAATTGAAATTAAAAAAAAATTTTATTCAAGTTTATAAAAGTAATTGAATTTCGGTGAAGAATTTTGTTATTTATAAAAATATTTTTATATAATTGATATTTTTCGAAAAATTTTATGAAATTTTGTATTTTAAATAATTAAATTCCTGTGAAAAATTTTATTACTACTTATGAAAATAATTGAATTATTTTGAAGAAATTTATTAAAAATTGAATAATTAAATTCTTATAGAATTTTGTCAAGAATTTTATTAAAACTTTTAAAAATAATTGAATTTTAATGAAGTATTTTATGATTTATAAAAATAATTGTAATTTTGATGAGAATTGTTTTTAGATTTTTGAACATAATTGAAATTCTGCGAAGAATTTTTGTAACTTTTGAAAATAATTGAATTTCTGTAATCATTTGTAACTTTTTCAAAATCTAATTTTTTTAGTATTTTTAACTAAAACTTTTATCAATCTATTATTTATGAAAATTGTAAAAATTATTCATTAGATAATTTATAAGTCATAATTTATGATATTTATTATTAATTTTATTTAATTATTATTTATTTATTATTTCTTATTAATTATTAATTTATGATAGTTTTTGAAAAATTAAGTTATTTTAAAAAGAAATTATTGTCAGAAATAGAAAAAATTAAAATTTGTGGTAATTTCATAGTTTACGAGGCAAAAAGAAATAAAATTCAGTTTTTTCATGATTTTTAAAAATTCAATTTTTTCCAGAACTTTTAGTAAAAATCCCTGACTTTTCCCTGACCAATTTTACTTTCCCTGACTTTTCTCTGAATTCCCTGACCTGTGGCAACCCTGTTCTAAAAAGTTATCCAAAGCATCTTAAAATGCATTAGTTTCTAAGATAAAAAATGGAAAAATAAGATGTTTTAATCGTTTTAAAAGTGATTATAATGTATTTTAAGATGCTTGTTTTTGTAGTGTTTTTACAGTGAATGTCACTAATCGAGAAAAGGTTCTTTCCACTATCCCCTAGAATAATACTTCATTGCGACAACGAGAATAAGTTACAAGGAATCTAAGAAACTTTCATGCAGTAAAAAAACTGATCAATATCAACCAACACAAAGCCGTTCAATCAACTATATGTATACAATATAAAAATTAACGATTAAGGCATGAATTACGATTCACGTGAAGAGAAAATAATTCTGAAATCGAGGCAGGCATGCAAGCTAATGGTGGAATAATTTTCCGCAAAAGTGCCGTAAGTACATGAAGATAAGTGGCCGAGTCAGGCGATGCTGTACTAAACTCGAAAAAAAGAAGGCGGCGTCATTCTATTCTCTCGCGTGCGCAGTATATATATATATATATTTTTTTTTCTAAAAGAGAGTCGCGACATAATAATTGTTCTCTGGATCGTTAGAAACATAAGAAGTTCTCTTCCATGTGGGGATATTTTCATCCCTCCTATATATATATATACCCTTTTCTCATCCAAAACTTAAGTCTAGGGGTAATATTGCGCGCAACTTCTCGTCGGTAATACTTGTTACTGGGCAGGTAACGTGTTGGAATTATACGCAAGTTTGCCACAAGTTCGAACAAGAAG
Source organism: Leptopilina myrica (nomen nudum) (assembly GCA_032872475.1). Classification (NCBI taxonomy): domain Eukaryota; kingdom Metazoa; phylum Arthropoda; class Insecta; order Hymenoptera; family Figitidae; genus Leptopilina; species Leptopilina myrica (nomen nudum). The sequence continues at coordinate 25,845,701 of CM065465.1, read as the reverse complement.
CAAATATGTATATATACACCAACACAAGAAAGTAGAGGAGTTGGTCGAACGTCGCATGCTTCGCGAGATTGTATAATGACATAATATTCATGGTGCACGCTTATGCTTGCGAGTAGAAGGTAATAAGGGTGTCGAGCGTACCACCCTCCTCCTCCTCCTCCACACTGGAAAATGTAAACTAGGAGTGTGAGAATATAACCAAGTACAGAAGAACTTAATTTTTAGCTAGCACTAATAAAAATCCCCTACTTTCTATTATCTATCAACTTTTCCTAGTTGCGACAAAAATCTAATGCTTTTCTGATTTCTAGAATAAATTCCCTGATACAAAAAGAATATTTTGACTATCTAAATCCCCATATTTCACTTTCATAAATCAATATTTTTCGGCTAAAAACATACTTCCAAATTCCACACACGATATATATTCAGTGATTAATTTTCCTAAGTGGGTGGAATTTAATCAAACAGCAAGGACAATCTATTATATCGATTAGGGAAAAGAGAAAGCAGAAGCAAAGGATGCATTGAATAGATGTAATCACACACTTTGCTTAGAAGGGGAGACTTGCCTAATTCCCTTTTATTGTACACGAGAAAAACCACATCTGTCAAATATTTTCCTGAGAATAAAACGTAATATTATACACCCGGGGTTTTCACTAAGAGGGAATACGGCACTTGAAGTTTGTGTCGAGGGTGGCGAATGAAGGAGAAGAGAAATCACCGAGGGAGTAGGAGCAGGAGGAGGAGGAGGAGGAGGGTTTTTGAAGAAGGTGTAGGAGAGAATTGCGAAGGTCGAACGGAGGTGACGGGTGGCGGACACATTTTTAATTAAGACAGTTTCGAGGCGTAATTAATTTTACGATAACGCCAGAGCTAACGACCGGACCTTCTCATTTGAGTTTGCCAGCAACGCTGTCGATCTTCCTCTTCAAAACCTCTCTCAAACTCTCAAGACCTCACTACTCTTCAACAGCTATCAATGTTTAAAACTTCTTATCCTTACTTTACATAAAATCTACTCTTTCTTATTCCATTTCTAAAATTTCTACAAATTTCTACAAATTTCCACAATTCTTAAAATTTGAACCTAAAAATGCTTCACAAATTCGCTGCTTGAATTAAATTCTTCATAAAATAATCTATATATAGTTAACGTCTAAGAGAATATCAAATTCTGGAAGTTTATCTTCACTCTTATAGACAGTAACCTTTGAAAGGAGAGAGAGATCTGCTGAACAATTTATCTGCTATTAAAAAAACGACCTGTTAAGCACCGCGTTGTAACAATGTATTAGCCAATAAAAGCGTCTAAGCATCGAGTTCTGTTTACGAACTGTGCCTTATCCAGAACGATTTCTCAAGGTAAGCTTTATGTCCGACACTCCGACCGTAAGTAAACTTGACCTCTACATTTCCCGCAAAGGTGAAGATAGTTACACTATGACTTTAATCGCTTCTAGTTTACTGTCCAACGTAAACTGTCATCTTCATTAATAACTAAGAGACTGAAATCGATTTACTAAAAAACTAGATCATTAAATTTTCCTTCTCTTTTTTTTTCTTTAGTCGCGAAGTAAATTTTAAGGTCCTCTATTTCCACAATGATATAAACTCAGACTTTGCTTCATTAGCGAGACACCACTTCGACTTTCAAATGAAGAAAATGCCACTCGCTTTGTATTACGTTTCCATCCGATTCGCGGAGGGTTCATTATCTTATGCACCACTCTCGACCTCTTTCTGTATCGTTAAAGCAAACCGCTTTTCAGAATTCGTTTCACTGCGCCTACATCTTCTTCTCCTTTCTTGCATTCTATTTGTTAATTCGTTACCAATGGGGAAAGTTGTACTCGCAAGACCACAAGAACCGTCTGTAATGCTTCTGTGTGTATACAGTAGAAGATTTTGTCTCCCGGGGTCCTACAGGATAATATTTAGTATTCCCACGGCGTTGGCTGTCGCGGCTTATAATATTTCGCGTCATATTAATATTCCACAGGGAAACGGCACGGCGCTGGTGGAGAAACTCTCGGAAACGTTCCTGTATATGGCACATAAGTGAGAGAGCCCCTCACTCTCTATGTCTCTCTTTCTCTACTCTATAGTTTACTCGGCCCTCTTGCATTCCAAACCCTTTACCCCTCAGACAGCATACAACCCTATCCACGATACTTGGTACATGTATATCCTCCACCCTCTATCACGAAGAGACTTAACTAACGGTGCAGCTTGCAAAGCTCGAGCACGCATCTATTATACAGAGTTGGGCCGTCCAACCATCGAATTGCCTCGAGCGAAACATCCCTTCGACTACACGTATCTTCTCTCTCTCTCTATATGTATGTATGTATAGTTCGACGACCTAACCTATACAATTCGAGAGCAGGACATCGTCAAAAATTTACACATCCAAGATACTCTAGATACCATTAACTTTAACACTATACCCTAATGCATCTAATTTTATTAAACTCTGATAAAATTTTCAACTACCCGGAAAATTGTTTTCAAACAAAAAGAATAACTCCATGGGCTACAAAATTCACAATTTTCCTATGAATTCTAAAATAATGTCCAGTATTTTTCATCAAAATCCCTGACATTTCCCTGATGCATTAAAAGTTAAAGCAAATTAATGAAACTATTTCCAACCAAACACGATTAACTAATGTCTCACAAAAAATCGAATTATCAGTGTACCATTTTTTTCCAACACAGTCATTAAATTAACCCTTCCAATTCTACATGAAAAAAATTTTCACCTTGAACAGCGATCACTTTATTTAGAATAGCGAAAGTTTTTATTGAAACAACTAGAATTTTCGCCAATACTGTAAAATTTGTAACTATTCCAGGTAAAGATTTTTTCCTTGTAAATCCTGATGAAAATTCACAGGCGAAACCCACAGCTTGCAATGATCTCCGACACTCATTTTCTAAAGCATCAAAAATAAATCAGGCAGCAAACTTGAAAATAGAATGATTTCCGCAAAACAAGGACGCTGAACCTAAAAAGACAATTTCAAAGTGATTAATTAATGACATTACCTGAAGAATTCAAGAGCAGGACATCGTGAAAAATTTACACATCCAAGAAACTGTAAATACTGTTAAATTAAACATTTTCCTACCGCAACTAATTCTATTAAACTCTAATAAAATTTTCAACAACCCGGAAAATTGGTTTCAAACGAAAGAAATAATTCCTCGAACAACTTAATTCTTCCGATCTATTTATAAGAGAAATATTCTACCATAGAATAATCGTCAAAAACATTTAAAACTAATTCTTTAAACCACGCCCAGAGAAAACAATTGTCTCACAGCACAAATAGAAATTTATTTGTTAGAAACAAATTTTATTTGCTCGAATAAAGTTTATTTTCGCCTAACCGAAATTTATTTGGTGCCGAATGAAATTTATTTGTATTAAATTAAATTTTTCAACTTAAAACACTTTCTAAATTTGAATTATAGTTAAAAATTACTAAAGCCCAATGAAATTGATTTGTATCAAATTAAATTTTTATACTTAAAACACTTTCTAAATTTAAATCAGTTAAAAATAACTGATTCAGAAGCAGAAAATTCGCTAAATATAAAATAAACAGAAATTAACAGCAAAATTATCCATCTTAATTGTAAAGAATCTTAATAAAAAATAAAACCCACAAAATTTTTTGTTTAACTGGAAGATAAACAATTTGTGGGATATTAATAAATTTAAGCAAAAGAAGATAAAAAAAGGACAAACCTGTATAGACATATAGATTACGGTATTATTTTCACAGTAAACGAAACTTTTTTTCCCCACATTTATTAAAAATCTATCCACCTATATATATATAAATCTAAAGCTAACGTATTTTTTACCGGATATGCAATTTTAAAAAATTTAAAAGACCAAAATATGTTATGATTCGATTACACACAAACATAGAACGTATATACACAGATATACTATATGTATATTCGCACAAAAAAATATATCAAATGAAAACAAAGAAAGAGCTTCGTTTGTTGTGAAATAATAGAATTGAAAATAAAATTTCATTAAAAACTTTTGTGTAATATTCACTCACCAAAAAATGCAAATATAAATTGATTTTGTATCCAGACTGACCTGAAACAAACAAAATGAATAACAATTTATTATTTGCAGTACATCACAATAAGAAAATAGAAAAGAATTTAAAAAATCATTATAAAATTGACAAGGGGGAAGAATATTGTATGTTATATGGAAAGAACGATTTTAAAAGGCAAGAACGTATTAAAAAAGAGTAATTAAAAAAAGAAAAGAAAAAAGAGAAATTAAAAAATAAGAAAAATGAGACAATACAAAAAGAAAAATAGAAAAGAGAAATTAAAAAAGAAATTAAAAAGAAAACAAACTTCTAATTATAGATGCAAATGATCCTTCAAAGTGAATTTGTTAATCATGATTTTAAAATATCTATTGACAAAATAACCGATATTATACGAAAACCGCTGAGAGCTATACTGTTTCATTCGCGTAATCGAAAACACTCAGCGCCTAGTAATTAAATACAATTAAGGGTCGATAGAAATTTGTCCTTTTATTGCCACTGACCAGAACTAAATTGATCTAATCTATCTAGAACCCGCCAAAACTGTCAACGTTAAAATAGGGGTATAGTATCGCGGAACCACTTTTCTATATATATACATCCCAAAGTATATCATGTTTCCTTGTAGCAGAAGTCAGTAATGGCTTTTTCTCTCATGAGGGTTCTTTTTGAATGAACAAAAGTTCGAATAAAGTACACCATTACTATCAAAATCCTTCTTTCTTCTTTATCTCGTTGCACAAAACACAAATCGAATTTATTTTCCCTCTTTTCAAACAATTGGTGGCAATTGTATTTGAATCGCATTCTTTTTTATTCTACAATTTTTCCAACTGATGACTTATGCAGTCAATGTAATTCCTCAATAGAGACCAAAAAATATATATATAACATCAATATATGAAAAAAAGAGTCAACAATAGAATATTTCTTTTTTAAATCCCCCTTTGATTGGGGACAGACAGAGAGGAGAGAGAAAAAAAAGTACAACCTCTCATCAGAAATGCTTGAGTGAGCAATTTCAAGGAAAGAGGAGATTCGAAGCCATTTATGAGTATATAAGCGATTCTCCATTGTCTATAAGTATAATGGAGTTAATCTCGTGGTGATGCACCGCAGCTAACCGATATTCAAATGCCCGAGTGGAAATATCGTGCCCGCAACGGTGGTCACTCGTATATATATATGTGTATATGTATGTGCTTGTGTGTTTGCAACTATCCAAGGTGCTTGTGAAACGCGTGCCTTCAAAGAACATTTGCAGAGGCATCATCATCCCCCTTTCCTCTTCTGAATAGACACGAGAGTTTGGTGGTGTAACAAAAGCAAAGAGGTGGCAGCGTTAAAACCAAGTAATATATCATGAAAACGTCCAGAGTCATAACGCATCAGTCATTTAGTTGTAAATGAAAACTCCCTTTCTTCACCACACACACACACATTATATTTATAAATAATTACCCTCGATTATTTACACCTAACAATGAAAAATCGACTTTATAAAATAAAGGAATTTTTGTACAAAAGAAAAAAATCTATATACTGTTCACTACAAACTTCGGCAAAGAATATTGAATGCGAAAATAAAATAAAGCAAACTTTACTGCAATTTGTTCAGTGACTTCTGCCTTTAAATCGAAATTAACATGATTTTTATTTTATCGACAGTAAGGAGTCATAAAAGATTGACCTTTTTGTCTGTCTGACTCTATAAAACGCTTGACGACTTTCCGTTTGCACATCTAATCCCCATCTTGGATAGGCACTCGACATAAAAGTTAAACTCCACAGAAATCAATGTCCCGTCTTAAAGTGAGAGCGAGGGAGAGGGAAAGACATATCGGTTACTAATGCAACTAACACAAAGGCTTTTAAAGTACCAAGTCGAGAAACTACTGTGACAAGATGGATGACCAAAGTCCTGTCCCACTATTCTTTCTTGTCTCCAACTCCGATTTATCCCCCCACTCTCTTGACAGGAGCTCACCCGTAAAAAGACGATAAGCGAACAAACCGCACTAATTAACCCGCACCACACACTCGACAATTATTACAACATTAGATTACAACATCATTGAAGAAAATAAATTCCCGAAGATTTTTGCCCCTTTCGGATTGACTTTAAGTCAAAAGAGGACGAAAATCTCTTCACTATTCTTCAACAGGCGTCAAAGTGGGGATTGCTTTGCTTTCACACACAGGAAATAATCCATCGCACCCTTACAAACGTCTGTCACGCTATGTCAAGCTCCTCAGGCATGTTCCAAGTATAATTCACGCATTCTCGGTCTCTCTTCGAGACTGTCACATAGGATCAACATTCTCTTCAGACACCTGGTGCCCTATTCGTTTCTCTTCCCCTTTTTGTTTGTCTTCAAATCCTTAACGATAGTGCCGCTTGGATAACAGATCATCGACACATTGTCGGAAATTAACTTGACAACGAGAGCTCAACAGTCAAGTGGAATGGGAAAAGTGAGGGAGAGAGAGAGAGAGAGAGAGAGAAGAACGTATAAATTAAACCAAAGAGCTGTAAACGATCCTTTAAATGTTCAAAGGCGGACAACTAAACACGAGAGCGTCTAACTGTCGTGTGACCTAAGTTTGATGCAAGCAGGTGCCACAAACTCGCATACATATATATACCCGTTCCAAACTCTAGTTTATGTGTTCAGAGTTGCCACAAAAATTTAATTTTCAGACAAAATTTTGACTTCTTCCCTAAAGAATATTCTGACTTACTCCAAAAATTGTTATCAAACAATCCAAATAGATTTTAACAGTATCGTCTAGTTTATCATAGAGATTCTATATGACCGAATTTATCAGTACTGTAGTACTCTCTAATGTTTCTTTTTCCAACACAGTCATTAAAAACCAGCCATAAATTTCGACCCTCAAAGATTGATAGTCCTCAGGATAAACACCCCCTGAAAAGAACGAAATCGTATACTTTAAGAACCAGTCTCAAAACAATAATCTATTTACTACCACTAATTATCATCTATTCACAACCTATACAAGTAGTACATAAAGTAAACTAAATTACTGCTGGATCGACATAAACGATCCCCCAAGATTCAATATTCAATGAAGAAGCAGCAAAGATATATTTTGCTATGCAATTTTTAAAAGCCAAACCAGTTGGTTCTGAACGAACTCGGACCCAACCAGTTTAGACAAGAAGAAGAGCCGAGTGATTGGTGATGGGATTAAAATTCATCCTATTCTTCCTGACCAGTTCGAGAATTATAGTGCCATGTGTGGTTCTTCGCTTGCTTGTTACTCGCTCTCGTGGTGACGAGATTAACATTGACGAAAGTAGATCGAGTCGCTTGTTCGATTACAAATGCATGATTTGAGGTGAATATCAAATGCAAAAGGGGAGTTAGTCTCTCTCTCTCTCTCTCCCTCTGATGTTGGCATCTGCCCTAGAAAAATTTGCAAAAGGGGAGCAATGAGAGCATATGTGTCCTTCTAAAGAAGCACAACAAAATATAACATTTTTTTATTCATTGAAAGGACTTTTTAGGAATTTATAATGATGACATAATAAACAAGCCAAGTATAAAATATGATACAGGGAAGAGAGTGAAAAGCCACTTCTTTTTATCAATATAGCTTTTTTTTCTGTATAAAGTATTTAGTTTCTTTCTCTACAAGGCAGAGGGGCAAAGAGTTATTTCCGCATCAAAACCTCACCTGACTTTCGCATAATTAAATATCTTTTACATAGATAAGATCTTTATGTATCCCTGTCTATAGTTGAGTATCATATTTCGCTTCTGTATTGGATGATCTGAAATTCGAGTATATCGTACCAGCACGTGGATGTCGCTTTAGAAAAAAACGGATAATATCGACACAACCACAAGCTAAAGTAACCCAACACCTGAGCTTTGTGCTTCGATAAATTCCACCTGCCTCAATAAGAATTTAGATCTATCATTTTTCACCAAAACGTCAAAAATAATTCATCCCTTATTTCCTATACAAACTTATTAGATGAGACTTGAGATGGTTGAAATAACTACACTAGTTGAAAACAATAAAATATTAGTTGAAGAAAAACAAGATTAAAGTTATGAATTAGACAATATTTCATTGTCGTCTGTATTTGGATTTGTCACGAATGATCTCAACTATTGTAAACGATACACACCCATATGTTTTAAGTCTCCTAAAAGAAAGGAGGATTATATTTTTTAAATTGCCATATTGAAATATCACCATTGTTAAAAAGGAACTCGTGAATCATTATTATACAACGCCCTAGTAGTTGAGAGAGGCAGCAAAAAAGGAAAAAAGGGTCAGCATGAAATGCTAATTAGAATGGCTTCCAGATTCGTATCGGGTAACACTATTTTAAAATGCACAACAACTCAATATGTAATCTTAGTCTGAACTTATTCAAACAAGTGGTTTCTTCGAACCCTTTTTTGCAGAGAGCGATTAACGTTTTTTTTCTACTTCCCCTACAAGACAAAATCACTATTTCACTGTACACCTTTTATAAGAAGCCATGGAGATTCATTAATATTTAAGGAGCACACACGTGTCGCTCATAGCAAACTAAATGGATTCCAGAAGCCATAAAGAATGACTATGAAAGGCACGTTGCCACTTTGCATTTTTGTCCACACCTTCCATACATCCTCAAAATATTATCTTCATAGTGTTTAACATATTTGATTTTTCATGAAGATCCTTCTCTCTACCTAATGTTGCAAATTGAGAAAAAGTTATAAACAATAAAAATTCCAAAAGCGGATTTTGCGGAAATTGGATTGACAGCAAGAAGCAATTAAAAAAAACAAAGGGATTGACGTAAAGGAGATGAAGGAAATGACAAATAATTCCATAAAGAAAAATCAAGTCCGAGGATATATGGTCCCTTTGTGCAATAGGTATGAACACGCGATTACTCGAAAATTTAAGCGCACAAACGCATGGCTATTTTGTCGAGATTAGTCAGAGATCTCAATTTTCTCTATTCGTGGAACATGGTAATGTGCATGAACAAGGCAAGCAAATACTTGCTTGGTCCGAGCCCACCAGTCATCAAGTTGAATCGAAGTGGCCGTATCGGTGCGTTCGCTAACGAACTAGCTACCAATTAACCGACGGATCCAACCAACTGTATCGCAGATAGGAGTCATCGTTCCGCATCGATTACCAATTGAGGTCAAAACACAAGCTCTGCTCATTCGTCTCACGCGCGCCTTGTTTGTTCTCCGGCAAAAATTAAAGATTCATTACAGAAAATAACCTTCGCTCCCTCACCTAAAATAGAATTAAAAATGAGTCCAATTCTCCCTAGAATTCAATGATTCATTAGTCATACACAACTCGCTCCACATTCCTGTTTAATATTAACCTCACTCGAATTTACTTTTAGTCGCATATATACCATTTTCTCATGTTTAAATATTTTCCTTACATTGAAATCTCATTAGTCTTGTTTTATAAATATACGTAAAGTTCGAGAGAGAGAGAAAGACATGTTCATTAATTATTCGCATCTAAATATCGAACAAAATTTGACGAAAGATTTGACACTTTTTAAATTATAAAATTTTCTTTCACACCTGTGAGGATAAGATAGTCAAACTTGACAGGTGGAAAATAAAATATGCGCCAAATATTGGTAAACCGTTGACAATGTTCAATATGTATCAGGCAAAGAGGACAATTTCAATGAGAGTCTATGATGTGGCAATTTTTTTATATGACTAAACAGAATTTTCATACTAAAAAACCTCGTACTGCTAAAAACTCGTGATACTCGTGATACTAAAAAATTCATAATACAAAAAAAAATTCACAACAGAAACTCTTATTCAAATATTTGCCTTTACTAGCGATAGCATGTCATCTATTGTTTTCGTATATTTAAAAATGAGAAAACAAAAAGAGACTAATTAAAAAAAAACCCCTATACACGTAAACATTTCTCGTGCACGATAATGTTAATCTCAAAAATCCCCTTTTTTTAATCCACAAAATATTTGCAAGGGAAATTATATTTCACATATCAGAAAAGTTTTCGTTATATATACATAAACAAGAAAACTGTATGTCTAAAGAATTATTTTCTCGCGTTCAAAATTTATACGCTCATGCAACAATTCTCAAAATATACTTCTGAAAAATGCTTGCCCCCTTACTTTCGAAGTATAACAAAGGTTGCCAACTTTTCTTTTCAAAAGAAAAATAAAGTCTTCGCGGAGAGAGAGAGAGGGGGGGTGGGGATGAGAAAATATGTATATACACTTTGCGAGCGTGAAAAAAAAGTTTCAAGTTTTCTTCACAAGGGAGAAGGAGAGAGAGAGAGAGAGAAAGGGGGGCAAAAAAGAAAAGTAGAGAAAAGGAATGTTAAAAATTTTCTCGACAGTTTATAAAAGAGAGAAGGGAGAGAAAGATGTCGCGATGCTGGGAGCGGACACGAGGCCCTTTTATCGCTCTCTGGAGACGCCACTTTGACGATTACAGAGGGTTCCGGCCCAAACGACACCGGATATAAGCACCGGATAAGAAAGTTGTGCGAGTTATGAAAAATGCAACAAGCCAGTTATCGACGGCGTGAATTTTTCATCGCGGTAACTGTGAGCTTCATATACTCTTAGCCATATATGAAATCTTTCACGCTTTATATATAACGTTAAAATAAAGTATTTAAAACGATAAGCCCGTGAATTTAGGAATTAAATTTAAAAATTTTAATTCGAAATAAAAATACTGAGTCATTTGTAAGCTTGCGCTAAGTTTACTGCAAGTTGGAAAACGGCATAATTCAAAATCTGTAAGCTTTTACAGTTTGCAGCGCAAGCTTTCGAATTAAGGACAATTTCCTACTTGCAGCAAACTTATACTGCAAACTTGCGGGAATCTTACAGATAAATGAAAAATAGGAGATAAATGAAATTTTAAAAAAATTCCTTTCAATTTGTTGAAAATAAACTTGTCTCTTTATAATTAGAATTGAAAATTTGATTTTTCAATTCTATTAAAATTATATTGATAATTAAATTTCTGCAAAGAATTTTACTCCTTATAAAAATAATTCAATTCTTCCAAACAATTCCTGTTATTTATTAAAATAATTTAATTCTTGTGATGAATTTTATTAAAATTTTTGAAAATAATAAAACAGTAATAATTAGTTATTTAATAAGTAATAAACATTTAATTTGTTCAAGAAATAAATCAAAATAATTTACAAAAACATTCAGAAAAATTTGAAATTATAAAAAATTTAAAGGAAGTTCAATAATTATAATTATGTATTGAATAGAATAATATAATTTGTATAGGCAAAAAATAAATTTAAAACTGTAAGAGGAACACCAATTTCCCTGGATTATTTTCAAAAAATTTTAATAAAATTCTTTAAAAGAATTTAATTATTTTTCAAAAAATGTCAAGAAATTGCAATTACTTCAAAAATTTTCAATTATTTCGCCTTATAAAGATTCAATTATCTTGAAACAATATAATTGAAAAAATTACAACAATCTTATTTTTTAGATTTAGAAAAAAATTTGCGAAAGTTGAATTTTATTAAACAATTTTAAGTATGTATATTTCTTTAAGTTAACTAATAAAAATTTTAATTCCTAATTTTCTTAATTTTAAATTTATTTACATAATCCGTTTGAATTGGTAACTGATTTTTCACTATCAATTTAATTATTTTTAACTAATTCAAATTTAGAGAGAATTCGATTGATTAAAATCAAAAATAAATTAAAAACCTACTATAAAAATAAATAATTTAATATTTCTTGGAATTCAAATCTCATAAAGAGTTTTATTAAAATAAATTTTTTGTAGAAACTAAATTTTTTTGACAAGCACTAATAGAATTTTTAAGAATACTAACGTTTTTCAAGGAATTCCATTTATATTGAATAATTAATAAGTGAAAATGTACGGTCAGTTTTATTATTTATGAAAATATCATTGAATTTCCAAAAAGAATTTTATTATTTATGAAATAATGGAATTATTGCGAAAAGATCTATAAAAAATATGTAAATAATTGAACTCCTGGAAAATTTTTATTATTTTTGTTACAATCAATTAAGTTAACAATTTTTTTTAATAATTGAATTCTTTTGGAAAATTTTTATATTTATTAAAATACTAAACATTGAAAATCACTGTACTAAAAAAAATTTTTTTTAATTATTGAAATTAGGCAAAGAATTTTATTTAAATTTTTCAAAAGTAATTGAATTTTTGTGAATTATTTTTTATTAATTAGAAATAATTTTAATTTTTATGACAAAAAATGGGAAGAAATAGAAATGTGAATACATTAGAATATGACTTTTTATCAAATTCAATTATTAATCAGTGATTAAATTAAAATACTTTAAAAATTCTATTTGTCAAAAAGTTCCTAATGGAATTCTTTAAGAAATTTAATTACATATTTTTAGTGGAATTTAAAAATATTTTTATCAACTCGATAATTTAAAAAAAAAAAATTTTACATAATACGTTTGAATTGGTGACTGATTTTTTACTATCAAATTAATTATTTTTAACTAATTCAAAATTAGGGAACAGTATAAATATCTATAAAAATTGAAATAAAAAGTGATTTTTTAAAAATAAATTAAAGTAATCAAACTTTTTTAATTTTGGTGAAAAAATCCCCGGTTTAGTATAAAAATTCGCGGCTAATTTCCGATTTTTCGCGGTCAAATCAAATTCTCGGCTTTCAAGGATTTTCCGGTTAGTATGCACCCTGGACACTCATAGTATTAATGAGAAATTTATTTTTTCCAACACAGTCATTAAAATAAACCATCTTTCACCTCCAAATTCTGCCGCATGTTTAAAGACAAAAACCAGATCTTCGATGCTGGCTTTGAAAATCAGTAAACAACGATCTAAATACTTTCCGCAAAATCGAGCGTTGAACCTGAAAACACACTTTCAAAATTAATAACATTCAAAAATCTTCACCTAAGCTTACAAAAATATTCACATTTTACGCTCAAAACTTTCCGATTCCATCAACTTTTCAATTTTCCATCCGCCCACCAAAAAAAAAAACGAAATGGATTTTAATGCACAAAAGAATCATTTTGTGTCAAGACGAAAATAAACGTCCAAGTTTTTTTTATCCCTGTTTATCCAACTTTTAGGTCAGCATCTCAAGTTTCCTTCGAGTGCTAAGGTCATCTACGAGAAAGAAGTATGAGCATGTTCCTGTCAGCTAAGAGCTAGTGAAATACGAGTGACAGAGAGGATGTGGGAATTCCAAGGAGCGTCGACAGGATAACTTATCCCCGTGTCTCCGAACAAGCGACATTATTTCCTATCTCACAGGACACATCCAGCAATGAGGAGGTCCTTCTTGCACACAACTTGAATTCATAACGACTCCTTCTCGTCTTATATTTCCTTCAAGCCTACACGAACCTCTTTTCAAATCATCCTTTCCTTTTTCCTTCATTTTTTTATCGCCTTTGAATTTTATCTCACACTATTTTCCTCATTCACTTTCGACTTTTTCAAACAGTAATCACAGGGGCAAATAAAAAAAATCGATTTAAAAAGACTAAATACCTTGAAAGTTAAGCTAAAAAAAAGGGACAGAAATCGCACGTGTAATTAACGCCTTTTAGACCCTCAATGATATTTTCATTCGGAAATCAGAATGCTTCCAAGCGTTTAATATTTGCTAAGGGGGAAAAAGTAGAGACTGTGTGTCTATATATAGGGATGGGAAATTTGCAATAGACAGAGAAAGTGATGGGAAACGAGGGGCAAAAGAGTAAAGGGAACGAGGGGGTTAAAGGGGAAAAGAAAAAAAACAGAGAGAGAGAGAGAGAGAGAAAGGTTGAAGGTCGTAAAAACATACCCTATTGTTATCATCGTTCCGCGGATCATTTCGCGCACTACACACACAAACACATAAATATACATTATAAAAACAAAAAATTATTATAAACATAAAGCATAAAAAAAACATATTGCAAATTAAATTTTACGCCTTTTTCAACAGAAACCTCATAAATCGCGCGTGAATTGGTGCGGTAGTTTGGTTCTTCGTTATTTTTTTTCCCCTCCTTTTCATGCGCGCCAACATGATTCCAACATTTATATATTCATGTATTTTGCATTTGCACGCGGTGTGTATATTCATTCAGTTTTAGAATCACTGGCGGCTTCTTTAACGCAAACGATCGATGTGCACACGTACATCGTTATATTACGAGAGAGCAAAGGTTTGAGTTTCACTCCAAATAATTTGAATCGATCGCGGGCATGTTTGACTGACGTTGATTTATTCGCCAATAGTAATCGACGTTTCTACGAGAAGCTCAAGTACACATTTTGATTGAAGACAAATAAATTTCTGGTTATTAGGACCACCCCCCCCCCTCTCAACCCTCAAATCTAATCAATTATTTACACCCTTCAACGAGCATGCCAGAAAGATCAATAATTTATTCATTCGTTATTTTTTTTGTTCTCTCTCTCTCTCTCTTCAGCAATCAGTATGTTTATTCAAATATTATTAATGACACACATGATATATAGATTAGGAACAATTTTTCTATTTGTTGACAGTAAATAAAAAGAAAAGAAAAATATCATTTGTATATTAATATGGTAAGGAGTCGATTAATAGAGAACAGGGTTGCCACAAATATTTAATTTTATTTTTCCCTGATTTCCAGACAAAATTTTCACTTTTTCCCTGACCCTAAAGAATATTCTGATTCACTCTAAAAGTTATTAGATAATCAAGAAAAATTGTTCTATTACATTTATTTACAAACATTAATTGTAAAATTATTCAAAAACATCAATAACTTCTTTTTTAAATAAATATTTAATCACTATTATTTTTCTGAAGGAATTAAAATTCTTCAAAATATTCAAATTCAAACCTTTTTTAATTTAACAACTTATAAGAATATTATTACAAAACATTTTTCAGAATAGGTTAATTATTTACAAAAATCCTAAAAATTCGTGGCAATAATTCAATTACTTTCATAAATAATAATAATAATAAATCGATTATCCGTTAATTCATTTTTAAATCAATTTTTATTAGAAAATTCTAGAAAAATTCAACTATTTAAATTAAAAATAAATAATTTATTGAATAATAGAATGTTCTTTGTTAAAATTTAATTCTCATAAAGAATTTTGTCAATAAATTTTTAAATATATGAATTTAATTTGACAAATTTTAATAAAATTTTTAAGAATAACTACATTTTTTAAGAAATTTGATTAAGGGCATTTGAACCACTATGACGTCACAATGTATAAAAAGCATGATTTTTAAAATTGTGACGTCATAATGGTTCAAATGCCCTTAAAATATATATTGTATAAAAAATCATTAAAATATAAATAATTGAATTCTTACAAAGAATTTTATTCCAGTTTATAAAAATAATTGAATTTCGGTGAAGAATTACTAAATAATTTATATATTTCGACAAATTTTATTAAATTTTGTATTTCCAGTGAAAATTTCATTCCTTATGAAAATAATAGAATTATTTTGAATTAATTCATCAAAATTTAATTCCTACAAAATTTTACCAAGAACTTTATTAAAATTTTTAAATATAATTGAATTTAAATAAAGAATTTTTTATTTATAAATATAATTGAGATTTTGAAAATATATTTTTTTTAATTTTTAAGAATAATTGAATTTTTGCGAAGAATTTTATTAATTTTGAAAATAATTTAATTCTTCCAATGAATTTTATTCAAGTTTATATAAATAATTGAATTCTTACAACGAATTGTATTTAAGTTTATAAAGTTAATTGAATTTCGGTAAAGAATTTTATTATTTATAAAAATATTTTTGTATAATTGATATTTTTCGAAAAATTTTAATAAGTTTTGTATTTTAAATAATTGAATTCCTGTGAAAAATTTTATTACTACTTATGAAAATAATTAAATTATTTTGATGAAATTTATCAAAAACTGAATAATTGAATTCTTGTGGAATTTTGTCAAGAATTTTATTGAAACTTTTAAGAATAATTGAATTTTAATGAAGTATTTTATTATTTATAAAAATAATTGTAATTTTGACGAGAATTGTTTTAAAATTTTTAAACATAATTGAAATTCTGCGAAGAATTTTTGTAACTTTAGAAAATAATTGAATTTCTGTAATCATTTGTAACTTTTCCAAAATCTAATTTTTTTAGTATTTTTAACTAAAATTCTTTTATCAATCTAGTATTTATGAAAATTGTAAAAATTATTCACAAAATAATTTATGAGTCATAATTTATGATAGTTATTATTAATTTTATTTAATTATTATTTATTTATTATTTATTATTAATCTTATACTAGTTTTTGAAAATTTAAGTTATTTAAAAAGAAATTTGTGGTAATTTCATAGTTTACGAGGCAAAAAGAAATAAAATTCAGTTTTCTCATGAATTTTAAAAATTCAATTTTTTCCAGTACTTTTAGTAAAAATCCCTGACTTTTCGCTGACTTCCCTGACCAATTTTACTTTCCCTGACTTTTCCCTGGATTCCCTGACCTGTGGCAACCCTATATAGAAAATATAGAAAACGGGAAATTCGAAACGATATATAGACAATAAAGGAACTATAGAGAAACGGAAATAAATTAAGAGAGAAACTTTTTCGAATCTTTAAAGTCAAACAAAAATGTCGAAAGACGAAAATAGCGTTCAAGTAGTTTGTTAGACGAAACTTTCGCCTCCCACTAGGAGAGAAGAAAAGAGAGATAGAGAGAGAGAAGAAAAAGGGTAAAAAGACATGTGAATCGAAAGAATCCCCTTTTACTCTATATACGTGACAAACTTGTATATTTCTCGAGAGTAATCTACATTCTATGTATAAAAGCGAACAAAAGCCTGACTAGTTATCGAAAGGGTGATGTACGTGTTCATGCCAGTTATACAATACTATTCGTATATATAACTAAAAAAGACTCATCGTCAGCTTCCGCTGTTGAGAGCGAACAAGGCGCATAATAACTGCATTTAACAAGCCAAGCGATATCTATTCCTTTCTTAATTATTTTCCGTTTCTCTTATTTTTAACCATCACCCCCGTTTCCTCTCTCTCTCCCTCTCTCTCTCTCACTCACTTCTTTCAATAATTGTTACCTACAATTTCTAGAAGAACAATTCTCAAAAATACATTGCAAAAAATTTCTTTTTCCCCCAACATGTATACAATTTGTGATCATAAAAATATTTCTCCAAGTGCGAGAATAAAATAGAAAAACAATAAAAAGAAGATGAAATTACATACGCAAATTCTCTTTTTTTAAATACTAGGGCAAATTCTAAACCCTGTTTTTAAATTTACTTCACTTTATCAGAGTTGTTACAAAAATATTAATTTTCTACTTCCCTGACTTTTTTCTGATTTTCAGACAAAATTACGACGTTAAGGTCCACAACGTTTATCAACAAGAAAAAAATTATTCACTTAATAAATTTTTAAAAAAATAAAGCAGCCATATTGACATACAAATATTTAGAAAAATTAGTTTCATGTTTCTGTTATGATAATAATTGTTATAATAAATAAATATTAAATTAAAAATAATGTTGGAATAAATTAAACAAATTTTTTTCTTCGATCAACGTTGTGGACTTTAACTTCGTGAAAAAATTTTCACTAATTTTCCAGATCTTTAAATATTCTGCGATTCACTCTAAAAATTATTAGACACTCAATAAATGTTCTATTACATCAATGAACTAATTTCTTGAATTGTAAATTTATTCGAAAACATCAATAACTTCTTTTTTAAATAAAAAGAAGTTATAAAATATAAAACATAAAATTATATGTTTCCATAATTGAATTTTTCCAAATGCTTTTATTTTAAAAAACTTTCAAATTCAAACCTTTTAAAAATTCTGAACTTATAAGAATATTGTAATAAAACATTAAGAAAGCGATCACTCCGAGACTTCGACTCGAAATGATCGATTTCTTCAGGTTTTATAATAATTAAACATGACCGACTTATAAAATCATTATTTCATTTTATGAGAATATTATTCTTGTATTAAAATTATTATCATCCCTGAAATTAAATTATTATTTTCTAGAATTTTTAACGAAAATTCTTCTTTAAGTCAACTATTTTTAATAATTTAGAAAAAAAATTATCGAGAATTTTTCAAAATATTATTTGTTTACAATTCAATTTTAGGAAATTTCGATTATTCGGAAATTCTTAAAAAGTTAAAATAAAAGAATTGAGAAAACATTTTGTTTAATTCAAAAATAAGTAGTCAACCAAAAAAATATGTTTGAATTTAACATATTTTTTTAATCAACTTTATTATGTATTTGAATCAAAATTTTTAAACTAATTACAAAAAATTCGAATTAATAAAATTTTTCAAAATTCTAAGTCGTTTAAAATTTCTAATGAAATTAATTCAAAATCAAAATTTTCCAAAATTGAAAATTAAAACGTTTTTAAGTCCATGTATTCATGAAAATTGTAAACGTAATACGTTTAAAATTCAATCAATTTTGAAATATTTAGATAAAATGATTAATTAAATAATTTATAATTTATAATAATAATTTTACGATAGTTTTTCACTGATAAAAATGTATTAGATTCAAATAACCGAGTACTTGTCTATTATCAAACAAATATTTACTGGAATCAAACAATTTTTATTTCAGTTTTTATTTGAATAAAATAAATTGTATTTAAATTAGTAGTTTCAGTATATTTGAAGCAAAAACAATTTAATTGACCCAAATGAAATTTATTTGATTCAAGTAAATATTTAATTGACAATATAATCGCAAGCAATCGATTAGATGAATCAAATAAATTGTTTTTTCAGTATATTCAAGAAATAGAGAAAATTGAAGGTTTAGTATTAGAATTCACGAAGTTGATGTTCACAACGTTGATCAACGAATAATTTATAATACTTTATAAAGTTTATAAAGTTTATATTAATGGATTATAAATATATATTAATTAATTTCTGTAAAATATTTACACTCCCCTTCCCCTTGTGTTATAAAAAGACTATAACAGTCGTAAAGCACAATAGAATCGTAAAGTCTATAACTTAAATATTATATATATTACGTTTTAACGAATTAAATCCTTCATCATTGCTCCATATAAGACTTGGATAACATTTTGAGAAACATTGAAAGTTACTTGCCCGGAGTAAGACATTCAATTAACTTTTCTTCTCTATATACTCCTTGATGGCTGAATGCGAACAGTTTATTCGAGAGTCAAGGGAGGACCAACTTTCTTGAGTACTTTAAACAATTGTTTGTTTTCCTCAAGTCTTGACTTTCTATAACAAACAATATATAATACTAAAGAAGCAATTCGCCTATAACAGCTCAATATAACGTCATCTACTTTCTCGAAATGCTCAATTCAAATTACTGTTTCTCTCTGTCTCAGTCTCTCTCTCTCTCTCTCTTTCTTTCTCCATTTATCAACACGGAAAACGGTTGTTTACTCTTATACACGTCAATGGGTTGATGTGTTTCAAACATTATTTTATTATATATATTTGCCATTCAACGTATGAATCACAATTGGCTTTTATTTAGAAAAAAGTAATTTGGCACTATTCCCACAAGACGAATTTTTTACATTTCTTATAAATCTTGATTTATCTATACTGATTAATAATACTTCATAACAAAGATGTTTTTTAGTAAAATATATTTTTATTCTAATTTAAGAAAATTAATTTTTTTCTCTAAATTTCAGCTAAGGGGAAATTTTGTTCAAGACACAGATGTTAGTTGATATTAGTTAATTTTAAAAAAATACACACTTCAAATTTTTTAATAATATTGAATTTCGCAGTTTTTTTTTATAATTTTGATAAGTAAGGTTTTTTAATTCTGTTATTTCAAGATAATTGAATTTTTATAAACAAATTATTGAAAATTTTTTATGTAATTGAAATTTCTTTACATTCTATTGAAAATAATTTACTTCTTTTCAAGAATTTTATTTAAATTTTTCTAAATAATCAAGGGAAGTTAGTCACCGAATAAATATATATTAATTTTTTTATATATATTCGCAATACATTCAATTATTTTCTTAAATTGTAAAACTTCGGCAAAATTAAATTATTTTAAGGAATTTTATTAAAATTCATTGTGAAAGTTCAATTATTTCTATAAATAACAAAAATTTATTTATATTCACCACAAGAATTCAATTATTTTCAAAAAATTTTCTTAACTGAATAATTTGTATGTCTACTATTTTAATAAAATTTCCAAAAAGTATTCAATTATTTAAAAACAATTTTGACAAAATTCTACACAAATATTCAATTATTTTCTAAAAGAATGAAAAATTCATAGGAATTGAATTATTAAAAATAGACTTTATCTCAATTTTTTTAAAATCAATTATTTGAAACTATAATTATAAAATCCTCGCAATAATTCAATTGCTTTCATAAATAATAAAACTCATTGCAGAAATGGAATTATGTTTAATACAATTTTAATCGAATTCGTCGAAAAATGCAATTATTTTTAAAAATCTGATTAAATTTTGTCTAAAGAATTCAATTATTTCAATTATTTTCATAAATAGTAAAATTTTTCCGATTTACTAAATTCTTTTGAATATTATTTTTTAATAATATTCTTCACAAGAATTCAATTATTTTCATAAATTTCCATAAAATTTAAAAAAAACAATTCAATTATTTTCAAAAGTAATAAAATTCTCCGCAGAAATTCAATTATGTTTAACATTTTTTTGAAATTCTCCGAAATTTCAATTATCTTTATAAATTAAATTGTTCTCTACAATTGAATTATTTTCAAAAATTTTAATAAAATTCTACGCAAACATTTAATTATTTTCATAAATATGTATTAACATTCATTGGAAGGATTCATTTACTTTTATAAATAGTAAAATTCTTTGCAGAAATTCAATTAGTATCAATAAATTTTAATGAAATTGAATTTATCAAATTTTCAATTATAATTACGAACAGACAAGAGTTTTTTTTGAAAAATGGAAAAATTTCTTTCTTTATAATTCAATTATTTTCCAAATTGTAGATTTATGTTCGAAATAAAATAAATTAAAATCTGATGAGAAAATAAAACCGGGAAAAACAGGGAATTTAAAGGCTAAACACAATTTATAATCAGTCACTATATTGATAGAGTAAATGTCGGTAAAATTATTTCCTATTATCTTATTGGCGGTCGTTTTTCATGAACGATTTTAGTTTTTAACACTGTTTTTAAATGGAAATGTGAAAACTAAAAATCTAAATTTGGCTATTTGTTCAGAATAGTAGCTTTTAGTAGCATTAGGCTAAAAAAAGTAGGCAAAAAGTAGCCTCTTATAAAAAAAGTAGCAAATAGTATAGCTTTTAGTGAAAGAGTGCGAAGCCAGTAATTTTAAAAAGAAGAAAAAACGGTAAAAATAAATCAAATATTTAATGAAATGGTAAATTTAGTTTAGAAACAAAAATACCAATTGTTTGTATGTATAGTATTAAATATATAAATTTATTTATTTTAAGAAATATAGGCAACAAGAGCAAATATTTATAGGAGGGAAAACCGAGTTGAAATCTTATTGTTAAAGACCATCGACTGTTCGTGGTCACATTTAGATAATCACTATTCATAGAGCAGCTATAGAACTCTAGTACATACTGCTATAGTGCACTGTTCTATTGTGCAATGTTATCACAGACTAAGGTCATTAGTACCAGAATGATAAAGTAACATCGAGTTAGAATACCAAGAGAGGGTAGCGAGATATCATTTTGGTTAGAGAATATACAGAACTAATGTTCTTCTTGTACCTAATTTTAATGATACCCCTGCTCATTTCGTCCCTCATTGTATTATAACTCAATAAAAAAAAATTGAAGAAAAAAAATTGTATACACCACTATACTGAATTATAGCAGGAAGAAAAATTAATAAACATTTGTTACGAAAATAAAAAATTAAACAAGAAACGGTTATAAATAATTAGTTGAAATGTCACAAATATAATTATTATAATTTTCCATAAAGTTTCAACTATATTTTTATTACTTTTTATTTAAATAAATAAATATTTACTGCGACTTCTAGAAAATTTTTCTAACAAAATGATTTTAATACATTTTTGCATAAATATTTTTTATAATTTTTAAGATCCGAAAGTTCTGAACGTTCAAATGAACGAAATTTATTTCTTCTAAAAATTAAATTTTGATTGCAATTATCAAAAAAATTAATTTGTGAGTTTGTAAAAGTAAAATTTTAGTTTTTAAATTTTTTTATGATTAGTAATTTATTAAAATATCTTCAATAATAAAAATTTCGTTCATTTGTATGTTCAAAACTTGGGGATCATTAATTTTTTTATAAACATATTTAATAAAACTTACAATAATCGTAAATAACTTAGTTTTAATAATATAAATTTTTAAGTTTATATTTTTAAATTTTATACAAAACATTATTTTCAATTTTAATACGATTGAAGTGACTTTTAAAATATAATAAACTTGATACTAATTTAAGTGTCTTTTCATGAAAAAGGTAAATAATTAAATTCAGATAAAGTAGAAATTATTTAGTTATAAAAATAAACCGCCACTTTATAAATAATGGAACATTAAGAAAGAAAATTCATCAGAAATGTAAAAATAAATGCAACGAATTTATAAAAGAAACGCTTTAATCTTTTCATTTCTGATGCAAAGGATTTCTATTATAATTTTCATAAAAATAGCCTTTTATTAATTAACTATAATTAATATTCATTATTTTCAAAAGTATTAATAAAATTCTTCGCTAAAATACAACTATTTTTATAAATTATCAAATTCTTCACAAGAGTTGAATTATTTTTCTAAACATTAAATTTTTCAAAGAAACTCAATTATTACAATTTTTAAAAAAATTTCCCGAAACGTTTCAATTATTTATAAAAGTTGTTAATAAAATTTTTCGAAATACTACAATTACCTATACTTAAAATTTTTGATAAAATATTATTTTTATAGTTATAATAAATGTTTTCGAATCAATTAAATAATTACCAATAGAATTTTTTTTGAAAATTTCCCAAAAAATTAAATTATTATCCAAATTTTTAATGTATTTCTGGAAGGAATTTAATTATTTCAAAAATTTCTAATATAACTCAATATTCAATTTTTTAATTACAATTATTACTAATCAAGATTATTTTGAAAACATGAAATAAATACTTCGTAAAATTTAATTACTTTCAGAATGGCAATTAAAATTGTTTAAAAAAATTGAGCTATTTTTAAAAATTCCAAAAAATTTTTGTAAAGCAATTTAATTGCATATTTTCAGAGATTTTTATAAAATTCTTCTTAGAATTCAATTATTTTTATAAATAATAAGATTCTTCTTTAGAAGTGTCCAATTATTTGCAAATACAATTTTAATAACATTTTACTCTAGTAATTTTTAAAAACTGTAACACAAAAAAAGGTTTCGTTCAAAATTTAATGAAAATTTATTATATTCACCCTAAATACTTAATAATAATAAAAAAATTTGTTACTATACTGTCTAAATCTACATGACTTGAAAATGACTAAAATTATTAGCAAAGAATCAAATTTTTTCTCAATAAATTGAATTATTATTAGTATTTTATCATTAATTAATATTTCAAAAAAGATATTTTTAATTCTATTCAATTTGTGATAAACATATTAATTAACAGAAATTAAATTTTATGACATATTATTAATATTATTAATATAATAATAAAGAAAAACCTTTTAAACATATAAAATATTTCCATTTCGAATTATTTATGTATGCAATTTATATTAATAAGGAAAAATAAACATATAAATAAAACAATTATTCATTTAAGTGTAACCATTTTCAGTATTTCAATTAATATTTAGTATTGGTTTAATTTTCAAAGTGAACATGTTATCATTTTGCGTAATTTAATTAATATGTACACGTTCATATATATAGTGCTATATACATTTAAATTAAACTGATACACCTCCATCAATAAATATATTCAAAAGATTTATATATTTATAATTATCGTTAACATTTCATTTAATACAAAATGGAAATTATACACTATTATTATTCAAATTATTCATTATCATCAAAACGTACATCATTCAACTAATTATTTACTACACGGTTTCGCAATAACAATTCGAAATTAATTCCAAAAGAAATAATAAATAACTTTGACATAATGTGTAGGAAAAAAATTTCAACTGTTAAAATACTCGAAAAAGCAAAATAGTAAAAAAATAGTTAACCTTAAATTTTCCTCGTCAAAAAAAAAGAGAAACTAAATAAGTCAAAATTATTTTTTTCTCCACGTAATTTCAGAAATTATTGTGCAAATAAAGATAAAAGTCTAAAACAAATGACAGTAAATCAGGGATTATGAAAAAAAAGGGTCAACAATAGTCCCTCTAATGTAAATATGTTCCCGTCACTTTGTTTATTTATCCCGCCAAAACAGCTGTTCGTTAAGGTGTGATTCAATTAGAGCAAATAAACATTAATTAAAAAAAAAAATATCAAAAAAAAAACATCTTTACATTAAACGTTAATCTATTTATAAAATCAAAAATTCAATCTCCCATGTCGGAAAAAGGGGAAAAACGAAAGAAAAACACATTTAGAAAAGCAGGTCAAAAAAAGGTTCTAACCTCTAAACGCCGGTCTCCTTTTTAGACTGCATTATAATATATGTGAAATCAATCTCCCGGCTTCACAAACAACAAACCACCAGAAACAGATTTCAAAATATAACAATAAAAAGAAAGAACTTACCATCGTTTTGTTGATGAATTCCTATAGTAACCCTCGTCGAAATCCACTTGACACTGGACACAATCCGTATAGAAGAGAAAGAGTACTCTCGATTAACCCTTAAATCCACTCCTCCTCATGAAAATCGCCGATATTTTCACTGAAATGTGAAATTTATATCCTTAATGCACATACTTATATCACACTATAATATTTCTTCCATCACCGAACATTATCGCGACAAAAAACCGTTAAAATCATCCAACGATACTTCATCTTTAAAAAGGAACTAATTAATAACTGAAAGGCAGTCAACCGCGCAAAAACCGAGGGGGGCAGGGGGAGGGGGAAATGATTGAGCAATAATTTTTATTGGCGGGATAATGTCCAAATCAGAAATGTTTACAATTTAAACAACGCGTTCTGATTGGCCGCGACTCTATACCCTAAAGTTGGCGATCAACACTTTTTTTTTATTTGCAACAATACCGCCTTTAACTTCCGGTAAATTTTATTTTCGCGTATAACGAAAAAAAAATGTGAAAAAAAACCGGCACCTCGGACCAGAAAGGCAACGAACGATCGATTCTACCACCAAAAGCAGCGTGCTACGACTACTGCTTTTCCGGGTCGCCCTTGTAAATTTTCCCCCGTGAAAAATCAAAACTTTTTTTCCCCGAAGTATTTTAGTCTGTTTTTAACTATTTCCGTTTTTGAGCACTCACTAAATAGGATAAAGGAAAAAGAAAAGAGATTCACAGTTT
Organism: Leptopilina myrica (nomen nudum); assembly: GCA_032872475.1. Classification (NCBI taxonomy): domain Eukaryota; kingdom Metazoa; phylum Arthropoda; class Insecta; order Hymenoptera; family Figitidae; genus Leptopilina; species Leptopilina myrica (nomen nudum). The sequence continues at coordinate 25,820,009 of CM065465.1, read as the reverse complement.
TGCTTTTTTTTTTTTTGACAGTTCGGGTGGTTTCTGATCGAAGGAAGAGAGAATTCACGTAACTCACTCGTGAAGTATTCGCCCCGGACTGAAAGCTGAAACTGACTAGGAGCATCCGAGGCGAGGCGAATCGAGTCGAGTCGACGCGACGGGAGGAGGGTTCAGTCATTGGTCGTGGAAGTCGTTCGCAGGGGAGAATTTCTACATGCGGAACTGTATTTAAAAAAAAAAAATGCGTGTGAGTATAAAGAATTTCACTTTTCAATTCTTAATAATTTTTTATTACTTTAAATAATATATATGGAGGAAGTGGAGAAGAAAAGTTTTTGGAAACATTCCAAATATGCCTTGAGAAAATATATCTTTTGTTTTCTCACTACCCGAAGAATTCTTTGTTTACAATTTCTTTGAGAGGGCGATTGCGGTCATAAGATAAGGGTTCTTGTCACTATTTACAGTTGACACAGCATTTTTTGAATATTAAATTAAACTTTGATACAAATATTTTTGTCAAACAAATGTATATTTACGATGCAAACAATAGGAATTTATATTTTACTTTTTTAGGTTACGTTTGACGTGCCGAGCGTGCCGATCGTTTGCACCGGACTTTTTTTCCTTTTTGCTTAATAATCAACAATTAATAAACAAAATGTTATTCTTGTAAATAGTAGTAGACAGTTGAACTTAAATAACTAATACTACTGTCAGTAATTACACAGACATTATTAGTAATTAATATTAATGGAAAATAGGAATCGCAATTTTGAATTTTGTTTTTTAGGTTATGTTTACTGTGTCATGTCAAGGACGTCGTTGTCTTGTTCTTTTTCTGGAAAAAATACGGACGATACGCAGACGAAATTTCTCTATTATTGAAGAATTGAATACATTGAATGAAAATATTGGCAGCAAAGTTAATAATTTTACAGGTGAATAATTATTTTTTAATAAATACGAATTTTTTAAATTGCCACGCAATTTCGTTAAAAATTCGCCATTTATAACACGAAAAAGCTCTTGCTTTTTCATAATAAACTTGGTCGCTTTTTGATATATATTTTCGTGTATTCAAATTAAAATTGCAAACGCTTTCGAGAGATAAAATTATTGCAATTACTCTTTAAAAATATAAATTGCTACTATATTCAAATTTTTTCTCCAAATTACAATTTTTTTTATTTAAATTACTAGTTGTACAATACTTTAAATTAATAATTTTATAATTAATCAGGCCTCGGATCGACTGTAACGAGGAAAAAATGTCGCTTTCGACGATTAAAAATATAAAGAAGTCGTTTATTTAATTAAGTGTTGTCACAAAAATTTTTTCTTGTATTTTCCTGATTCTTCACTGACTTTTTTAAATTCAATTAATCCAAACTTTAATAATTTTTCGAAATAAATATTTAATTACTTCTTATTTCTTTTTTTCGGGAGAAATGAAATTAATAAAATTTCATCTTCTGAAATTTAATAATTTCTCAAAATTACAAGTGTAACTTAACAAAATTCAATTATTTTCTGCAACTTTTACCTAAACTTTATTTCTTAATCAATTATATATAAATAAATCTTAGAAAAATAATTTAAATTTAATATTTTTTTTTTTAAATAATTAAAGTTTGATAAAATATTTGAAAAACAATTGAAATATGGTAAAATCTTTGAAAAATAATAATTTAACTTTTAGAAAATACTTTTAAAAAATCAAATTTTTGTGGAATTTTAATTATAAATGATTTCTCCAAAATTTTAATAAGTCTAAAGAGTAAATTTCAAATTTATAAAATTATGATAAAAGAATTTTAAGAATATTTACTTTTTCATTCATTTATTAATAATAATAATAAAAACTAATTTTTTAAAAAGAATTTTAATTAAAAATGTTGATGATGATTATTTTCTCAAAATTATTGAAAATAATTCTACATAATTTCAATGATTTTTTTTTGTTTTGTATATATTTAAATTTTCGGAAAAATGTAATCAATAATATTGCAAACAATTTAATTTTAAAAATTATACTGAAAAAATTCGAAGAATTACTTTTTTTAATATAATTTTTAGAAACCAATTTTTATTAATTTTCTTTTTTATGAAATTTTCACTTGAAGATTTTTCAATAAAATTTTTAAGAATTAAATTATTTTTAAAATTTTGCAAATCGAAAGTTTTCAAAAATTAATTTTCAAAACATACAATAAAATACTCAAAAAAATTAATTGCTTTCAGTTAAATTCAACAAAATTTCAATTGGAATTAGAATTTTAATTAGAAAATTTATTCAAAAATAATTTTTCAGAAATTTTTCTATGGTTATAAATTTCACACTAATAAAAATTGAAATAAGTTGCAGTTAATACTAGAAATGTAGTATTTTGTTGCAAAATTTATGAAAAAGTCTTAGCATCAGATGTCTGATTAATTTAAATATAATAATTGAATGACTAGTTAATTTAATTTAATATTAATATTAGTGAATTTAAATTTAAATTTAGTAAAATTTTAATTATGTTTAATTTTAATTTGTTTTAATTTTAATAGTTTAATGAAATGAATTTCACAATTAATTTCCTGGGTTTTTTTTTATAATTCATAAATACCAATTTGTCTCTAATGTGGAAGATTAATTTAATTGACTTACAATTTTATAGGCATTGTCTTTTCAAAGAAAAATATGACAATGGATGGAGGAAATGTTGGATAGCTTCGAGACTCTTGACTCCCAAGACATTGAAGGGGGTAAACCGCGAGAGAACTTTAAACCCGCTGAAATCGCTTTAAGCGATTCCATCCCTCGATTCTTTGAAAGTCTGGGCGATAGTTTCACCCCAGGGAGTATGGTCGTTCAAATCGAAAGAGAATTACTCCAAACACCCAGCTTCGAATCTCATAAGAACAGGCTAAACTCATTAGACGTTGCAATCAAAAACAAATGAGTTCCAAGATTAGTAATTTAATCATAGCGATCGTTTGATAATTCAATCTCTTAGCAATCTTTTTTATTATATAATCTAAAAATCATTGCGATGATGATAAATTCAATCAACTCTTGTAATGCATATAAAAGGATTGTGAAAAATCATTACTTTGCCCGGCGACATTATATAATGGATTTATCCTTCTTTTTATCTTTCAAAAAGAAAGAAAAGAAAAGAGAGAGAGAGAGAATTATATCCAAAGCTATTTTCACCTTTTTATGCATTCGAAGTTCTATAGTATCTTGCATTTTTCCCAAGAACGAATAGAAACGATATTTTTCACGATTTTCCCTGGTTCTTCAATTCGACCCCGCGAGCACGCACGTGCCATGTATTTTGCGAAATATTTCTCAAAACCTCTCGTAAGGAACACTCGGCAAAGTCCGACCAGTGCAGAATTTCAAAATATCTCTCCGTAAATTTTCAGCTCGAAACTCCCTGTCTGAGTTATTCAATGCTTGCAAATTGAAAAAAAAGAAACTTTATACTTAAAATTGGAGAACTTGAGGGAAAATTCAAACTGTATATAGATATGAGAGAGAGAACTAGTATTTAAAAAAGAAATAATTTCGTTATAATTTTTTTTTACAGAAGAGTATAAAAGTATCTTTTTTCAGGTTCGCTGGGAAAATTGACACTAATTTTCAATTTCTGGATGAGGAGAAAAAATAATTACGTTGGACTTGTTAAAATTCAACTCGCAAAAAATTGAGACTAATTTTCCATTTTTGGATGAGCAAAAAAATAATGTTCGGGATAATAATTCTAATCACTGGAAAAACTGACGTTAATTTTCGATTTTCGGATGAGGAATAAAATAACAACGTTGGAAGTATTACAACTCTATTCGCAAGGAATTTTCACTGATTTCCGATTTCTGGATAAACAAAGGAAAATAATGAGGATGATAAAGAGAAATTCAAAGCACCAGGAATTGAGACTAATTTTATTTTTCTGGATGAGGAAAAATGTTATCGATCAACATGGTGTTGACAGGTAAGAATTATAAACTTATTTTTAAGAATTTAATTTTTAATTTTATATTTTTAAATTTTATATATAGAAGATTTTTCTCAATTTTAATTTTAATGTAGGTAATTGAAGTGGCTTTTAAAAACTCGATACTAATTTAAGTGTCTTCATATGAAAAAGTAAATTATTAAATTAAAATAAAGTAGAAATTATTCAGCTTTAAAAATAAAAATAAATCGTTTATTATAAGTATTGGAACATTAAGAATGAATTTATATTCATCAGAAGTATAAAAATAAATGCAACGAATTTATAAAAGAAGCGCTTTAATCTTTTCATTTCTGATGCGAAGGATTTCTATTATAATTTTCATAAAAATAGCCTTTAATTAATTAAATATAATTAATATTCATTATTTTCAAAAGTATTAATAAAATTCTTCACAAGAGTTCAATTATTTTTCTAAACAATAAATTTTTCAAAGAAATTCAATTACTTACATTACAATTTTTTTTTAAATTTCCCGAAACGTTTCAATTATTTATAAAACTTGTTAATAAAATTTTTTCGAAATAATACCTATCCTTAAAATTTTTGATAAAATGTTTTAGTGAAATTCTATTATTTTTATAATTATAATAAATTTTTTCGCATAAATTCAATAATTTCCAATAGAATTTTTTTTTAATTTCTCGCAAAAATTCAATTATTATAAAAACTTTAATGAAATTCTGGGAGGAATTCAATTATTTCCAAATAACTTTACTGAAATTCAATAAACAAATTTTCAATTACAATTATTAGCAAGCACTTAGATTTTTGAAAAATTTGAACAATTGAATTATTTTCAAAAGTATTTGTAGAATGTTTATAATAATAGATTTACTTTTGTATAAATTATAAATTTTTACTAATAAATTTAATTATTTTCAGTACATTTTTTATAAAAATTTCTCGCAAGAATTAAATTACCTTTTTAAATAATAAAATTCTTATTGGGATTTCAAGTTTTTCAATGCAATTTTTAAAAAAATTCTCGAAAGGATTTAATTATTTAAAAAAATTGTTAGAAAATTTGTTAAAAGAATTCAATTATTTCCATAAAGTTTGAAATAATTTTCAGAAGATTTTTTAAAAAATTCCATCCAAGAAATCAATTACTTTTATGAATAATAAGATTTTTATCAGGAATTCGAGTATTTTCAATGCAATTTTAATAATATTTCTGGAAATTAACAATTATTATTATTATTATTATTATATTATCAATTATATTAGAAAATTTTTTTTGAAACAATTCAATTATTTATAAAAGTTTTTATAGTATGTTTCATAAGAATTCAATTATTTTCAAAAATTGTAATAATTTTCTGGGAAGAATTCAAAAAATTTTATGAAATTCTTAACAAGAGTTCATTTACTTAATATAAATATTTATGTATATTTAATAAATTTAAATGGAATGTTTTGCAAGAATTACATTATTTTTAAAATTTGTTATGAAGTTTATCGAAAGAATTAAATCATTTCTATAAATTTTGAAACAATTTTTATTAAAATTCAATTATTTTCAACACAATTTTAACTAAATTCCTCGCGGGAATTTTTGAGTAATTTCAATAGAATGTTAACATAATTTCTCGGAAAGGTTCGATTAATTGCCATTCAATTATATTTAAAGAAATTTCTAACTATATTATAAAAAGAATCTTTATAATTTATTTTTTTAAAACGTGAAGCAATTTAGTAATTTTCTCTTTTATAAAAAGATTTTTAAAATAAAATCGAGTTTTTCTAACAATACCTTCAATATTTTCAAAACTAAAATTGAGAAAAACATTTTATTTCAAAATTAACATCATAAACCGAAAAATTGATCAGAAACACAAAAAAAAGTAAACACAGAAATTAAAATATTGTTCCATTTATTTTTCTCATGAAGAATTTTCTTCTATACTATATTTATTACTTTTCTTTCTACATATAATTCATTTGTTAAAAATACGAGATTTTTCCTCATCTCCAAAACAAAAACACTTTTGTCGAACTAAAAATAAGTCTGTGTATTTTCAATAGTGAGTTTGAATGAGACAGAGAGGAGATTTTCAATTCTCGAATTTTCTTCGAATTGTATGTCTGCACAAGTCTTTCTAGAGAAAAAGATTTTTCCTCTAAACTTTGGAAAACGCAACTCTCTATTAGCTCAATTTTAGAGAATTCGCTATTTTCCGCCATTGGACCTGAAGCGTATCGTTTCCTTTATCTTTTTCTCTCGTATATATATATGTGTATAGAGTCTTGCATTTGGAATGCATGCGCGACATCGAATTGAAACCAGGAGGAATAGAAATCAAACGACTAGCAAAAGGCTTTGGATTTTCGATTCTAAACCAAAACTGGATGGCAACCAAAGACTTTACGCGCTTGCTCCTGAAACCGCAGTACACGGGTTCGGATAATAACACGCGGCATCCCAGTAGAGAGCCACCAGTGAGCAAGAGAGAGAGAGAGAGAGAGAGAGTGGGAGAGTCAAACCGCATCCCTACATCGATATACACATCACGTATTGGTTTGTACACCCGCACACCGGTTGCACCTGTGCCTTCTACGGATATACAACTCCTAGAATGTTGTACCTGTGTACATCGAAGGCTAGAGATCCTTCCCGAGGGATGCATTATACATGTGTGTGCCCCTTTCCCTATTTCCAGACCAAAAAGGGATCGTCTTGGCTTCTCCTCCACCCCTCACTTCAAGATTGATAAATAATATTATTTCCTTTTTCCTTTGGACTCTTCCTTCCTTCCTTCCTGTTTTCGTGTTTTTGAACAACAAACTTTTCCACCCAATCTATTGTAATTTTTGCGAATTTGTATTTCCTTTAGTTTCCTCTTTTTTTTTGACCTCAACGATATCTTTTTTTTTTTTTTGTTGTCGTCCTAGATTCTGTGGACATGTTGAGAATTTTGATATATATTTACACCATCTCACTTTTCAATCCTTCACTATGGGTGAGCAGGTCTCTTCGAATTTTCAATTCCCTGTACTTTAAGACTCGGTCTCGTAAATCCCCCGGTGAATTCGAAATTGAAATTAGGTTCCCTAAAGCTTTGCGGTTTAGAGGGTCTCTAAACCCTTTCGTTTGGAATTAAACCCTCTTGGAGTATTAAATCTAATTGTAATCATTGTGGTTGAAATTTGTACAGGGTTGAGCAATAATTATACGACTGTTTTATTTCATTGTGAAAATAAGCAGTTAGCGACAGTTTCTATTCCTCTTTTTTTTGTTTCCTTCGATCGACATTTTTCTTCTAAGATTGAAATTTTCCATTTCTATACTTTAATTCTATGAAATTTTTTAACGAATTTTCATTCCCTTTGAAGTTTCGTTACTTAAATCAGGTTTTTATTAATCGATTTCCCAATTTATTTTTTATTGATTCAAGTTAAAAGAGAAAAAACATTCTAGTCTTTAATACTGTATGAAATTGTGGACAAAATTTCATTTCCTTTGAGGTTTAGTTCTTCAAATCAATTATCGTTAATCAATTTACGAACGTATTTTTAATTAATAAATTATTATTAATTTGATGTTTACTTTACTAAAATTTAAATCGATCAATTTTACAGTTAAAAAACTTATTTATATTTCCAGTAATTCTTTACTTAATTTTAAGAGAATAAAATAAGAGGTAATGGTTTGAAAAGTAATAATGAAATTCTCTATCCAGAGAAAATTTAATTCCGATTTTTCTTGAATTTTTACTGATTTTCATTTAGAATTTTGACATTTTCCACGATTTTCGATTCACATTCTAAGTGTTTCAATTAAAAATTTCGAACCTTCTGAAATTGAGTAATTAATAAGAACTGGGATTTTAAATTCTCCAAAATTTTTTTTATTATTTCAATTTAATTTCTTACTAGAATTGTTATCGAAAATATTTCTATAAATTAATTATTATTATTTTAAATCGTTTTTCAGAAAGTTTTTTGAGAATTAAATTATTCAAAGAGAAAGAGAAAGAAAACTTAAAATACTTCTAAAATCTACTTGTTTTCAATTCAACCTTTACGAAATTTCAATTATTAGAAAATTTTTCAATTAAATTTGTATTCAAAATACAAATAATTTAAAAAATTCTTTTTCAAAAACAAAATACTTCAAAATTTTTAATAAAAATTTTTCAAAAACTAACTTCTGTAGAACTTTTTATTGAAATTAGTTCAAATTCATATTATCTGAATTTTAAATTAGAAACCTTTTTAAATTCATTTTTTTGGGGGAATTTTAAAGCAAAAATTTACTTTGAAACGACAATAGTTATTTTAGATAAACATTTATTATCTTTTTTAGTAATATTTTTCCAAAAGAATTAAAATTTTCAGAAATTTCAGTTTCAAAACTTAATTGAAATTCAATAATTTACAGAAATTGATATTTAAATCTTTCAAAATTATTTTCTAGATTTCAATTCAATTATTTTCTAGAATTTTTAACTAAAATTCTTCTCTAAATCAATTACTTTTTATTCTTTAATAATTTTCTAAAAAGATTAAGTTGAAAAAATTAAATTATGTAAAGAAAAAAAGAAAGTTCGTTAAACGTATAAATAAACAAATAAAATAATTGTGAAATGTATTTCTTTGTAATTTAATTTGTCTAAACATTAATTTATTATTCTAAAAGTTTTCAATCCCCCAAAATTTTATTCAAAAAATTGATATAAAAAGGTTTCAATTATTTACTTTTTCAGAATTTTTATTAAAACTATTTAAAAATCAAAATTTGTTAAATTTCAGTTCTTACTTTTCGAAAATTCGATTATTCTTGGGAATTTTTAAGTAAAATTATTATTTGCTATTCTATTTATGAAGAATAATTTTTAGTTACTTTTTTAAAGAATTAAATTATTAAAAATAAATAAAATTGTATATTTCTCTAAAATTTCATTATTTTTAGCAGTAGAAAAAAATTAAATATTTATGAAAGCTGCAACTGGTAATGTTTTAAAATTCAATACTTTTTGGAAATTTTCAATAAAATTTATTCGCTAATTTATTTAGTTTATTTATCAAAAAAATAATTGTAATAAAATTTTTCAAAAATTGAATCAATTATTGTCAGAAATAGAAAAAAATTAATTCAAAATTTCTTTAAGGGTATTTGAACCATTATGACGTCACAATTGATGCAAACCATATATTTTAATGCTGTGACGTCATAAAGGTTCAAATGCCCTTAAAAAGTTCAAAAGGAAATAAATGTTTTCAATATTTTGAAAATTTACTGAATATCAAAAATCATTTTCTATGAGAAGTCAGATTCTTCGAAATTTCTATTTAAAACCATCTGAAATTTAATTATTTATATAAATGCAATTACAATTCTTCAAAAAAATAAGTTATTTTGAAGAACTTTCAAGTAAAATTATTCAATATATTATTTATAAAGAATAATTTTTAGAAACTTCTTCGAGAATACTAAATTATTTAAAATAAATTCAATTGCATTTTCTCGTAAATTCAATTATTCATAGGAATAAAAAAATAATTGTAAGGTTTTGCATTGAAATTCGTGGTGATTTCAAATTTTAAAAGGCGAACAAAAATACATTCTAAAAGAGATAAATCTTTTTAATGTTATTAAAGTTCACAGACACTAAAATATTGAATTATAATTTTAACTATTTAATTTACATTCTTCCAGTACTTTCTTTCTGACTTGTGACAACCCTGTTGTCGAATTACAAAATAGACCATGATCAACAAGTTTTGAACGTTAAATGAATGAAACATTTTTTTAAAGGAATATTTTTATAAATTACTATTCCCAGTAAAAATAAAAACTTAAGTTCTGGATTTTTATCAAGCAATAAAAAATAAAAACTCAGGTTTATAATTATTATCAAGTAATAAAGAATAAAAACTCAACTTTTTAATTTTTATTGCGAACAATTATTTATTAAAAATTTTAAGTTAAAAAATAATTTAGTTTAGTTAAGTTAAGTTAACTTAAATTTTTAATTTTTATTGCGAACAGTAATTTATAAAAATATTTTTTACACTTAGAAACTTTATCACTAATTTTTTTTTCTACTGACAAAATTATTGTAATTAAAATTTAAATTATAGAAGAAGTAAATAAATTCCATTCATTTGAACGTTCAGAACTTTAGGATCATAATAAACAAAAAAACAATACGTAAAATAATTCTCGTCTTCATAATGGAAGAATTCAATAAAAAAAATGAAAAGAAAAGAAGAATTTACTCACAGGAAAAGTATTAAATTTCGAAATAAAAGTATATGCTTATTTGTAGGGATCGTTGGATTATAGAAAATGAACTGGAGTGAACATCCTCGGAAGACCATAAAATTTCTATTTCCCAGGATGTATATAAGGTAGAGGATAGGTTCCTAAGAGCACGTGGATCGGCAAGTGGCACGCGTCCATCGTAATTCAGCTGAGATCGATAACAACGCGATAAGTGTACACGAGAACGCCTCTCTCTCTCTCTCTCTCGCTTGGTGTGTTAGAACATCGTGGTGGTAAATCGGAAAATGGCCCTCGTGCTTTCCTATGTAATGCCTTCTAGTATCGGTCCTCGATTATCGGTTCTAAACGGCGACCCTTCTATACATATATGTAAGCCAAAGTGCGTCCTCTAAATGTCTCCTTCACAGTATGGCTCGCATACCTATATATCCAAATATGAATTCAAGTTACCATAACGGCATATGGAAGGTGGGGTCAGAATCATACATTAAGTACCGCGACCCATAATGGTCCCTTGTTGGGGTGTAATAGAAATGAGAAGATCCTCTCTCTCTCACCCTTCCTCTCTTCGCTAAAGTATGTGTATATATGTAAACTATGATCCTCTTCACCTAAGTGGCATCTGATGTCCACGTACATTTTCCCTATAGTAATACTAATTCGGGACGCATTATTATTTCATAAGGCAATTTTTCTATATCATTTTTGAATGGTAGAATTTTTTATTTTAAAAGTTTTTCTTAATGAAAATTTTTTTCTACGAATTTCTATTTATTATTACGATTTTTATTTAAATGAATTTTCGTAGGCGACAAAATGTTTTCATAGTTAAAAAAACAAGATTCCCATGGACCAGAGAAGTCAGAGAAAGTAAAATTGAACAAGAAAATGAGGGAAAAGACCAGGATTTTTATTAAAAGTACTGAAAAATATTTAAACTTCTAGGATTCATGAGAAAATTCTGAATTTTTGTCTCTTCATAAACTATTAAATTACCATGATTTCTAATTTAAAAAAAACCTTCAATTAAATTTTCTAAATAACAAAATTTCTTCTCCGAAATTCAATTATTTAAAAAAATTTTATCAAAATTTTTGGCAAAATTTCAATTATTTTCAAAAGTTTTCCTCAATTCATTGATTTTTAATATAGAATTTTAATATTTTTATTTTAATAAAACTTTCCAATAGGATTCAATTATTTCAACAATTTTTTAAATAAAATTCTACGCAATTATTTAATTATTTTCATAAATAATAAAAATACCACAGAAATTTAATTATTACAAATCTATATTAATAATCGTTGTATTCCGGTAATCTGTTCGAAGTTTGACATTTGTTTTTGATTTTTGTTTTCAAATACTTTCAATTGAAATTTTTAAATTAATGTATTGAAAATTATTGGATTTTTGCAAAGAATTTTAACAAAAATTTCGAAGAGAATAATTAAATTCTTTCCAAGAATTTTTTTCTTTAATAATTGAATTTTCGGGAAGAATTTTATTATTTGTAAAAAAATAATTTAATTCTTCAGAAGAATTTTACTAATTTCTAAAAATAATTGAATTGTTTCGAAGAATTTATTAAAATTTTAGAAAATAAATGAATTTTATGTTGTAATTTAATTTTCAAATAGAATTATTTTTTATTATTATTTTGAAAATAATTGAATTATTTTTAGAAATATTAAATTCTTCTTGAAATTAAATTTAATGGGCAATTTTGAAAATAATTCAATTATTTCGAGAAAATAATTAAATTTTATGGAAATGTTTATAAATATTTTAATTCTTCCGAGGAGTTTAATAAAAATTGTTTTGAAAATAATTGAACTCCTACAAAACATTTTACTATTACTATGAAAAATATTTTAATTCTTGCGAAAATTTTTTCTTATTTATAAAATAATTTAATTGTTTCGAAGGAATTTTATTAAAGATTTTAGAAAATAATTGAATTTATTTAAAATGTGGTAAACAATTTTTTTTAAGTTAAATTCTTCTGAGGAATTTAATTCAATTTAATTTAATTTAATTTCAATTGTTTTAAAAATAATTTAATTTAGGCGATGAATGAATTTAAAAAATTTTGATTATGATCTTATTTGAAAATTTGTAGTTGGAAATAAAAAATGTTTTTAATTTGTATAATAATAATAAATTGAATACGACGTTCTGCGCGCGTAACATTTACTAGTTTCTTTTATAAATTTCTTCACAATAATTCAATTATTTTCCGAAATAATAAAAAATTTTTAAAGGGAGTCAATAATTCACGTTAATAAAAAAAAACTCATCGCTGAATCTCAATTATTTATAACCATAATAAAACTATTAGGCAGAAATTATTTAATCAATAATTTTAATTTTACTTAAATATTTCAAAATTAATTCAATATTTTAAAAAAGTTGAGATTAAAAAAAAATTTTAATAAATAAAATTCTTCTGAAATTAGTTAAATTTATTATTACTTATTTAATTAATTATTGAAAATAATGGATTTATAGAAGAAATTTACTTAAAAACACTTTTAAAAAATTGAATTTTTGAGAAGTTACAAATTTATTCAGAAAATCAATTATTTTCAAAAGTAATAAAATTCTTAGCAAACATCCAATTATGAAAAAAAATTGTTTAATTCTCGTCAAAATTTTAATTATCTATATTAATAATAAAAATCATATCTGAATTCAATTGCTTTTGCAAATAATACAACTCATCGCAGAATTTTAATTTAATAGAATTTTTTGACAAATGCGTGAAAAGAAAAAAATTCTTTAAATTTTTATCAAAATTCGTGAAGAGAATTCAATTATTTAAAAATTTGTTCATAAAAAATCGTCTAAATGACATTGTATTCAATAGAAATTCCAGCAAATAAAATTTCGATAAATTAAAATTCGCCGTAATGCAGATTCTACGTCAAATTATTTATAATAATTTTAATATCAAATAATAATTGCGAAAAAATTTTGCACTATGGAAATTCGTTTAAATGAATATCGTATAGTAAATAATAATGCGCCCCTATTAATTCCACGCTTTTAAATATTCATTACAATTTTTTTTTGCCTCCAAAAAGACAGCCATTTTTAAAGGACACACATTTTTAACAAACGAATCAATAGTTTTTTGTCAATCTCGATTATAAATCAATTTTACTTTTTTTTAAATATTCAATAAAGTTTTTTAAATATTCATCAATACCCGTAGTGAATATTAAAACACTTTTGTATTGATTTGCTTTCGAATATTTAAATATTTGAGGGAATTACTTAGTTATTTAAATATTTATAAGTATTATTATTTTGGAACTAATTGAATATGGAATTAAAATTTGAGAACTTAACACACGTTCGATTATCAGAGGAAGAAAATTTGAATGAATGGGAATTTTTCAATTTATTCTTTGGTTATAATTTTATTTTGTCGTTTTTCAGAGTTGCCACAAATTAGGAAAGTCAAGAAAAGTAAAATTCGTCAGGGAACAGTCAGGGAATTATATCTAAAGTGCTGGAAAAGTAGCAAAATTCTAAAAGTACTGAGAAAATCCTGCTTATTGACACTTAGTAAACTTAGAACGTATTAAAACCATTAATTTTCTTTTGAACATTAATAGTTCGTCTTAAAAACTTTTAAATCATGAATTTGGAAATGAGATCTTGATTCTTTTCCATTTCTATCAATAATTGAATTTTAGAGAATAACTAAATTTATTTTAAATAATTTAATTCTTGAAGTAATTTTCTATACAAATTATAATTAATTGAATTTTTTTGAACAAAACTATTTCTTTATGAACTTTTTTGTTCATTTTTATAAACTTTTAAATCGCTGCGAATTTTGAAACAAGTTCTTGCTTTATTCTATTTCTGACATTATAATTAAATTACAGAAAATACAGAATTCAATATTTTTTTCAAATACTTTTTATTCTCAATAAACTTTCTTAAAATTGTTACTTATAAATAAATTTAGTCAATAATTTTACATAACAATTCTCACCAAAATAATTAATTTATGGAAGAATTGTATTACAATTTTTATGAATAGTTAAATTTTAGAAGGTTTTAAATTGAAATTTTCGAAAATTCCACTCCCGGTAGAATTAAATTTTTGAAATTCACCAAATTTTAAAAATTTAATTTTTTTAAAAATTTATTTGTCACTTTTCCTAGAAATTTTAAGAAATCCTAAAAATTAAAAACTTTTAAATTGACACGAATTTAAAAACAAGATCTTGATTTTTTCTGTTCCTGAAAATAATTGATTTAATTTTTGAAAAATTTTCTAAAAATTAATATTTTTTTGTAAATATTTCTAAATAATTTAAAGAATGATTTTTCTTGAAAATTTACAAAAACAATTGAATTTTGAAGCAGTTACAATTTAAGTTTACTTCAAAATTTCAAAAAATAATTGAATTTTAATAGACTTGCAACTGCAATTTCTGTAAATATTTGAGTGTTTCCTGCCTTTATCAATAATTGATTTCTAAAAAAATGTACAATTCAATTTCAATTTTTTTTTAATTCAAATAATTTAATTCTGAAAGAACTTATTGGAAATTATTCTTCATAAACAATTTTAAAAATACTTCTATATGGAAGTTCTCAAAAATATAATTAATATTTAGAAGAGTTGCAATTGTAGTTTTCATGATGTAATTATTATTATTTCCTTGTTATGCAATTTACCAAACAAAATTATATTTTTTTGCAAGAGTTCAATGATTTTAGTAAATAGTAAATTTCGTATTCCAAATATCAAATATTTTTAATAAAATTTTAATAATATTTCAATATAAAATTCAATTATTTTCTAAAATTTTAATAAAACCGTCGAAACAATTCAATTATTTTTAAAGTAGTAAAATCTTTGCAAAAATTCAATTATTTTCAATAAATTTTGTAAAATTTACAATTTTATTAAAGAATTCTATTATTTTTAAAATTTTTTATAAATCCTACGAATCAATTTAAAGAATTCAAGTTTTTTTAATTTTTAAAAGTATTTTTTTTTAAAATACAATTATTTTGTAAAATTTTAATAAATCATTCAAAACGATTAAATTATTTTTATAAGTAGTAAATCTTATCGGAAGAAGTAAATTATAGTTTTTAGAAATAACAAAAGTATTATCCATTATTTCTATTTCTAACAATAATTGCATTTTAGAGAATATAAAATTCAATTTCTTTTGAATAATTTAATTCTCCGTGAACTTTTTTTAAAATATTATTTATAAATAATTTAACTAACTATTTCTACCAATAATTGAATTTTTTTTAAATATACAATTCAATTTCTTTAAATAATTATTTAAATCAAATTGAATTTGTTTTTAGAGAAATTAAATTATAATTTAATACTTAAAAAAGGAATTAAAATTAATACGTTCCTAAAGTTTTCAACGTTCAAATAAACGAAATTCATTTATTTCTTCTTTGAATTCAAATTTTATTAGAAGAAGTTACAAAGTTCGTAATAATTTAATTTTTTTTGTTCTTACTTTTTATTGCAACCAGAGATTTTCGAAAATATTTATATAGGCAAAATGTCCGTTTCTTCTTTGAACTTTCAGAACTTATGTAAATCATGAATAAAAATAATAAAAATTAAACGAAGAAATAAATAAATTCCGTTTATTTGAACGTTGAAAACTTTAGGTACCTATTAATTTAAATTTCCTTTTTAAAAGACGGGGAATTTTATCAAAAGTGCCATGGAAAAGCATAAAAATTCTAAAAAGTCGCTAAAAGGGAATAAACAGATTTTTGTGGCTACTCTGTTTTTTTTTTTTAGAGAACGAGAGAGAATAAATAAACAAAGACTAAAATCAAATCATGAAGGAATAAAGTGAATATTGGTAATAATAATCAATAGATATAATATGTTTTATAGTGTGAGAAAATGTAGAACGTTGTGGAGAAAACAAATATTGGATTTTTCATATCAAACAATTACATCCTGATAATAAATTCTATTTCTACAGTGTATGTGTGAGTGTGTGTGTTTGTGATAGATCTGAAATGAATGTCCATTTGAAATTGCGTACATTCGAAGTAGATCGTGTTTCACGGTAGGCACCGCACCGAATTATTGCCTTCCTGTATATATCTATATACACACACTCAATTTCGGGGGGTTATAGGCTGTTTTAGGGCAACAATACATGGTCCCCGAAGTCCTTTACGAGATGGAGCAGGTGTTAACGACCGAGCACAGAAACATAGGGTGCTTAGTGTATACGAAGCTCTTATACCTAAACACGTATTTTCAACGTTTATCCAACAATTTTGCTTTTCGCATATACACACAGATATATGTATATACATATCTATTTACCGGAAAATTCAACACAAGCTTATATTCAGCACCTAAAACCACCGATCTTTTCCTGTTGCGTGAAAAGCTTAGCATTGTGTCCTGCTATAAATAACCAGTCAGACTTCTCAAGCCACAGTACAAAAGCAGCCGGTAAACTTTGTTAACGAGATACTAATTCCCAGTTGGACCTTCCTTCGACGAAGGAGTTTACCTCTGGGGAATGCCACTCGTGCTTCTCCCTTTACGCCTTTTATGTTCGCACAAGACATTAATTATATGTGAGCGCATGAAGGGGGGTTTTCAAAACAAATAGTATAGCCTAATTCTCCGTCTCTCTTTGACAAGATTTTAGAGGGAAAATAAGGGAAAATATTTTCAGATGAAGATTTCATATAAATTGTATGTTTCGCGAGAATGTATATAGAATTAAATTGGAAATAGAAGAGATTATAATACTGCAAAATAATGTCTAGGCAAACAGAGTTATGGCAGAATTTCCCTTGTCGAGAGAGAGAGAGAGAGAGACGTAATTCTTGATAGTGCAATAAAATTTATAGCCTTCACTCGAGAGAGAGATAAATATTGACTCACCTCATAAAAAAAAGTGTTTTTCTTCAAACATAATTGTCCACGTTCTCTTTTTTCCAAAAAATACGCCAAATTTTCTGACGGAAACAAGTTTTCTTTCTCTTGTAGTTTGCAGATTTTCTTCTTTCGAATCTGATCGTTTCCATGGTAAATATATATATTAATCGACTGATATTTGGTTATAATCTCACAAAATTGATAGAAACAAGTGTTTTTAGTTGTTTTCATCTCCCTGAGATACGATTTGATCGACGACTCGACGACATCGAATGCGGTGAGATTTAAGGTTAGGTTGAGTTCATTATACAAAATGGCGTCGCTCTCGCCAACTTCACGCCGCTTCTTCGCATTTGTCGTCACTAGTCAAGCTCGTGAGTGCACATCAAGCTATTTTCTTTTGTTTCCCAAAGTATAATTAATAATTACACAGAAATTATCAAATTTTAAACATTATTTTGCCATTCATTTGAAAGCTATTGCAATAATTTCTCTGAATAGATGAATTGTTTCACCAAATTTTGCCTTTTTTCAGTCTTTGCAGTCGCTGTGCAAATCGTGCAAATCAACTATTCCCGATGTTTCTGCAGTGTAATAACATGTAAAAGAGCAAAAATAGTTTGGAGGAAAGAGATTGCTTTCGAAATTTTACAACAATACATCGTGGGAAGGAGCAAATCGAAGTAAAATTGTGTGAATCCGAGGAAAATGCGACGCCATAACCTCAAAAGTTATTTTACCAACATTTTTGCAAATTGGTGAGTATTTTCTTTTTACTTTTAGCAAAATCGATTAATTTTATTGTAAATTGGGAAAAATCGATCAATTAGACACGCCCCTCGCCCCCGTGGCTCCTAATAATGTTTATATCCTTTGTTCGGCATTTCTGCGCATTTCTAGCAACTTTTACTACGAAAAGAGTAAAATTTACCCAAATGCGCAGAATTTACAGAAAATTTAGCTTTTACTTTGTAAATATAGTAAAAATTACTCTATCAGGGTGTCCACATGTCGGTAAAGTCGGAAAAAGGAAAGGAAAACAATATGTTTTCAGGAAAATTAAAAAACTTAGACTTTTTTCGATTTATTTGCAAAAATTGCGACTTTCTCCATCGAATTTAAAATATTTCAACAAAATGCCACATTTTTAGTAAAAAATTATTTAAACTATTTAATATTATAGAAATTAAAATTTTTTCAATTTTTTAGTGCGAAAATTAACTATAAACAATACTTTCAATAAAGTATTAAGTATTTTATTTTCAATAAAATTAAGTATTCTTTTAAGTATTGTTTTTTATTTACTATTTTCTTGTATCATTTTTTAAGATAATTAAATTTTTCAAAAATTAACAATAAAAAACTATATATATATATATATATTTAAAATTTTGTTAAATTTAATTAAAAATAATTTTTTTCTTTCAAGTATTTTTTTTATAATTTTTGAAAAGAAGTAAGTAAGTAAATCTTTAAATGTAAATTAAAACTTAATGACAATTAGCTTCAATAATGTTTTATTATTTTTGTTCAAAGTAAACATTTCGAACACAATTTTGTAAATATAGTAAATTTAATTCGAAAAATTTTGTTTATAAATTTAATATTTTCAGTATTTTTAATTATAAATTTCCATAAATTTCAAGTAAATACGAAAACTAATATTTTAGAATTATTTTCAAAAATTTTAGAGAAAAAATAACATGTTCAAAATTTTTAATTAAAATTCCTGAAGAAATTAATTAGTTTTTTTTAATAATACAAAAATTCTTTTCAGAAATTCAATTATCTTTGAAAAATTACACTTAAATATCATCTTTAAAACTAATTTTTATAATTGTTTTATCATAATTTTTCAAAAGTCAATTATTTTTTAACAAAGTAAATAAAATTGATAAAAATTTACTTCTTTACATTTTTTTAAATTTTTGGAGAAATCATAGCCATATTTATAAATAAAACTCTTTATAAATTTGATTATTTTTAATTACATTTTTCAAAACTTCAATTACTTTAGAAGATTTTACCAAATTACACTTGTTTGGAAATTTTTTAATTGCATGTATAATTAAAAAACTATTATCTTTAAAAAATGATGATTTAAAAATATTTTTAAAAAATTTGTTGAAAATATTTTTAAAGAATTAATTGAAAATAATTTTACAAAAATAATTGAAAGGTTTTCATTCTTATGTTTTGAAAATATTATACCTAAATAACTTAAGAAAAAACATGAACAATATTACGATTATTATCAAAAAATTGATTTTTTTTTATTTAAATAATTAAATTCGAATAGAACTTTTGGAAAATTATTTTAAAATAATATTGATGTTTAGATGAAGAGATGAAATTTAGTTATTTTTTTCTGTATATGAAATAAAATCAAATCAATGTTCTTTAAATTTTGAACGAAATTTGTTTATTTCTTTCTGTAATTCAAATTTTTTTAGAATCTTGTGTTACGTATCAAAAAGTAATTTATGTTTCAAAAATTTTTATTTAAAGATTAAAATGTCACTTCTTTCTTTAAATTTGGCAATAAAAAAACCACCAAGGCTCTTTTTTCACCTAAAATCTTTTAAAACATTTTTTACATTTTGACGTCGGTGAAACTCGCAACGTTTATGATCAACGATTGGAAGAAAAAAAATTATTTCCCTACCAAAAAAAGTAAAAATTTTTGTTCACAAATATATTTTTTATAAATCATTATTCAAAAAATTAAACATAGTATTTTCTGTGCAAAAATTTGCTTAAAAAAATATTTTTCTTCAGAAATTGTTGACTATAAACGTTTTGAACGTCACCAACGTAAATTTTGTTGATTTCGTGAAAAAAAAATTATTTTGGTTCTCAGCGTCAACGCTAATTTATCAGGGATCTTAATGGTTTATATTGAGAATCGATTCCCATTGTGTGTACATTTTCATTTCGCAAATACTACGAATCCTAAGATTTTTTGCTTCTTATGTATTTTTCCTCTGGATTCGTCACAAATAATAATTACTGTCATCCGAGCGAGCGTTAGCGAGTGAGGAATATAACGCTAGTAATAATTATTGTAGAAAATAGTTCAAATTTAAACGTCCAAAGTTTTTGTAATTTTTCATAGGAATTTATGCAGTCTAAGCTAATTTAAAATAAGAAAAAGCAATTTCACCAATTTTTATTTTCAATTTCAAATTTTTGAATATATATATATTTCCATCAGTGAAAGATTGAAAAAAAATCAATTCATATATAAATTCTCCCTCAATATAAATATAGACTATACATTATAGGGAGGCAGAAACATCAATTATACTTACCATTATAGACACTTGGCATTATTATAAAAGTTTCGATTTATTTCCTGATGCAACAGCTTCCTCTCGTACCAATGTTCATTTCTTTGAAATAACCCACGAAGGGTGAGTCCGTTTTCGTTTTTATTAAAGATCTTACCCTCCGTTTGCATTGTTCTCAAACAAGAGGAGAAAAGACCGACACTGACTTTTCTCTTTGCCTTTACAATGAAGATAACCGTCCAAGCTATATATGTATATACAGTTTTTAGCAATCGTCTCTCTATTTTCAATTTACATTTTTTTTATATTCAAATACGAAAAAAAAATTGATTTAAATTCAGAGATTTTGCGTGAAAAATTGAATTTTATCTATACGATAGTATAAATGATGTCCGGGTCAGAAGATTATCGAGAGAGAAATTGGAGTTTCTTCGTGAATAAGGAGCAAGTTTCAATTTTGAATAAGTAATTTAATTCTCTGTAATTATTCCCAGGTACCTTGAACAACTATTGTGAAGATTGTGAAATTTATTGTGTTGAAAGTGAAGAAGCATTTTGACATCAAAATTAAATTCTATTACATTTTGACTGAATGGAGCGACAATTAAATAAAGGGTTCGAAAAATTGTATCCTGGATTATGAATTGAAATTTATAATTATTATGTGTGACGTGCATCCAAAATTATTAGAGATTATGTCGCAAAAATGATAAAGCAAGATTCTTTATGAACCGATAAATTACTTTTGGTAGAGACAAATTAATTTATCTCGTGGATATAAAAATTTTTTATCCTTCTAAAGTTTAATTAAATTAAATCCGTTTCATGAGAAGATCTTTACCATTGATAATTTAAGCATTAAGTGCTGGAAGAGGGAAATGTGCTCGCAATTAAATAGCACTAACACCCCCTTCTTTCCCATTGAGTTGAACATTATATAGACCTTCTCTTGTTTCCTCTTGTTCTTCTCTTTTAAAGAAACTTCACTTTCCGTTTCGTTTCTTAATTTCCAAATATAGATATATTTAGAATCTATTTTTAATTACAAATTACAATATTGTCGATATATTTTCCAAGTTGTTACACTCAATTAACAGGGTTGCCACAGGTCAGGGAAAAGTCAGGGATTTTTATTAAAGTACTGGAAAAAATTGAAATTTTAAAATTCATTAGAAAACTGAATTTTTTTTCTTTTTGCCTCGTAAACTATGAAATCACCACAAATTTTAATCCAAAACCTTCAATTTTTTCTATTTCTGACAATAATTTCTTTTTAAGAAACTTAAATTTTCAAAAAATATCATAAAATTAATAATTAATAATAAATAATTAATGAATAATAAATAATAATTAAATAAAATTAATAATAACTATCATAAATTATGACTTACAAATTATTTTATGAATAATTTTTACAATTTTCATACATACTAGATTGATAAAAGAATTTTAGTTAAAAATACTAAAAAAAATTAAAATACTTCATTAAAATTCAATTATTTTTAAAAGTTTTAATAAAATTCTTGACAAAATTCCACAAGAATTCAATTATTCAGTTTTTAATAAATTTCTTCAAAATAATTCAATTATTTTCATAAGTAGTAATAAAATTTTTCACAGGAATTCAATTACTTAAAATACAAAATTTAATATAATTTTTCAAAAAATATCAATTATATAAAAATATTTTTATAAATAATAAAATTCTTTACCGAAATTCAATTACTTTTATAAACATGAATAGAATTCGTTGTAAGAATTCAATTATTTATGTTGACTTGAATAAAATTCATTGGAAGAATTAAATTATTTTCAAAATTAATAAAATTCTTCGCAAAAATTCAATTATTCTCAAAAATTAAAAAAAATATATTTTCAAAATTTCAATTATATTTATAAATAAAAAAATTCTTCATCTAAATTCAATTATATTTTAAAATTTTAATAAAATTCCTGGCAAAATTTTGTAGGAATTCAATTTTAATGAATTAATTCAAAATAATTTAATTATTTTCTTAAATAAAAAAATTTTCACAGGAATTCAATTATTTAAAATATAAAATTTCAAAAAATTTTTTCGAAAAATATAAATTATTTAAAAAATTCTTCACCGAAATTCAATTATTTTTATAAACTGAAATAAAATTCTTTGTAAGAATTTAATTATTTACATAAATAATAAAATTCTTCACATAAATACAGTTATTTTTATAAATTTGAATAAGATTCGTTAGAAGAATTAAATTATTTTTAAAATGTAATATAATTCTTCGCAGAAATCCAATTGTGTTCAAAAATTAAAAAAAAAATTCTTGTTAAAATTCCAAGTAACTTTATAAATAATAAAATTCTACACCAAAATTCAATTATTTTATGGAAATTTTAAGAAAATTTACATTATTTTCATAAGTTATCAAACTCATCGCAGAATTTTAATGATTTTTTATACAATATATATATATTTTAATCAAATTTCTCGAAAAATGTAATTATTCTTAAAAATTTTATTAAAATTTGTCAAATTAAATTCATATATTTAAAAATTTATTGTTAAAATTCTATATGAGAATTAAATTTTAACAAAGAACATTCTATTATTCAATAAATTATTTATTTTTAATTGAAATAGTTGAATTTTTCTAGAATTTTCTAATAAAAATTGATTTAAAAATGAATTAACGGATAATCGATTTATTATTGTTATTATTCATGAAAGTAATTGAATTATTGACACGAATTTTTAGGATTTTTGTAAATAATTAACCTATTCTGAAAAATGTTTTATAATAATATTCTTATAAGTTGTTAAATTAAAAAAGGTTTGAATTTGAATGTTTTGAAGAATTTTAATTCCTACAGAAAATAATAATGATTAAATATTTACTTAAAAAAGAAGTTATTGATGTTATTGAATAATTTTACAATTAATGAAGTTTGTAAATAAATGTAATAGAACATTTTTTCTTGATTATCTAATAACTTTTAGAGTGAATCAGAATATTCTTTAGGGTCAGGGAAAAAGTGAAAATTTTGTCTTTAAATCAGGGAAAAGTCAGGGAAAAATAAAATTAAATATTTGTGGCAACCCTGAATTAATTAATTTTTGAATTTTTCTTCTAGGATCAGGTTTTCTTTTCAACTCGAGGATTTAGTTCTAAGGATGAATTTTATTTATTTGGATTTGGGTGTGGATAATTTTCATTTACAAGATTCGAATTTCAGTTTTGTTACTTTTTTGAGTGTAAATATAATTTAGGAAAGTCCAATTATATGACACGGTATTTTCGAGAATACAGACCATATACATACCCTCTTAGGAAAGATGAGGTACTCGAAAATCTCTCCTTCCTCTCTCTCTCTCTTCTTCTTCTTCTACTCTCTGTTTCTCTTGTGCACTTTCATCAATCCTTGAGCACGTGCAGGGAAGTTTTTGTCCAATATATCCCTATATACATGCCATTGGACAGCAAATGAGGGTCGAAATTTTACTCGTCGAGTTGCAGCCACGCTGAAAGGGATAAAAAGATATTGCGCAATGTTTACATATGCGAAAAAGCACACGATCTTGCAATTTTTGTCAAGGAAGAAAGGTACTTACTGAAAACACATGAAAAAACTACCCACTTTTTCTTCAGAAAATATTGCTATTAGATTTATTTTAGGAGTGAATTTTTCTTCTCTAGTCGAAAATATCAGACGTGGATTTTTTAGTGCTTTGAAGAAAGGGAAGAAAGCAAAGAAACTGACTTTAGAATCTTTAGAAGCTAGAAATTTTAGGTTGTATTTGTTGTTCGGAATTTTCGGGCAGAATTGATTAGGACTTAACTTAATTAAAGGTTATTAGTTACAAATGAACATATTCGCTAACATTCCGCCTCTTTCTTTACTCTAGTAAAGTCTAGAGTCAAATATATCTTAACGTTTCTTTTCTTTTTTCTCTCTTTTTTTTGAACTATATTCAATAGTTCGAGGAAAAGTAAACTCTACACGCAAAGTTTCTTTCCGGGGTTCTTTTTTTCATTCTGGAAAGTACACTCGAATTTATAATTTACAAGCTTAAGGGGAATAGTCAATAATATTACCACAAAATAATATTGACTTATCTATATATTGAACGTGTATAAGATAATGTAGAAAACTTATGGAGCTATTGAGGGATAATACTCATATATGGACAAGATTTTATTCGTCTATCGATTATGTACATATATAAGAAATTGTAAATACAACAGAGATTATAACTCACAGTTAATGTAACGATCTAATATTCGAATTTAATAATGCAACGGTTGTTATTAGTATAAGACATTTATAGTTTATGTAAACAAATGTAATTTTCATGCCGTTTCTTTATTCAAATATTAATTTTATATGTTTGTTTTGTTTAGAATGAAATTTAATTACAAAACAAATCTTTTGTTACAAATTTAGGGTGATGAAGAAAGAAGAAAAAATTCGGCCATTTCGGCTGAGTAACTGGGGAAGTCCGCTGGATTCTACGATCAGTAGTTCTATTTTTCGCCACCATGGTTATAAGCTTTTCTGATTGATGGAAATTGGACAATTATTCTACTATTAGCGGTTACAAAAACTATCATCAGAGAACGATCGGGGTAAGATTAAGATTGTCTTCCTCGTGTTATTTTAGAGAAAAAAGATGTGCCTGGTGCAAAATCAGTGTCAAATTAAAAAGTACACTTTTATCTATTGTTTTTAACATTTTGCTATAAATCTAAAATATTCAATAAGAATTACTTTCAGTTTTCCAAAATATAAAAATACTTGTTAATCGAAATGATCAAAACAATCAAAACGACCATAATAACCTTAAATTTCTAGCCGCCACAGGTTTCTTTCGCCTCAAAGCGTCATATACAGTACACATTCAATTTTAAAAGAATAAAATATCAAAATATACATTAATCAGTGAAAAACACCGAATTTTGTTTATTATAACACGAAAATCAATAACTTAGAAGCATTTATTTGACACTTGGCTTATGACAGTTTACGGTTAAGTGGAATAATTTACATGAATTCGAGTACATGCACTTAACATTCACTTTACATCCGAAACACGATTTGCATTTGAGATCATATCTGATTCATGCCAGTGCCGTCCCAAAATCGAAACATTCAACCAAAATTTATTGGCAGTTGATGTATATACGTGTATCTTTGGTTATTTTATATTTTCTCTAAATATAAATTTAACCAATGTGGTAAGAGAAATTTTATTTTTCTCTATTTGACAGAGTTATATATTTTAATTTTTCCCTCAAGTTTTTCGCATTATTTTTGGAAATTAAATTCACGATATGAAAGTTTATTGTTTCAAAACTATATATATATATATATATAGTATAAAGATCTGTGCGAGGTAGAACTGTGCGTCTGTATTAAATTTATATACAACCGTTAAAAGTTTAATGGGACGCGTTAAAAATTAAATTTTCGATATTATAAATTCATAACGACGAGAAAACTGTTAATTGGATTATTTCTGTAATACCGAATATTATATACGTAGTCTATAAAGAATTATTCAGATATATTGATCCGGGAAACTTATTAATGACTAAATTGGTTCATTTATTATTTTATTAATTAATTTTTCATAATTCGTATATAAATTTCGTAAATTTGTGCGACGCAGTGTGTGATATGTGACGCTATATGGTGGCAAACATTTGTAGGTTATGTTTATGATCCTTTTATTCTGATTAGTAAGTTTTATTTTTTTTATTGATGAAACCGAAAGTAAATATTGAATGTTTTCGATTTGAAATTTTAACAAAAGGCCTACGCAGATTAGAATCTTTAACCGGAACCGTAAGCGTAAGAATGAGTTAGAGAAGGATAAATAATATATCTATCTTTCTTGAACTCATTCTTGCGCTTACGCTTCAGATTGCATAACCTTCAAATACATTATAAAACTCATTGCGCAGACTCGAGATATTCGATTCTAATCGAGTCTGCGCAATGAGTTTTATAACTGGATTATCAGTCATAACCTTAAATTTCATTTAATTAATTTACAAGGAAGTGTCAAATATATGTTTTTTTGTTATTAAATCGCGTAACACTTTCAAGTGTCGGAAAAGAAATTCATTACGAATGTAGAAAAATAATTTTCCAAAAAGAACTGAGTAAGATAAATTGAATCACGCTATAATAATCATGATGGTACAAGATTAACGCGAGAAGCTTTTTTGAAGTAGAAAATGAAATATAAAAAATATAAAATAATATTTCAACTTGAGATCAAAGAGTATACATATATATATATATATATATATGGTTTGAAATTAAATTTGAAAAAAATGTGCATTATATTAACATAAATAAGCTTAATTTAAAAGCAGGAAGGGAATTTTTATTTTTCTTTACAAGCTCGCATTACATTCAGTGCATTTGTTAGTATAATGATGCAAAAACAATAGTACTATCGTGACACATACGCTATTGCTTCGTTGTCGTGTCGTTTGGTCCATTCGCTATAAAATGATAAATAACACAAGAGCGTTTCAATTTATAATTGCTCAACTCATACACAGACACGCTTTCACATACATATATATATTTTGTGTATATATATAGATAGATACACACATTCTATGTTCTATCCCGCTATTTATTATCTCGTTCGCTTTTGGCGGGTTGCGCTAACCTGATTTTCTCTAAAATACAATTTCTCTCGTTGGAGAAAAACAATAACGTAAACCTGCATCCCGAGAAGATGAAACATATGTGCTCTGGCTAGCAAAATACTCGCTTTCAAAATTGCACGATTTTGTATGCTAAAGGAATTAATTTGTTATTTCTGGTTAATCTAGTTTGATTTCTCTTCTGCATATATGTATATACAATAATGTGTGAGGGAAACAATAACGAACAAAAAATTGATAATCTGAATTGTTAGGTAATAAAAAAAGATGTTTATAGTGTTAATAGTTTTGTTATTTTGTTCTAAAGTAACGACGTGTCACGAAAAGGATCGGCAAAAATTTAGGTTCAGGATTCAAAAAAGTCGGAAAGAGCGTCAAGTTGTTAGAAACAGTCAGTAAAGCTAACCTTTGTCTTTTGACGCATGCGCGATGTTTCGTTTCTAGTGGCGCAAGCGCAGTTGCTTCTGGTGACGATCCTGCGCATGCGTCTTTAAAGACAAAACGGGGACGTTAAGTTTTTCTATCGACTTGACGCTTTCATGTTTGTGACAAAACTATTTTGATCTTTTTATAATTAAGAAATGAACAGTTAATCGAATTAAAACATAATTCAGTCACGGTTTTAACTCGATTAACTGTTCATTTTTTCGCCATTTCGTAAAGTATCAAATATTAGCAATTATTGTAAAATTAACCAGATTGAAAGTATTTTGGTTTTAGAGATGAATTTCTGCTAAAGGCATGAGTTTATATTTCGAAGGAGAAAAAATTGCATCTATCGAAATAAATACCAATTTGTGTTGCTCGAGATAAAATCCCTTCTGACGCTTCTCGTTCGCCTATAAGGTTTCCAGTGTGAGGTGGAAGGAAGGAAAAGCGCGGTGGTGAACTTTTTTGATAAATGGACAGTCATTAACGATGCTAGTGGAAGATTAATTTAGATTTAATATGTGCCTTCGACCTTTTGCGGTATGATAAAAACAAAAATGGATCCGATCCGAGAGAAAATGTCGGTAGTTAATGTATATAAACGCGCATAAGTTTTATTATATCAGAATTCAGCTTATATAATCCAATTGGGATTTTTTTTTTTCAAACGATTATTATTTCTCGACGTAGCACTTCTGAATATGAAAGCACATTTTATAAATACATTAATATCGGAATATAACACACACAAACGCCTTTTTTTGAAAAACATAACATAACGCGGATGCAACTGATGATTATACAGAGTAGCTTTTAATTCATTGACGCACAAATGGAATTAAACGATGCGCCGAAATTAAATGCCGGAGAAATGAAATGAAACGAAAAGCGTTGGAAATTGCTTTTGAATTATTCGCGAGGTTTAATGCCAGCCAATGTTCGGCGCTAAATCGTCGTTACGGGCATAGATATATATACACACACCGGCACTCGGTGCGAAATGTTGGTGCAAAGAGGAAGGTTGATGGAACGGGGTTAAAGGGAGTTTAGGCAACTCTAATCAGTAATTTAGTGCGGCACGAGACAAGAACGTTACTTCGTTCGGTAGATATCCGGAATACGTAATATAATATATTGGTGTTGTCGGTTCAACGAACATGCAAGAAAACGGGAAACGAGCGGTAGAAAAAAGAAGAAAATGAAGAAAAAAAGGGAAAGATTGATCTCTGCAAAATTTTGGTGCCCTTATTCTTTTTTTCCTTTGCACTGTGCATACATTTAATTTATTACTCGAATTATGAACGTTCGGATTTCTATTTCGGAATTTTGAAAGTATAATCGTATTTTATCTAGGTTATGTTGAATGTTTAATCGAATTTTTCTTTTACAGATTCTTCATCTTGCTGAGTGGACTTGATCGAGATGGAAGTAGTACAACTTGGTGGCCTGGATGATAAACTGTTATTTCTTTCTTCTTGAAGGTGCGTGCGCTTTTGGTAAGTTGTATCTTTTAAAAATTTCAAGAGAATTGCAAGAGAGCCGCGAATGCAAACGGGAAGTTGACTTTTTCCGTTTGCATTCGCGACTCTCTTGTGATCGTCTTGCGATTTTACTCTTCTCTCATCTTTAGTTTTAAGTGTCAGTGAAATATTTCTTTCTTCTGATTAAATGGCCTCTGGTCTGTTTGGTTATTAGTGAAATATGAACTGTAAAAAGAGAAATATTAATGGAACGATAATTTCTATTTGATCGACAAAAACAATCCCTGTAGATAACAGTTGTTTTAAGATCGAAATTGTGTTAAATTCAACTATTACGACGTTAAGTCAATGTACTTGTAGCTACAGGTGTCACTTACGTTAATCCAATTGGAATTTGCCGTTGCATCAACGTTTCTCGTTCCCAAGTGTAGGTTATGTTCGTTATGAAGCCTTTAATCGTAAGTAGTACAAAAAAAGACAAAAGATGTTTCTATCCTCTTCCGTGTTAGTAACTTAAAGGAAATTAAATTTCTAAGTGTTATAGTACGCAATAGAATGAAGCCTCTAATCGTAAACTTTTCTACAAGAAAGAAAAAGACAACGCAACGCATATTCGTTCCTAAAACGTTATTAGAACGTTTCATGTCCGTCTAATAATGTTCTAGAACATTATCTGAACATTCGTGTTTAAAAAATGTTTTGAAACGTTATTTGGCGGACATAAAACGTTCTAAAAACGTTTTTAGAACGAACATGGTTTTTGCGGTTTTTTTCCAGAGGGGAAACATAACCTACAATGTTATTTCGCTACGATAAGTACAATTTTTACGCTTGGTAGTAAAAGAACGATGGAGATTATGTTCTATAAGTGTTAGACAAGTTTTCTTTTACAGTGTTAGACTAGTGGTCATTTCAGCGTCAGTCGTAGTAAAATTACAAAGTGTTAGTCTTTAGTGTAGTTTACGCCTCGTTTCTTCTTGATTACAAGTAATTTACTTAGAATTTAAGCATTCGGGGTAATTTGCAGAAATTTTTAACTTCCGTGCAATGTTAGTCAACTTTCGCGTCAAACATTAAAAAACAGTTCAAATTTAAAGAATTACTTCAATTTTACAGAGCCTCGTAACTAAAGATTCCGAACCTAAGAAGCAAAAAGTTTTAGGTTATGTTTATATTTTTTTGAATGTAAATATGTGACGCGATCTGAAGAAAGGGACCTTAAAAGCAAATCACTTAAAGGTTATGTTATCTTTATTTTTCTCTTGTTTGAAAGTTTCTTTTTACTTATTGCAAATTAAAATAAGTTTTTATTAAATATTTTAGTTGTAGTGAAGACTTAAACATTAATAAATCTAATTAACAGTTGATTCTTTTTTTGTATTTTCATTTTAAAAAATGCAAACATAACCTATAATGTTCTGTTTCTAAGGTCCCTTCCTTCAGATCGCGTCACATATATCTAAAATAATTGTCATTGGTCGTTCATTTTAGATGTAATGAAGACTTAAAGCCTTTCACTGCATCTAAATTAATTAAGAAAATCTGTTTTTAGTTTTACACAATTAAAAATTTAACAAAGGTAAAACACAAACATAACCTTAAAATGATTTACTTCTCATGAGCCTTTACTCGGAACGCGACAATTGTTTGTTCTTTATAACTAACAGTACAGTACTAAATATTATCATTTAAAATTTATACAAAAATTAAAACAAATTTTTAATTTATTGTTAAAACAGTTTAAATTAAAATAATAGATAATTAAATACTCACTCAATAGGTTAATTAATAAATAATTACAACAAAAGTATTTTACAAACTTTAGCTTTTTTAATTCTTTTTCTTTTTTACTTTACAACATAATTAATTACATCTTCTTTTTTTTAAATTCCAGGCAGCTGGTCTACGAGAAGGAAGTTTCGCCGGTTTAAAGGAAGGATATGCTGTCATCGTATTTCTTTCGCAACGAGGAAATCCGCTATAGGTAAGTCTTTTTTAAATAGTTAATTTTATACAAATTCAAAAAGTAGATTAAAAAAATTTTGTTTCAATTCTTTTAACTATATTTTTAATTGATTAAATGAAATGAAATTTATTTATTTAAATAAATAGGTGTAATTTTATTAATATTAACTAATTAATGATTAAATTAATTATTATTAATTAGTTATAAAATAAATATGTTTAAAATAAAAATGCAGAATTCATACAAACTCTGTTTGTTCCAGCATCTGATAAAAGTTGTGAGTAATAGTATTAATAATTAATAATAGAACCATGTTTTCGAAAAGTAATTAATTTTGAACTATATAAATTGATTTTGAATTTCGAAAGTCGCTCCTCGCGAAAGTCATTTTCACGTATAATAATTTAGAGTGAAACTGTCTATTACGATCTTGAGATTTGAGTTATTTTCGAAATTCACGTTGCAATTCGATTAACGAATTTTTCTTCTTTCAGTGAGTCAAGACAATCGAAAATACTTGAAGGATGTGGAGAAGAAAAGTGGTCCCTGCACACTACCGTTCTTTTTTTTTCTCTTTTTTTTAAGGAAATTGTATACGGAGAGTTTTTTATTTAATATTCCGGTAACTTATGGTATTTGTATAATTTTTGGTAAATTGTTGTTACTTACTAAACATTTGTTTAGTAAGGAAAAATTAACGATTCAAGTTTCTTCTTTTTCACTCTTTCTCTGTAATAATTTCCTAACGGTTCCGTGTGGCCCTCGATCTGACGCAGAAGTGTGAGCAAAAGTCAGGGATCTTCGAGGGTGACCCAGAAGGGATGATGTAGTGGAGGATCCCATTATCACAACGTGGGAATTAACCGATCAATTAACTGATCACAACGAATATTGAGTCAAAGTTTATTGATTATTTGGTTTTTCATTGTCATTATATTTTCTTACTTATATATCCTTCCCTGTTTGACAATTTTCAAACTAATTCTTTTTCGTATAAATTCAGTCACTTTCAAAGTAAAAGGAATTTTTTGTGTCAATTTTTTTCATAAATGTAAAATTAATTCAAAACATTAACAAAATATTTTTAAAAATTAACAAAATACTATAAATAATTAACAAAATACTATAAATAATTAACAAAATACTATAAATAATTAACAAAATACTATAAATTAAAGTTTGTATTAAGTTATTTTAAGTTTGTATTAACAAAATACTTGAACTTGCTTTTTTCGAGAGAAAAAAAGCTTATTTTCGAATTTTTTTTTCAAATACACATTTGAAATTAAAAATTCTCTCAAAACAGGGAAGGAACCCGAACAACGTAGTGACACCATTGGCAAACGAAATTATTTTTCGGTGCAATTTTTATATTACTTTACGAAAATTAATATCGTTTGTCAATGTTTTTTTTTCTTTTTTGATATATATTTATATTCAATTTGTCTCATTCAAGAGTAGTTGTTTTTAGTATATTTTATTTTTTTAAAGTATATTTTAATTTTTTTAATTATAGTTTTTAAGTATTCTTTTTGAAACTCTTTTTTGAATCCAATTTTTTACCCAAACTTAACATTTTCGAAAATTATGTTTAAAATTTGATTAATTTTCTCAACAACGATATTTAATATCAAGTGTCAATATTTCTTTACAATTTTTTTATTTTTACTAATTTCGAGAATATTAAACTTGTCAATATTTCTTGAAAATTTTTTGCTAATTACAAAAAGATTGAATGTTTGTTATTGAATTTTTGTTGTGAATACTTCTTGACAATTTATTTAAATGTATTGCTAATTTTTGAGACAGATTGAAAGTTATGTTTTTAATTATTATTATTGAAATTATATTCTGTATTTCGTTTGTTGTGAGTGTGAAATTGAGAGTCAGGATAATATAAACAACGCTGTGCTTATGAAGATACACAGCTTTGGTTGTGCCATTCGCGACCTTAATTTTGAGCTCGGGTGTCGGATGCGTCCCGGGACGTAGGGGCCTAAAGGCCCACGTAGGAGATCCCCTATGCCACAAAAGTGTATATGGTTTCTTCTTATCCCTAGGATTAGGTTTTTTTTGCACCTGGGCGGCATGACTGAAAAACGTGGAGTGCTGAGTGTGATTATAAAATTAGGTTTGCACTTAAATAGTCCGAAGCGGAAAGAAATCGGGCAGGTAGGGATCAGTTGCTTTTTGGTATGAAAGTGGTAATTTTTTTCCCCCCCGTTAAATATAGGTTCAGGTAGGGGAAATCGGTTTTTCTCCCGTTAAATATAGATTTAGGTAGGGAAAATCGGGATTTTTTTGGAGTGCTTGCAATCGCGAGGAAAAATTTTTTTACACACGTCGCGCCGGTCACAGTCACACTGGAGTGAGTGACATTTGAATGACACTGGATTACCGCACCAAAAGTAACTTTTTTGCAATTTTTTTCTTTTTGTCACTATGTTGTTCAAATTTTCTTATTTCATATTTTTGTATTGTGTAATATTCTGTTTGTTTTCTTGTTTTTTACTTGTTGAGTTATTGTTGTAAGCAATGACACTATATATTCTTTTAATTCTGTTTTTCTAAATTTTTCCACATATTTTTGAATTTTGTAAATTATTTTGTATGTTTTGTTGCTTTTTACTTGTGTGTTGAGTCATTGTTATTAGCAGTGACATTTTTTATTTCTATTTTCTACTTTTTACTGATTATGTATCAATATATTTCAGACAAGCGGATTTGCGGAGAGATTGTCCTCTTCTTTTTACGGAAAAAGCGACAGTCTTTTCGAAATTACATAATCCATTTTGAGATGACAAGATTACTAAAAAACAGAAGCAGTCTCGTCAAATTAATCCATCTGGTGAGGAAAAAATTACTAGAAGAAGGTCAGTCTTTAATTTAATTTGGCGAAAAAAATATTACTGGAAACAAAGCAGAAGTCCTGTAAAATTAATTCATTTGGAGAAAGAAAAACTTCTGGATAACGACAATTTTTTCAAGTTGATCGAATACAAAGTTGGCGAATACAAAATTACTGAAAGAAATGGGAGTCTCGTTAAGTTCATTTATTTGGTGAAGAAAAAATTACTGGAAAGAAAATTACAGTTTCGTCATATTAATTCATTTGGTAACGGAAATATTACTGGAATTGTCACTGGAGTGACGTTGGAGTGTCACAAAAAAATATTTTCTTACAATTTTTATCTTTTCACTTATTCAAATTTTTATTTCATTTATTTGCGAATAGTGTTTATTTTGAACTTTTTAAAATTTTTTTTTACTGTCATGCGGAGTTATTATTACAGTGTGTCTACTTACCGGAAAAAACCGAGAATTTAATTTAATCGGGAAAAACCGAGAGTAAGTCAGAAATTTTATGACAAAACGTGATTTTTTCAACAAATTAAAAAAAGTTTCATATTATTTTAATTTGTTTTTAAAAGATCGCTTTTTATTTCAAATTTTACAGATATTTATACTAATCTTTAAATTTGAATTAATTAAAAATAATTAATTTTATAGTAAAAAATCAGTCACTGATTCAAATAAAGTATGTAAATAAATTTGAAAAAATTATCGAATTAATAGAAATTTTGGGAAATTCAACTGAAGATAATTTTGTTTAAGAATTTCATAAGAAACTTTTTAACAAATAAAATTTTTAAGGGATTTTAATTTAGTAATTGATGAATAATTGAATTTTATAAAGAGTCACATACTGATGTGTTCATGTTTCTTAGTGCAAAGATTAAAAACTAAAATTTTTATTAGTTAATTTAAAAATGATACAACACATTTAAATTTTTTTAATAAAATTGAATTTTCGCAAAATTTTTTTTGAAAATTCTGAAAAATTTTATTTTTTAATTCTATTGTCTCAAGATAATTTAATTTTTATAAATAAATAATTGAAATTTCTCCACATTTTATTTTAAAATAATTGAATTCTTTTAAAGAATATTATTTAAATTTTTCGAAAATAGTCAAAGAAAGTGAGCGATCGTAATTATAATTTTATTCTTAAAAAGTAAAGTCCCTTTTAAAGTTTTGAATCACTTTTTGGCTTCTAAAAATTATAATTAAAATTATTCAATAATTATAATTAATTTTTCTTTAATTTTTAGAATTTAAAATTTCTGAATGTTCAAATAAATTATATTTATATACTTGAGCAAATTAAATTTGTATTATTTATTAAGTAACTTTATTATTAACTGCTTATTATTTTCAAAAATTTTAATAAAATTTTTCCCAAGAATTGAAGTATTTTCAGAAATATAAATAATAACATTCTTTGAAAGGATTCAATTACTTTTATAAATAGTAAACATAAATCTTTATTTATTTATGTTTAAAATCAAGTTAATTGAATGTTGACGAGAAAGAAAGCCGGAAAATAATATGATCATAAAAACTCTAACAATTTTTGAAACTATTTGTAGATTTATTTATGTTCAAAATCAAGTAAATTGAAAGTTGATGAGAAAGAAAACCGGGAAAAATTACAACAAAGACTGGAAAATCCGAAAATGTTTGTTAAACGAAAAAAGTAGACACCCTGCATTAGCAATAACATTTTTTATTCCTATTTTCTATTTTTTATTGATTATGTATCAATATATTTCAGATGAACGGATTTGCAGAGAGATCGCCCTCTCTTCTTGTTCCGAAAAGAAAGAGACAGTCCTTTGGAGTTAATCCACTTTGGAATGACAATATTACAGAAAAGTAAAGCAGTCTCGTCAAATTAATCCATCTTGCGGAGAAAAAATTTCTGGAAGAACGTCAGTCCTTAGTTTATTTTTGTCGAAGAAAATATGACTAGAAAGAAAGTAGCAGTATCGAGAAATTAATCCATTTAGCAAAGGAAAAACTACTGGAAAAAATGAGTCTAGACAAAATTCGCATCCATTTGGCAAAGAAAAAATGACTAGCAAAAACGGCTGTCTTCAAATTAATCCATTTGTCGAAGAAACATTACTGGAAAAAACGGCAGTCTCGTCAGATTAATCCACTTGGCAAAAGAGAAACTTAACTGGAATTTTATTCGAGGTAAATAACTTTTTTTCAATCTAAAAAATATTTACTATATTGCAAAATTTAAATTAATATTTACCATTAAAACTTTGTTAATTAAAAATTTGAGTACAGTTTGAAAAACGAAATATTCATGAATATCTAAATTAGTGAAGGCAAAAAAAAAATAAAATAAAAACTTGACGTATCGTCAATAACGCAGAATATTGAAAATTTTCCTCTTTACTTCTTTTTACTGGTCAGTTCAGTGAGAAAAGCAATTAAAATTTAATTCACTTTGATAATTTAATAATATAACAATTGAAAGACTTCCGGTTCAAAAGATTCAAATTCTTTTCATATTGCGAAAAGAATTTATATCACATATCAAACATTGGTTTTTTAACAAAGGAAATGCATCAAAAAAAGGAGAGAGAGAGAGAATTAATAGACAAACGATATGATACTTTATACATATAGAGAGAAAAATGGTTATGAAAAACTCGTATTATAGAATAATAATAAAAAAAAATAATATAAAAGCATGTATGGCAATTTTTTTTTTTTTTGAAAAGCTCGAACCGCGACGAGTCTCGAATGTCGTCGAACCCGAGATAGGAGTTCTTTTCATATATATATTTTTTGGCGTCGAGGTGTGGTGTGCCAGGTAGAAGGTCTTTCTGAAAAATGGTTCTAATAGAAAGGACGTATATTATTTCTCATTGTGCCGTTCCGTCTACTCTCTCCACTTCTCGCTCTCGCTCTCTCGCTTGCTCTCTTTCTCTCTTTTCACCATTCGTAACCCTCGCACGAACATCGTATATGTATATCCACTCATCGCACCCCTACGATGTGGATGCTGGGATCTGCAAGTTGTATATACATATATGTTCCTACTCATTCATGTTCACATTTACGTGCAAGTGCATATAGATGTATATATCCTTGAATTTCGGGCTCGTCTCAAGTACATATATACACATATTTATGTGTGTACATAACATGTGCGTTCGCTGTAATCTCTTTGGAGTAGAAATAAATTTCGGTCATTTCGCATTGGGGAGGCTCAAGGTTAGATCTATGAGATCAAGAGATCTTTTTCCAAAAGGCGTGTATGTATATATATTGCGATAGGATAATCAATTTTTATTTATTGGAGTGCGAGTGATAATGTATGTTCTTCTAAAAATCCTATTAGGGAAAATTCGATTATTAGAATATTTCGTGTTTCATGTTTATATAGCTTTTTGTAATGTTCTTGTTAAAAAAAATGAGAAAATATTGGATTTGGTTTTCTTTTTTTTGTCTGAAGGGGAGTGAATCGGGTGGAGTGAAAATTTTTGTGTTACAAATGTGTTTTTAATCACTTTCGGTTTATTATTTATTGAGAAGAAGATATGCGGGGAGAATTTATTTTTCAAGGAGTAAATATATATTCGATATTCCATTAGAGCTGTTTTTTTGATAAAAATGTAATTTATCTTCAAAGTTTTACTTTTTTTTGGTAAGATAGTGAATTGTAATTGATGGTTGGGATGCTGCGGTCCAGGGAGAAGAAACGAAAAATTAGAAATTTAACAAAAAAACAGACTAAAATTTGAGGATCTTCTAAGCTTTCACTGAAATGTTTCGGGAAGGTTCTCTTGAATGCTGTGAATTCAAAGTTTTGTACCATTATCTTTTACTTGAAATTTTGGAAAACAAATTTTTCTAACTTGAATATTTAGGAGATGCTTTCTTGAATACTGCAGTAAAAGCATGAGTTCATAATCTTGAACCTGATTTTTGTATTTAAAACGAACTTATGAAAAACTTAAATGTCGAATTCTCCTTGAATTTGTTATCACCTTAAATACTATTAAATCGAAATGAATTTTAAAACAATACTCTTATTTTTATCTTTATTTTAGTAGATAATTAAATTCTAGAATAACTTTTCTTGGATTATTAATTTAGAGTAATTATTAGAATAAATTTTAGTTAAAAATAGTTGCAAATTTCTGAAATAATTCATTTTTTCGAAAATTTCAATTGCAGTGAAGAAATTATTATTAATTAATTAATTATTAATTAGTAATAATAATAAAGGACATGTTTGAAGTTAGTTGTTAAAAATAATTGAATATCTGCGATGAATTTTACTATTTACAAAAATAATTCAATTTCTCCAAAAAAATTGAATTTAATTAATATTTTTAAAAATGATTGTATTCTTTTGAGAAATTTTACTACAGTTAAATTAAAAATAATTGCAATCCTTTGGAGAATTTTTTTATTAATGAAAATAATTGAATTTTTGCGAAGAATTTTATTAAAAATTTTCAAAATCCTGATTAAATTCTTTTCAAAAATTTCTTTTGAAGTTTTTTTAAATAATCTATTTTTTTAATAACTTTGAATATTTTTAAAGTAATTAGATTTCATGAAGAATTTCTTTTTAAAATAATCGCTTATATTAAAAATCATAATTAAATACTTTTTTGTTTAACTTTTTTTAAAATTGTTTCGAATGTAATTAAATTCCTGTGAAAAATTTCATTATTTATAGAAATAATTTAATTGTGGCGAATAATTATACTATTTTAAAAAATTAATTGAATTGTTTCTAAGAATTTATTGGAAGTTTGGAAAATAAATGAATTTTTTCGAAACATTTTATTAAAAATTAGAAAAAAATTAGATATTAATAGAATAGTAAATGATTTAATTTAGAATTTAAATAAAAATTTTCTATGAAACTTTAAATAAATTAATTGAAAATTATTGAAAGTTTTGAAAAATTTTTGATAAATTATTAAAGAATTGTCAAATAAATTAAAAATTTAAGACAATTTATTGTAAATAATTATATTTGCTACGAATTTCATTAAAGATTTAAAAGAAACGCGGATTTATAAGGATTTTAATTTAGTAATTGATAAATAATTCAATTTTACAGAGTTCAAATTGTAATCTATAAAGTAATTTAATTTTGAAAGATTTATAATTTAAATAGGTATTTTTTAAAATATTTAAATTCAATTTTTTTCAAATAATTGAAATACTTCTCGAAAAATTTTATTTAATTCTGAAAAATTTGTTTTTTTATATTTTGATTATGTTTTTGAAAAATAATTGAAATTTTATTAAAAATAATTGAACTTTTTTTTATAATATTATTGAAATTTTAGAAAATAACTAAAGGAATTTTTATAATAATTTTATTTTCAAAATAATGTGACAATCTTAAGGTTTTAAATCAGATTTTCACTGGTAAAAATTCTATTTCTCTATAATTATTGAATTATTCACGCATTAGTTGTTGTAGAAATCAGGTAAAAAAGAAATTTTTTGTGGCAACCCAGTTTTTTTTCATTTGGAAGTTTTTTTAAAAATAAAGCTTTTACTGGAATATTCAAAAACAAATTTCTTGAATGCTGTTGTGAAATTATTAAATCAAATTATTGTACCTTTTTTGAAAGGTTGTCTTAGGTCAGGGAAATCAGGGAAAATAAAAATTATTGAAAATTCAGGAAAATGTTAAGAAATTTAATCAGAAGTGCTGGGAAAATATAAATTTCTACAATTGCTACAAAAATTCTGCTTTTTTGGTCCAAAAAGTCGAAATTCGTTTTGAAATTCAGGAAAAAATATAATTTTTGTATGAACTTTGTTTTTTTTTATTCGGACTTTTTTCATTCGAAAATTTAGGATAGCTTGAGTTTTTTTATCTCATCAGGTGAAATTAATAAAGTTTCCTTTATAAAGTTTGAAAAATGCATGTGAACTTATATACCGAAAGATGTGTCAGGATATATATGTATTCGTTGTATTATTCAAAAAATTAAATGGGCTTTTAAAACTGAAACATTGTAATTAAAATTTGCAATATATTGATTAGCTGAATGTAGAACATTTACTTTTAATATTGCCATCTATATAGTGCATATAATAAAAGCAAATAAATTAAATATTTAACAGAAAAAACAGAACAAGAATATAATTAAATTTTCAACGCCAATCAATTCTTCTTTTTCTGATTTTAGAAGTGAAAATTATATTTACAAGAGATTTAAAATGTGATGTTTAATTAAATCAAACTTTTGGAATTCAAAATTATTATCAGATTTAAAACATGATGTGTTTAATTACATGAAACTTATTTTACTTAATGTATGCATTTCCAACGATATTATATTTTTAATTAAAGTACAAAAACGATTTGGCGTGATGTAATTATATTCTTAAATGGGAAATTGTAAAATTTTTATATTATCGTAATGTTAATGGTTTTTTGCATAATCTTCTTATCAATAGTGATTTTTTAATTGAATTTTTTTTACATGAATATAAAGAAATTAAAATTATAATTATTGTATGGATTATTTTTAGAGTGAGAGAATATTTTATAATAATTTCAATTGAATATTTGCAAAAAGAATTTTTAAGTCTAACATAAATGCTTAATTAAAAGGCAGATAATTTTTTCTGTTGTCAATTTTCATAGGCAGAAATATTTGTCTCGAATTCTTTCGATTCGTAGATTTTCTTCGATTTTTCTTTGAAACAAGAAAAATGATGATTCAATTTTCAAAGTGGAATTCTTTAGAAATTGGTTAGAGGGGATTTTTGAAAAAGAAAACGCCTGTTATCATTATAGCTAAAATATATATTTTTGTAACTTTGTATGTAAATAACATAGTTTTACATATATTTTTTATACCGTTCTTCTTTATAATCCTATCGATTTACAACTTTCAGTGATCGAAAACGAAAAATCTTATAAATTGTTTACAAATAAATTTCTCTCTCTATGTACATATTCAAATTTTTCTCAATAATATATAAGAACCTGAGTTTTCTTTTCTGCGTAGAAAAAGTTATGGTTCTACATTTTATATAGAAGAAATTATTTTATAAATTTCTAAATTAAAAAATAATATCACCATCTACATAAAATTTGGAAAATAATTTAACAATTTTTATTTTTTTATAATTCATTTTTTAAAAATAATTTTCGACTCTTTACTGTATTTTGATAATGAGTCTAAATCTATTATATATAATTTTCGTGATAATAAGCATTATTCGCTTTTTTTTCCTCTGCAACTTTGTTAATTAAATAACTTTGTCAAGCCATAAAATATGGCAATTTCTCAAGCTGCGAACATTTATGTGAACTAGCTAAACGTTATTAAAGTTAAGTGGCCTATTAAGTTGTTCATATTCATATGTAGAGTCTTTTCACAAGTGCTGGTTAAAAATATGCACAAAGGATATAATACAACAGCGATTTAACTCGTGTCAATTAAGAGAGAGGGTCTTTCACATTAGGGCATCTTGAGAATTATTATTTAAATGCCAAATATTTTTTCAATCAGTTTTCTTTTGTAAAATCGTTTCTTTTTTTACATTTTAATTGGAAAATTAAAAAATGCTTAATTTTCGGGAGGAAATTATTATT
Organism: Leptopilina myrica (nomen nudum); assembly: GCA_032872475.1. Lineage (NCBI taxonomy): Eukaryota > Metazoa > Arthropoda > Insecta > Hymenoptera > Figitidae > Leptopilina > Leptopilina myrica (nomen nudum). The sequence goes on along the minus strand of CM065465.1, from coordinate 25,778,572 downwards.
TACGTGACAAATAATTTTTCAATCAATTTTCTTTGTAAAATCGTTTCATCTTTTCTATTTTAATTGTAAAATGTTAAAAATTGTTACTTTTGGGAGAGAATTATAGAAATGAGAAATATTTTTCCAATACGTTTTCTTTGTGAAATCATTGATATTTTTCATTTAAATTCAAAAATTAAGGAAAAACTTAATTTTCGAGAAAGTTTGAGTTTTTTTCTTTTGTTTTCTTTTATTTTCTCTATTTATCAATTTGAGCTTCAGATACTACATAGTTTTGTTTATTTAAAAATTTATTTCGAGTATATTTTTATAATAGGTATGTACAATATTTATCTGTGTATAAATTTTTAATTGCAGTTTGAAGTTAAAATTTTTTTAATTCTGTAAAGAAGACATTTTTTTCAAGAATAAGATGCTTTTTTGGTCACTTTTGTAATCTTAAATTTTATTACAACCCTGTTTTGTTAACACAGTCTAAGTGAATATATTGTTTGAGAAAAGAATCTTTATACATAATATTGAAAAGCAAAAAAAAAATTAATATTGATTGACTGTTAAAAATATAGAATATTATTCTTCTTGAGAAAGTTTTATTTTCGTTTTTTTACGAATAAAATCCAAATAGTAAAAAAGAAAAATTTTTTTCAAATCGTAAATAATTATCAAATTATTCTTATAAAAAATTTTCTGCTATAACTCGTCATTAATATTGTTCAATTTAAGTACACTTGTTACTTTTTACGCAAAAAATAAAAAGTCGCGTATGATAATTGAAGTGTTTATCAGAACTTTAGTTCTCTACTTCTATATATATTTATAAATCTAATTTTCTCTTCTAATTTTAAATCACTTTTTTTAAACTTGTAACTTTGTTTCATTCTTTTATAGTAATTTTTATATTTTTTGCTTTAATTTTATATTTTATTTAATAGTTTATTTAATATTTTCTTTAATATTGCATTTAAGAATTTCATTTTATATACTTAATTTTATATTTCATTTTTTAATTTCATTTTACAATTTATTTCATATATTGCATATTTATTTTCATATATAGTCTCTACTTTTAATTTATATTTCACTATTATTTTTATTTTTTTCTACTTTTTTTAGTTTTCTAAACAACTTTTTCTCAAAAGTATATTTTAATTTATTTAAATAAATCTACTATTTTATATATTTGACAACATTTTATGAAAGTATAGAGTTTTTTTTAATAACAAAGTGGCTAAAATTATTTTTGAATTGAATTCTTTTTTCTCTTTACATAAATTAATAAATATTTCCAACTGTAATTTTAAATGTTAAACTTTTAAATTCTACTTAACATTTTATTTTTATACATTTTTTTTTGTATGCAACTTGAAAACTAATTTTATATTTATAGACATTCCATATCAAAGCGAAAGTTCAACTGTAGATTTTTAATTAAATTTTTATTTCATTCTAAATTGCTTCCTCATAGAGGGAGTATTTTTTTGCTTTCACGAACAAAAAATAAATACTTTTTTCTATTACTTGTGTATAATTTCAAAAAGAATAGTCTTGAATTGAAATTATTTAAGAAGATTAAATGTAAATTTGAAAATTATTGAGATTCATTATTAATTCTAATTGCAATGAAAATAAAAGATTAATTATTATTAAAGAATTAATTATTAAAAGTAAAATAAAATATTAATTATTGAAGAATCAATTTTTAAAATTGAAATTAATTACGATTAATTATTAAAATTGGAAACAATTAAGATTAACTTTGTTAATATTTATCTGTTTAATTTTAAATAATAGCTACCTTCTATAAATTGATAAAAATGGAAGACATGATCTTTGGCTTTCATATGATACACACTAGATCAACTATTTCACAATTAACTATAATTTTTGGATGGAAGTATATTCACTTTTCTCTACTCTATATCTGAGGATAATTTTTGAATATTCTAAAAAGCTATTCAATCCCAATAAAGGGAATTTTTCTTTATAATCCTTAGTCAAACTATAAAAAAATAAGTAAAATTCGCCTCAATTTTGACAATTTGACAATTTAACATTTTGCGCTTTTTTAACTGACAGTCCGTTTCGAAAAAATCGTGTTCGATTTTCAATCATATCGAGTATTTAATGTAATTATTTATGCGCACCCTTATCGTGACAGACGATATGCACTAGCCTTAAATTTTTTACCGTGAAAAGATTGTCGTAAATTTCTACGACGTTCTCTTGACTTAATTCTTCCTTTTGAGATAATTGCAGTAATTGTGGAATTAAAGTTCTCGATCTCTCGATTCTGAAATATTTTAATTTTTTTGTTAATAAAATAGATGAAAAAAGGGAATAAATTTAGGGATTAATTGTTAAAGAATAATTAATGTTAAGGATTAAATTAGTTGAAGAATGAATAAATGAACTAGGGTTCAATAAGAATTGAATGAATTGAATATGGATTAAATGAAAATTAAATTATATTTAAATAAGGATTGAATTATAATGAAATAGGGATTAAATTGATAATAAACCGATTTATAAAATACATTTTCTACCTGTGATCGAGATTCCATGTTGAGAAAAGAATGAGTTCTTCTTTAGATCGATAAGGATTGATTTTGTGCTTTCCATCATATGTACATTTATCCTTATTCCATACTCCATCACATTTAAATTCTCCTTTATGATCGCAGAGAGTAATCAATTTTCTTTCTTTACCAGGAGTCACTTTATAGAACGATTGGATTTCATCGTTGTCGTCGTCTTCTTCTTCGGTTTGATGCATTCTTCTCGCATCTATTTGATCTGATTCTAATTCAAAGAGGCTTAAATAATCAAAGTTTCTCAATTTGCACGGACAGTGTTCGTAACATTGAAAACCACTATCAACTTCTTCTCTCGAAGCATTTCCATTATTATCATTGTCATTATTGGTTTTGTTTTTAATTTCATTTGATTCACTCGTGGAAATTTTGCTTCTATCAAAATAATGACCATAATAATGATCTTCTTTAAGTTGTAATCTAAAAAATGCAATTGCTCGTAATAAATGCTTTCTCGCTCGTCTATCGGTTGTAAAAATATTTGACGATTTTATTTGTTCCACTGCTTTCGTTAGGTAGCCTCGTATTCTGTCTTGACATCTTCTGTGCATGAATGCCTCCTTCGTGGAAGAAATATTACAATAATAATTAATATAATAATATTACAATAGTGGCTAATTGAAAATTTTTATTCGAACTTACTTTGGACGTGTAAGTTGTGTCGAGTCCTCGAAACCAATCTCCATGATCAATTCGCGAACTAAAATGAGTCTTTGAATCGTCGCTATTTAAAATACTATTTAAAATTGAAATCTTTGCTTTAAGATTTTCTGACAGGAACTTTGTAATTTCATCACCGGTCATTAAATAATCAATGTTCACTCTCTTCAGTGTTTCGTAGAGTAAATCAGCGTCTGAAAATAATTATAAATTTGTAATATTGTATATATATATATATATTTTATTCGTTTTATTCAAGCTGCAATTGTTTGAATTTTAATTCTTCAAACCTGTCATTATTTTTTCCCCCGGTCTCTGAATAATCAATGTCGTCTGCGCTTTTAATGTTGAAAAATATTCCTCGTCTATTTCCGATCCATCCAAAAGAAAAATGCTGATTTCTTCCAATTTCTCGGTAATCTGTTTCAGAAATTTAGTTAGAATAGTAAATATATAATTTATGTCTTCTACTTTTCGTATTTTCAATAAGTAGAAATTTTTAATTATGTACATAATTAATTTTACTTTATTGAAAGCTGGCTGGCTTAATATTTGATAATATTGAGAGAAATGAAAGGAAATAATTTTCAGTTTATAAATGAATATGGATTGTAATTATTAATTGCTAATTAATAATCATTCGTTGGAAATTAATAATGAGAATAAAAATAGTAAAATGGTAATAACAGTAAAATAATAATACAGTAAAATATTAATAATAGTAAAAATACAATAATATTAATATTCATTTACAGTTATTATTTTCTATTCACTTTGTAAACTTTCATTGTTTTCTACTTTTTCTTTTAATTACTTTTGAATTTGAAATTGAAATTTTTGATGAATTGGAGTTTTTTAATGAATTTTTTTTACAATTCGGTTATTTCTGTTTGTGAGTAAACGTTATTAATAACTTAATGAAAGGGAAAATTGAAAATAAAGAACGATGTTATTGAAATGTGGCTTTGACCTCACGAGATCCTGTGACCGTGACATTGAAAAGAAATGCCAATGTCCCTGGCCTCGCACGCGGCAAAGCAACCCAGCCAGCGTTCAATAAAGCTAGCTGAAGGCCAAAATAATCCTGCTCCAAGGTCAGATTCAGCGTGCGAATGTCACTTTTAAATGAGATTCAAGTCAATTTTCCCTCCATTGAGCACTATCACTAAAAATAACTTTCATCGTAAAAAAAAGAATAATATATCGTAAAAAAATATATATAACAAAATAGAAAGATACATAAAGAAATAGAAAAATATATAACAAAATACAAAAATAGATAACATTAAAAAAAAATACAGAATAAAAGAAAAAAGAAACAGTAAATTACTAATAGAATTCATAACAAGAAATTGAAAATCAAAATTGCATAATGGAAGGAAAAAACATTTTTTTATTACTTGCGAAAAAGAAGCTTCTTAGAATATTAGAGTTTAAATTGAGAAAATAAAAAAAGAAACGATGTTAGCTTACTTTTAATTTACAGCAAGCCTTTTCTTTGAGCTCCTCAAAAGTCCGACAGGCAACTCCAACTTTTCTGGTGCGACTGGCGTTTGTTACCTTATATCCCATTACCTGTAAAGAAATTTTAAACAGTTTTGATTCATCATTTAAATGAGATGAAAACTTAAAATTATTGCTTTAGGTTTACTGAAGGCTGGCTGATGTTTACATTATGTAAATCGAGTTAAAAAGTTCTTTTAACTTGAAACTCGTCTTTATAACTTTTATAAGTCGAATAAGTAGATGTTAAGTTCATCTTTGGCACTTTATAAGCCTATAATTAGATACTTATTCCATTCCTTCTGAGTAGATGAGAGTGAAAAAGGAATTTCTAATCAAATCATTCATTATTTAATTACCTCCTTTTTATTTGAAGCGCTAGTTGATCTTCGAAAATAGTTTACCAACATTTTTTTTTTAATTTGAATTTAATTTTATGAAAATTCTTTCCAATTTCCTTAAATTTGTTCTTCTGGTTTTCCTGTAAAAGAAATAGAACTGGTAAATAAAATAAAATAAATACAGAAAGAAAGTAATAAATAAGATGAAAAAGTAAAATCGGATAAAAGGACAAGGAGACATTAGTGAAAAGAATGAATTTCCCATGAGATAATTTTTTAATTACGTTGCCCCATGGTTTTTTTTCTGAGTCTATATTAGATTTATTGATTCTGCATCAAAGAACACGCGCTATAAAATGCACATTGATCATTCATGGTCAGTTTTCATTATATTTAATCTAGGTCACTTGTAATTTAATATTTATGTGCAAAATTTTCAAAGAGCTTTCGCGTAAATTAATTATCGATAATTTAATTTTTATAGTTTCTAGAAAGCTCCTTCAATTTTTCTTTCTTTTTCACTGCCTAATATAAACAAGAGTTCTCTTTTTTTAACTTTATGAATTTTTCCTATTTTCTCTCTTTTAAAAAAGCTTTTTACTTTCTATTCCTTGTGATATAGAAAAAATAGGACATCTCGCAGAAAAATGATGATAGCCTGAAGCTATCACCAACTTTAGTCCATCTATGTCGTATTTAAAATTAAAAAAAAAGATGTTAAAAATAGTTTTAAGGTTTAGAAAAAAGATGACTATATTTAAACATTCAAAATTTTTAATTCAAGAGATTTGAAATTGTGATTAAAAAATTAAAACTATTTGGAGTGGGGATTTGTTCATTAATTTGGAAATTTGTTAGTCGATTTTAGAAAAATTTTTCTTCTGTGATAAAATAATATAAATATTTAACTGTTTAATTGAAGAACAATTTTATTGTTAAAATACTTTTTATAGAAATCAGAAAAAAATCTTTTAATTTTCTGTTTTAGGGAAAATAGGAGTCATAAATTTTTTTTTAAATTATTACTTGTAATTGTTTTTAATTATTTTGTTTTTAAAATACTTACTTTATTTTAATGCAAATACGCTTTTTTTTCTTTTCAAGGCGTAAATTTCGATTGTCAACAAACAATGAAGTAAACAAGTTCTTTAACAAATAGTTTCTAAAAGTTGCAGACTGAGATAAAATTAATCTTTCTCCATAAAAGATTGACAAATTTTAAATTCATTGAAAATTGTACTTTCAAAATTAACAACAAATTAAAATTAACAGTAAAGATAAATATTCAACAAAGAACCGTCCTTGTGAAGGCGCGGCGGCAATCTGACATTTGCTATTGTTTTTCTTTTGCCTCTAGTGACATTTCTAGTAAATTTCGATGAAATAGGCGCCTAAAATCAAAAGGTGTTTTCGTTTTTAGTATTATTTAAAATCGTCAATTAGTTGAGCTAGTCAAAATAAACTAGTTTCTGGATCAGTTCAAAGTTGTATTCTTTTAAAGAATACTTTTCATTTTTCTAGTGGTTGTATTTTAAAAGTATTTTACGGTATTCTAAATCTTCTCAATAATGGTCGATTTTACCTCTAGGGACCTTTCTTCAGGATCGTAGCTAGGTGAGAAGAATCGGAGAGATAAATATTTTTCACACTTTAAAGATACTTTAAAAGTTTGAATATACTTTACGGAATATAACTTTCGGTATTTAATTACTTGAGAAATTATATTGTCATTATTAGTAACTATGATGATCTAGAGTATGAAACTTTTAATTAATAGTTCTGAGAAAATTCTTGTTACGTTCCTGCTGGTAATGATGTTTACTGCCCTCTACATATAGCTGTCATTCTGACAAAAACGTCTGTTAAAAAATATGGCTGCTTGTAGTGTGGATGCTGTCATTTGCAAACTCTTAAATCACTTTAAAAAGTTGTGAACAGTGTTAAGAAAATATTTCAATTTGAAGCAAGTGAAAATATTCAGTATTAAGTTTTTCGAAAAATGTGGAAAAATTTGCTTTTTATAGTGCCGCTACTTTTAATATTTATATCACAGAGCGAGGTAAGTTGAAAATTACATTATAAAGAGTATTTCTAATTTTTCTAATTTATTAACAATAACATTGTGTCTTATTTCGTTGAATATCAATTTCAGGCCCAGTCTTACGATGATAAAAGATGTAAATGCATCTGTCCAAATCTTGCAGCAGTCCTTAATATTACGGATTCTTCGAAAATACGTTCGAATTTCATTTCGAACGTAACGCCAAATCATTGGTATTTATATTTTGTTTCATCACATTGTTAGAAATTTATTTCATAAAGATTGAAATAAATTATACATGAAATAATTCTTTGTTACTATTATTTACGATGTTATTAATTACGTTTTCTGTAAAATAATGTTTAATTACTATTTTTCAATACTATTTTTCTCGAAATTATTAATTTACGTTCTTCTTTTTTGTAGTAATTGTAAGGATGCTGTTTTAAATCATCTTGGCGATAAAATTAAAGGAAAGGAACAACTAGTCTGTCCTCGATGTGATTGTAAATATGAAAATAGAAATACAACTATTATTAAAGTAAGTTATTTATTAATACTAAGGAACAATTAACAATTTTACTGTTATACGTATTTTACTTTTTTGTCTATAACAATTTACTAGAAAAAATTATGAAACGAAAAATAATTTGTTTTTCAGATTGTAGTAATCATTGTAATATGGGTGATATCATTATTAGTAATTTATATGCTGTTTTTAATATGCTTGGATCCTCTACTTAATAAGAGATTACCAAAAGCCGGGGCTGGTTATCAGGAACATAACAACGAAGAGGTATTTTTAATTAACACACTTTCGTTATCAGTAATTTATTTCTAGTTTTAGTCGTAAAATTAAAATACCTGTTTTTCAGTTTTATTTCGAAATTTAAATTAACATTCAAATTATTTGCATTGAAATTGAAAACAAAAACAATTGAGTAGAAATTGAAAAAAAAATAAATTCAATTCATTTCAATTAAAATTAAATGTAAAATAAATTAAATTTAAATTAAATGGAAAATAAAGTAAATTTGAAAGAAAAATAAATTCAATTGAAATCGAATACAAAATCATTTGATAAGAAATATTGAAAACAAAATCAATTGAATTGAAATTGAAAGAAAATCAAATGATTTAAAATTGAATGCAAAATCAAGTGAATTTGAATTAAAATTGAAAAAATAATTATTTCAATTGAAAGTGAATAAAAAATCAATTGAATTAGAATTTGAAAAAATTGAAGGAAAAATCAATTGAATTAAAATTGAAAGAAAAATAAATTCAATTGAAATGGAATACAAAAATCAATTGAATTAGAATTTAAAAAAATTGCAAGAAAAATAAATGCAATTGAAATAGAATACAAAATCAATTGAATTAGAATTAAAAAAATTGAAAGCAAAATCATTTGAATTGAAATTAAAAGAAAATCAATTGAATGCAAAATCAATAGAACTTAAATTAAAATTGGAAGCAAAATCAATTGATTTTAAATTGAAATTGAAAGCATATTCATTTGAACTGAGATTTATAGAAAAATTAAATGGTCTTAAAATTAATTGCAAAAACAATTCAATTGAAATTGAAAGAAAAATAAATTGAATTTTGAATTGAAAGGATAAATGAATAATCAATTAAACTGAAATTGAATGCAAAGTCAATTGAATTTTAATTAAAATTGAAAATAAAATTAATTAATTTTAAATTTAAATTGAAAGCAAAATCATTTGAATTGAAATTGAAAGAAAGTTTAATTGTCTTAAAATTAAAAGGAAAATAAATTGAATTTGAATTGAAAGCAAAATGAATTGAATTTAAATTAAAAGGAAAATTAAATTGTCTTGAAATTTTTATAGGATGACACATCATCAGCACCTGGAATGTCACATCCGATGGGTGTTAGGGGCAATGTTTTAAATCGTGTTGGACATCAACAGGACAAATGGAAACGACAAGTCCGAGAGCAGAGACGTAATATTTACGATCGGCATACAATGCTAAATTAATTAATTTTTACAGACTGCAATGAACGTCTCGCAGGTACAAAGCATTTCCTGTCTTCTGACTTGTCTCATTTATATATATATATATAATATATATATGTATACATACTCAAATATTTAAGTCCGTTAATTTAGTTCGTAAATGTATAAATAAATATATTTTTTAAGGTAATAATTATTGAAAATAAATGTATATGTCTATAGAGTATTATCGTTCTCTGTTTTTGTTTGCCTTTTTTTCATTCAACGAAAAACATTTTTTTTTCTTTTTCGAAGTAATGGAACACATTTTTTCTCTCATTTTCTATGTAACGGAAAATATTTTTCTCTTACTTTCTATGTAAATGGCAAAGATTTTTTTTTGTCTTTTCCGAGAAACATTTTGTGAATCGTCGCAAGTTTGTAATAATTAATTGATTATTGATTTTTCAATTAAATCTTTTGCGACGTCGTAGAAAATTAATACGAGAGCGCCGCCTGTTCCGCGTAGAATATTCGAAAAAGCTCCCTTGAAAAAAGCTTGTGGTCCTTCTGTTTTGAATGTTTTTACCCAACAGTCTATTGAGCTTTGATACATCATGTCAGACTTTGCTCTATTCGATTGCATCATCATTCTTCTTCTCACTGTATCGAATGGATAGGAAATAATACCCGCGAATGTTGTCACCATCTAAGAATACGCAAATTAATTATTAATTATTAATTATCATTAATTACTGAATAATTAGTTATTAATTATTAATTAACTAGATAAATGAATTTCATTACCTCGGCGATACAGAAATTTATAATTAACGGCGACTCTTTAGGATTTGGCAATTGGCTCTTTAGTGTGTCGTAGAATCCAAAATATGTTGCTCTATAAATTACGATTCCTTGAACGCTGACGAAAAATCCTCTGTATAGTCCAATTGGTCCATCGGACTTGAAAGTTTTTTTAATGCAATCTATCATTCCGGAATATTCTCTATTTTTCTCCTTTCCAATGTCTGCTGCTAATCTATGAAACAATTTTTTTTCGATACTTTATGTTTAGTTTTTCTTTTCGATACGATGGGTTTGATGTTTTTTTTTGATACATTATGTTTAAAGTTTTTTAGGGAGAATTCAAATACCGTGTTCGAGCATAATCTAGAGGATAGACAAAAATTAAGGAAGAGCCTCCTGCTGCACCTCCAGCAGCCAAACTTCCGCCGAATTGTTTCCAAAAATCATCTTTTGGCACACCGTCGAGAAAGATTTTTTTAAATTTGTCCTTAAAGGCGAAATTTAGAGCTTGAGTGGGAAAATATCGTATTACGTTTGCTAAATTTCCTCTCCAGAGACTGAAGAATCCTGTTTCTTTAGGCACTCGAATTAGCACGTCAAGAAGTCCTATTTTTATTTATTTTTTTTTTTAATTTCAAAACAAAAAAAGTATTTTGTAAATAGAAAATTTACTTTTGTTTTCTAAGTAAAAAATTTTCTTTTTTCTAAAAAGAAAATTAGTAAAAATGTCGAAACTGGGAATGTAAAACTGATTTTTACGTACCTTTATAACGTTGTTCGGCTTTAATGTGCTGAGAAGTTTCTTGTACTTGTAGAAGAATTTTCACGCGCTCAATTGGAGCAACTGCAGTTTTTGAAATTGCAGCAGAAATTCCTCCAGCTAAAAAGTCGACCAAAAACGATTTGTACTCGTCCATGTTTCTTTAAAAATAGTTTGCTTTTTACTTCCTTTTTCAAATTTGTATAAAACACCTGATAATTAGTACTTTTTGACAATTTCAAAATTGAAATCATGTTCTTAACGGAGGTGGGAAAAGTACCTTTAGAATAACATAGAAATTCACACTTTTTGACAATATCATTATGAAAAATATTGTAGGTAGTAATTTTATTTCTTTCAATGAAAAATAATTGTCTGAAGTGAATCGAAAGTCATTCAATTGTTATTCTATAAAAATAAAAATATATAGTAGAAATTTATTCATACTCAAATTAAATTTTTTAATTTATTAATAGTTTGTAAATTAAAAAATTTTAAACAATTCAATTATTTTTATGAATTGTAAAAAAAAATTATATTAAAAATTCTTCGAAACAAATCAATTTTTTGAATAAATTTTAAAATTCTTGGCAACAATTCAATTATTTTTGTAAATAATAAAATTCTTCAGAGAAATTTAATTATTTTCAATACAATTGTAATAACATTAAAAAAATACAAATTTATAAATAATAAAAAAATTCAATTATATTCAAAATAATTTTAATAAAATTTCTCTAACAGGTTCAATTATTTTAAAAAATTGTAATAAAATATTTCTAAACAACTTAATTGTTCTAAAAATTTTTTAATAAAATTCTTCGTAAATTTCAATTCTTTTTAAAATTTCCAATTAAAATTACTTTTAAAAAATTCACTATTTTTACGAAATTTAATGAAATAAAAAAAATGTTCTTATTTACCAAAAGTCTAATGAAATTGTTTAAAAGAATTTAATTTGCTATGAATAATGTTAATATAATTTAATATTCCAATTGAATTTTCACATTTTTTTATAAATACTTTACAAGAATTCAATTATTTTCAGTACATCGACAATTTAATTATTTCTGAAAATAATTAAATTCTTAAATAGAATTTTATTAAAACTTTAAGGAATAAGTACATTTTTTTAGAATAATTATATTAAAATTATATTTAAAACATATGAATTCTCGTTAACAATTTTTAATTTGTTAATATTATTGAATTCTTTTAAAGAAGTTTTAAAAAATGTTTAAAAATACTTTTAATTTCCCTGGAATTCAATTTCAAATTTGTATTTAAAATAATTGAATTCTGGTTAAAATATAATTATTTTTGAAAATAATTAAATTCTTACATTGGATTTTATTAAAAAATTTTTAAGTAATTGAATTCCTGTAAAATAATTCAATTATTTTTTTAAATAATTAAATTTACTCGAAAAAGTTTTACAAGATTTTTAAAAATAATTGAAATTGTCAACGAAATCAATTAAAATTGCATTGTATTGTATAATTTTTTTATTTATATAAAAATAATTGAATTTTTTACGAAGTTTTTTATTACTTATTAATTGACTTTTTGCAAAAAAAATACAATTTAAAATGTTGATAAAATTCATAAAAAGAATTCAATTACTTTCAAATTTGGTTATAAATACTTAACATGAATTAAATGATTTTCAATACATTAATTTAAAAATTTTTAAAACATTTAAAAAGAAAAGTTATTATTTAAAAAGTTAGGAAATAAATAAACAAACAGCAACTAACTTTAAATTGCGAACAATTTACCGGAACAAAACGATTATTAATATAGAAGATAATAGTAAAAAATAAATAAATAGATAGATAATTAATTTATTCAAATTTAATTAACTTATAATTAAACTAAATTAATAAAATTTTAGATAAATCAAATTAAATTTTAAACGATAAAGAATACAGTTTTCCTTCATTTTATTAGTAGCTTTTATTTTTTTTCAAACTTGAACTTTTCTTTGCTATATTGTAAGGCTTTGCACATGGTCTTACGACTATTCATAAGTTCAAAATTATGTTTAGCAGACTAACTATATCCTAGAGAATCTTATCGGCATTTTTTTGCATATTATATTCTATTATAAGGGAAAATACAATATGTAGTTCATTTTTCAAATAGAAAAAATATAACAGAAGGTACATACGATTTTTGGAGACTAGATACGTATTTTGGACACTGACACAAAGTGATTTGGTACTTTCATCTCTAAACACTTAATTAGTAGAGGTTTTTTTTTTTAACATTAAGAAGGTACACAGTGTCACAGAATACTCAGAGGAATGTCATTCGGCACATCGTGGCATAAGTTATTTTTTTTCTTGTCAGATCAAACTGTTTCTAAAGAATTTTAATCAAAAAATTCTTTCATAAATTTCTTAGGGTCCAACTTGTTCATTCCGTTTTTTTTCTTCTCAATATTAATCATTTTTTTTTTCATTGACAATTTACATTTTGTAAATGTAAATATTTTTTCCTCCAACTTTCCCTTAGAATTAAATCATAGCAATAGTATCATTATTCATTAATTATTATTTATTATTATTCATTAATCAAATGAATTAATTTAATGAATTTAATTAAATGAATAATGATACAATAACCGAATTTGTATATTAAAACTAAAAAAAAGACGATACAATTTTGTTTTTCTAAATTGTCGATTGCAATAGAAGGACGAATTATTTTCACAGTCACTGCCATAGAGTAAATATATAAAAAACTGAATTAAATTCATCATTGTGCGAAAGAATTTTTCTAAATCTAATGACCAAGTTTGACATCTATAGAGATAAAATAAAAAGAGTATATATTGTCTCGAAAAAAAAGATAAAAATGTTGAATGGCAGTAAAAGTGTTGAGAAAAAGTAGTAAAAAGTCACGTAACTTATTTTCTAGTATAAAAGAAGATTTTTTTTTAGAGACAGATGATTTTTTTAAGCATCATTAACAGAGATTCTGCAGTTTTTGGAAATATTTTCCAGGAAAGTTTCTTCCATTCCCATTTACGCTGCATGAACGGACTGAAAAAGAAAATTGCAGATAGAAATATAAAAAAAGGTTATTAAAAACGTGATACTTTAGCAAATTTCTTTTTTATGATGCTCCAATTTTTTTTGGTTAAAAGCCATTTTCTCTTTTTTTTTTGTTAGTCAGCACAAGCTCAATGAACTTTTGTTGAACATACTTTCGCGATGTCAACACCGGTCAAATTTTTAACCAATGCCGGAACACGGTTTACGATATTCAAAACCTCCTCGGTTAATTTCTCAGCACCAATTGCACCATTGCCACTTGAAACCATTGTTATTTTCTTCGCCTGCGAAAGTGGGGCTGCAACTTCGGCAGCAACCTGAAATTAGAGAAGAATTTAGAGTAAAAATTAAATTGGAGTTATAAAGTAGAATAATTTAATTATTATTTAAGATGGAGAATTTAACAGGCTTCGCACTCATCTACCGAAACCTACTATTTACTACTTTTTTTGCTTTATTTTACTATTTGGATACTTTTTTAGATTTTAGCCACTAAAAGCTACTATTTCTGTTTTTCTTTTATAATTTTCACTTCTTTAAATTCGCTAAAATAGAAATTAAAAAAATATTCTCAAAAATATTATTATATTTATTATTATTATTATATTATTTTCAATATCTAGTATTTTATAAAGATTCGCAAAAAAATTGAATTATTTTTAAAAAATTGATAAAATTAATTTAAAATTCAATTTATTATTTTCATAAATAATAAATTTCCATAGGAATTCAATTAATTTAGAACAGCATTTACAGAAAAATCAATTATTTAATAAAATTTTTCAGAATAATTTAATTACTTTCGCACTAAAAATAACATTTTTGATGAAAATTTAATTTTTTCTTTTAAATATTTATATTTTATAAAATTCTGAGGATGAATTCTATTAATTTCATGAAAAATAAAACTTAACGAAGAATTTCAATTATTTTTAATACTATTTAAAATTAATTTAAACTAGTTTTAAAGAATTTCATTTTCTATGTAAAATTTTAATATAATTTAATATTTTAATTTAATTTTCAAATTTTTTTGTAAGTTCTTTACAAGAATTCGATGATTTTCAAAAGTAATTACTTTTTTTAAGAAATCCAATTATTTTGAAAAATTTTAATAAAATCGTGTGCAAAGCGTCTAACTATTTTTGTAAATAATAAAATGAAATTTTAAGAATTTTTAAGAATTCAATTATTGTCAAAAAAAATTAATGAAATACCACACACAATTTTAATTATTTTTGAAAATTATTATAAAATTTTTAGAAACTTTTTAATTATTTTTAATATAATTTCGTTGTTTTCAAATTTTCTTAAAAATTCAATTTCAATTTCTCGAAAAAAGATCCATTATTTACAAAAATATTAGAATTTTTCAAAGTTATTAAATTATTTTAAATACAATTTTAGTTAAATTTTCTTGAAATAATTAAATTAATCTTTTACATTTGAATCAAAATTTTTTTCCCAAGAATTAAATTATTTACATAAATAATTCTTCGAAAGAATTCAATTGTTAATAATAAATAACAAAATTATTGTAAATTAAAATTGTAAAGTAATTATTAAAAGAATTGAAAATACAATTATCTCGTGGAATTTTAAAAAAATTCTTCGAGAAATTCAATTGAATTGCGAATTTTGAAAAGGGCCCAACTCTGAAAATCGTAAGAGTCATTTTCACTGTCTTTTGTTTTATAAAAATGACACTTATGGTTTTTAGAGTTAAGCCCTTTTCAAAATTCGCAATTCAATTATTCTCATAAATATTCATTAAAGGAATTTTAAACTATTTTTAAAAGCAATACATTTATTCTGAAAATTCAATTTTTTTAGAAAATTCTTATGCTTTTTAAGAATTTAATATTTTCAAAAAAATTCAATAAAATGCCAAATAGACAATCAATTATTCTCAATAATTTTAATAGAATTCTTTCTAAATTTAATTATTTACAAAAACTTTTCGCGATTCTATGATTTTTAATATCTACTATTTTCATATAATTTTTAAACAAAATTGAACTATTTAACAATTAATGTTTTGAAAAAATCTTTGTTAAGAATTCAATTCTTCTCATGAATTACAAATTGCTCGCAGAAATTAAATAATTCAAATTAGAATTCTCATAAAATTAGTCGAAAGAAATCAATTAATTTGAAAATTTTTATAAAATTCTTGGCAAGAATTAAATTATTTTTATAAATGTTTAAATTATTTCGTGAATTATAAAATTCGTTACAGGAATTTAAGTTATTAGCAGTATAAGAAAGAAGTAAATATTTTTGATGAAAATTAGGAAAAAGTCAGAAAAATAAAAAACATAGTCTAGAATTTTTGTCAGTTTCGTAATGTTTCTAAAATTAGTTATTTTTTGTTTAAGTTTAATTTTTCGAATTTTATTTTTTTACTACTTTTTTAGTTTGAAAGCTACTTTTTTAAAATTAATTATCGATTGCGAAGTCTGATTTACAAATAATTGGGATAATTTTTGTTTAAGAAAGTAGAAGAGAAGAAGAAATAACTTTGAGTTGTTGGTGGAAGATCTTTGGCGTACCTTTGGTAAAGTTTCGAGTAACATGTCAATCATAGCGGCACTCTTGTATTCGCTCATTGCAGCAGCTTTCTTCGCCATTTGTTCGGCTTCAGCCTTTGCTTTCGCCTCGATGGCAGAAGCTTCTGCGTCTCCTCGAATTTTGATAGCCTCGGCCTCGGCTTCTGCCTCCATCACTTGTCGAAGTCGATTAGCTTCAGCCAATTTCTCTAATCTTCATTATTAAATTAATTTTAGATCATTTAGAATTTTGGAAACGGAATTTGTTGCAAGAAAAAAAGAAATAAACTTAGGGAGTTTTACCGGTATTTCTCAGCATCCGCTGGACGTCGCACAGTTGCATCCAATTCTTTAATACGTCTCAGCATTTCCTGTTCGGCGACAGCAATTTCCTGACTACGCTCCACAACTTTAACTTGCATTTGCTCTTCCATAATTCTTTGCTTTGTCTTTGCTGCCTGAAGTTCAAAAGCCATTTCTGCCTCTGCTTTCTAGAAAAAAATGTCGATAATTAGAATTTATGTGAAATGGAAATTGGCTGAGAATCTTTTTTTTTTCGTTTTCCTACTTTTGTCTGCACTTCGACATCATAAGCGGCTTTCTTCAATTCAAAATCACGTTGAGCTTTCGCAATTTCGGTATCATTGAGAAAACGAGCAGCCATCCTCTGCTCTTCTGCAATTGCCTCTCGAATTTGTGCATCTCGACGAGCTTCCGCTTCTCCAATTCTTGCATCTCTTTTCACTTCAGCTGTTCGAGCCATTCCGAGGGCTTTCAAATAACCCTAAAAAGTATTTAACATTTTTGACAAAGTATCCAATTTTCTCCACCAAAAATAATAGAATAGGAATGTACAGGATCAGGTTATATGGAAACATCTATAGAGACTTAATTAGTTTCAAATAATCTTCCTAAAATTAATTATAACAATTATTATACATCAATAGTATCGTGCAAAAAATTCGTGACATAGTGTACTGCTACAAAATAATTTCTAATTTAGAAATAAAAACACAAAATTATATTCCAAATAAAATACAAAAAAACAATTTTTTTCTGCAGTAATTTAAAATTTTTCGGCAAAATCTAATTTCACGTAAAGCAGTTTCCTTTTTTTTCTCTTTATTGTTGTTTTCAATAAAAAGAAGTGCGTAAACGTGCAAAAATAGTGCTGCACTACAAAAAAAGATAAAACCAGTTTGAAAAATGTTTCCTTTGTTTTTTTTTATAAAATTGTCCTCGTTTTTTAATAGTCTAGAGATATTTCTTCTCAATAGGAGTTTTTGGCAGGGCAGGAAGTACTGCTATTAAAAAGAAAATAAGTGAACGTACCTTCGAACCCTGCAAGTAGCAAAACAAATCTCAATTGTATAATCATTATAAAACTGTGTTTCATCATTAAAAATAAAATGAATACGCTATATGTATAGTGAAATTTTGAAAAGAAAAACAAATGGTACAAAGAATAATATTATAGAAAAGAAAAGTAAAAAAATGTTTCTATCTAAAGGTTGTTGACTATATTCTATTTAAAGAATAAATTTTCAATTCCAATTCTTGATGCAAGCAAGCAATTTGTCGAATAGAAATAAAATAAATAAACATACTTCCTCGTCTCGAATATCTTTCAGTGTATACGAAACTACTGTTATTCCCATATTAACAAGATCACTGCTTGCCACTTCAAACACTTCCTTGCTAAATTTCTTCCTGTCTTTGTAAATTTCCTAGAAAATGTTTATTTATTAATTACTTATTATCTTTTTATTTAATTTTATTCTTGTCTTCTTATTTTATTTTATTCTTATTTTGTTTTTATCTTGCAGGATTGCCACAGAGAATAAATTTTGTTTTCCCCTGATTTGAAGGTAAAATTTGTATAAAATTTTCCAATAAAATAATTAAACTAATTACAAAATCTTTAATAATATCCTTTCTAAGAATTCAATTATTTTCACAAATAATAAGTTTTCATAGGATTTCAATTATTTTAATACAATTTTTAATAAATTCTTAGAAAAATGGAATTATTTTCAAAAATTTCTTTGCAGGAATTCAAATATTAAAAAAAAATATAATAAAATTGGTTGTAGGAATTCAATTCTTTATAGGGTTTCAAATATTAAAAAAATGTAATAAAAATTCGTTGCAAGAATTCAATTATTCTTCTAAATAATAAAATTCTTTACAGGGTTTCTATGATTTTCAATACAATTTTAAATAAATTCCACGAAAAATAGAATTATTTTCAAGAATTTAATTACATTTTTCAAATAATTAAATTCTTCGCTGAAATTCAAATATTTTTCAAATTCCCCATTTTAATAAAATTTCTCAAAAGAATTCAATTATTCTTTTAAATAACAACATTTTTACTAGATTTTAATTATTTTTAATAAAATGTTAAGTATAAATTCATCGAAAAATTTGTTTACAATTCAATTTTACAAAGTTTCGATTATTCTGAAAGTCTTCAATTAAATATTTCAAAAATAAAAAGTTTAAATAACTTTCTTAAAAAAATCAATTAAACTTTTTCAAAAACTAAAAATTCTACAAAATTGTCAGTTAAAAGTATAAAAAATTCATATTTTCAAAGATTTTAATTTAAAACTTTCTCAAAATTTAATAATTTTCAATGTTCATGCCATAATGTTTTTAATATTCAATTATTATCTTAAATTTTTAATGAAAATCATTTTTAAATTCATTTTTATTAAAAAAAAGTCTACGAAAATTCAATTATTTAAATACAAAAATAAATAATTTATTGAATCAACAAAAGTTTTCCAAAATTGCATCTTTATAGAGAAATTTTTTCAACAAATTGTTAAAGAATTGAATTTTTTCGACGATTTTCTATAAAATTTTCAAGAATAATTACAGTTTTCGAAAAATTCGTTTAAAATTGTATTAAAAGTAAATGAAATTTTATTATGAATTTTACTATTCATGAAATTAATTAAATCTCTGTAAAAAATTTTATTATTTATGAAAACAATAGAATTATTGCCAAGAAATTTTTTAAAAATTTGTAAATAGTTGAATTCTTGTGAAATTGGTATTATTTATAAAAATAATTTAATATTTACTTAAAATTTTATCAACACTTTTTTAAAATAATTTTTTGTAAATAATTAAAATTTTAAAAAGAATTTTATTAAAGTTTTTGAAAATAATTAAATGTGGAGAATAATTTTATTATTTTTAAAGATAATTTAAATTTAGACAAGATTTTAAAAAAAATTTTGTACATTATTGAACGTCAGTGAAGAATTTTATTACTTTTGAAAATAATTGAATTTCTGCAATTATTTGTAACTGCTTCAAAATTTAATTTTCAATTTAATAAACATTCCTGGCCAATTCTACTTTCCCTGATTTATCCCTAAATTTCTTGATTTCCCTGATCTGTGGCAACCCTGTTTTATTATTCAAGTTTTATCAGTTAAAAATTGTCAGAATTTATTACCTCCACGGTCATGCTTCCCATTATTGCTCTTTGATGTCCCTCTAAAGTTACCAATGCAATATTGTGAATTTCATCTTGGGATTTTCCCAAAAATTGCTCACAAGCTGTTGATAACATTTCTTCATTTTGTCCTTGAATCTTTACCTACAATGATTGCAAATGAAAATGGAAAATATTAAAATACAATAAAAAATATAGAAAATACTAAAATGCGATTGTTTAAAAATCTTTAGTACAAAAAATATAAATTGAAACTATTAAAATGGTGAAATTGAAAATTTAGTTAATTAAAAAAGTTTGAAAAAATAATTATTTTTACAATTTTCTTACCTGCGCTATACCAGTTACTGAAATTGGTACTCCTTGACATGTATAAACAGTGGGACTTTCTACCTGTAGTGTCATTGTATTTAATGAAATCCTAAAATTAAAATAATTTGTTATTAATTTCATTAGAAATAAAAATTTTATTTCATAGAATTCTATTTCATGGAAATTTATTTACCAGAATTCTATTTAATGAGAATTTATTTAATAGAATTTTATTTCATAGAATTATATTTTATGGAAATTTATTTAATAGAAATTTATTTAACAGAATTTTATTTTATAGAATTATTTTTAATAGAAATTTATTTAATAGCAATTTATTTGATGGAATACTATTTAATATAAGTTTATTTTAATAGAATTTTATTTTATAGTATTCATTTTAATGGAAATTTATTTGATGGAATTCTATTTAATAGAAATTTATTCAACAGAATTCTATTAACTAGAATTTTATTTAACAGAACAAAATAAATCAATAATTAAGTTACAACAATATTGAACGCACTTTTGAACTTGTTGAACAATTGGCCAAACAAAGACTCGTCCTCCAGGAACTAACAGTGGTTTCCCATAACAGCATCCTAGAAATTCATTTAAATTTTCATCCTTTATGAGAATGTTTCATTTTCTTTATAATGAGACATTTTTTTAATTTTACAAAAAAGTGAATAATTCACTAAAAATTTATTCAAATATTGTGTTTCAATTTAATTTTCAGTCTTTGAAAACATGCATTAAATATTAATAA
The DNA here is from genome assembly GCA_032872475.1 of Leptopilina myrica (nomen nudum). Classification (NCBI taxonomy): domain Eukaryota; kingdom Metazoa; phylum Arthropoda; class Insecta; order Hymenoptera; family Figitidae; genus Leptopilina; species Leptopilina myrica (nomen nudum). The sequence goes on along the minus strand of CM065465.1, from coordinate 25,757,741 downwards.
ATATTATTAAAGATTACAAATTAAAATTAAATCCAAAATTGAAATTACATTCACAGCAGAAGTTCAAAAGATTCTATTTCTACTCTGAAGTGAATGTCAAATAATTTTCTGATAACTTGTATAAACAAAAAAAATTAATAAACTAGATTAGAAATTAGTCATTTATTCTATTAGATTTTATATAGTAAAAATATTATTGAATCCAATTTAATTGATGTTGGGTTATTAACATTCGATTTAGATTATTAACATTCGATTTGGGTTATTAACATTGCATTTGCATTAATATTAACATTGGATTTTCCATTTTTTTTACAGAGAATGGTGGAGATGCTCCTCCCAAAGATTATCTTTACGTCATAATAGAAGTTGGCTGAATAAACATGTTTTCCTACGTTTGACGAAGCCGGTTGTTACATTTGTATATATAGAAGTGCATAGAAAAAATTACCTGATACAACGAGAGCTTCATTTGGACCGCAGGTAACAAATCCACAAGTATCCATTGCTAAAACGAAAACAATATTGCCGATTTAATAGTAAAATAGTATTTTTAACACTGTTGCACTCTCTTTGACAATTTGTCTAATTGTCAATATTGAATATGACTAATAGCAGGAGATTCTATGTTCAATGTTAGCGATATAATATAGATGAGCTGTTATTTAGTTGTGTTTGGTCGTTTACACATCAGCGCCAGAGTCGCTCTCGCTCGCTGTCAAACATGGGCGTCGTAGTATGGTCAGGAACGTGCTATAATTAAATGTTAATTCCATAGAGAAAAAATTATTCTCGAAATTAATTTCTCAATTAATGTGTTTATTGAAATTTGTTTACTTTTGTTTTTTATTTTTCACGAACAAAGTATATGAAGATTTAAAAATTTTTTCTTATTAAAAGTCATAATTGTTTTGAAAGAATTTTAAAGGGCACCATGGAAAATTATCACGTCATTGATTATGGGAAGTTCACAATTCATTATACATTTATTATTATGTAATTGATTAAAATCTTCAAAATGAATTTTTTAATTTGTTTTTCTTCTGTTGAACAAGAAATTTATTCAGTTGTTTTTAAAAATTAATTTTTTACAACGATATTTTTAGATTATTTTGTAATTAATTTTTAAATTATTTTTTAATTAGTTTTCCCTAAATATTGATTGGAGTATTTATTAATTAAAAACTAATGAATTAATTTATTAAATGGGTGATTTAATTATTTTTTTTAATTAAATTAGAATTTTTTTTGTTTTTTTACACTTTAAATATAATTAATTGAAAAGTTATTCTTGTGAGAAAATTTAAGGAACGGTTTTAGGAAAATAAAGTAGGACGAAAAGTTCGCAAAGTTGATGGATTTATTTGCTTGTCCCTTTAGGGCTTCTGTATTTGAGAAAATTTGCATCAATAGCGATTTGCAAATTAAATTAAGGTTTCGTCCTACAATCGCTTGTATAAATACATTTAGAAATTTCTAAAAAAAAGTTTTTTATTGAATCAGTTTTTTATTATGCGACGAACATGTGTAGAAAAATTTAAATAAAATATTTTTCTATTTACAAATTGTTAATAAATGGAGAAACTTGAGAATCAATTTAATTACTTGAAAATTAATTAGAATCTTCGGAATTGTTTTTTAAATCTTTCATAATGATAGTCATCGGTTGCTTTATCCTCGGCTTCTTTTCGTTTTTCTTTTGAGGTCATTGTCGATGAATTCGCCTGTCTCTGTTCTCGTGAATTATTTTTGCTTTTTTGAACATCGGACACTTCGATATTGACTGGAAAGGAAAAGATAGTTTATTATTTAGAAAAGAAATTGGATTTCATTTTTAATTTCGAAAATAAATAGAAAAAGCGAATAAAATAAAAGTTAAGTAACAAAATAAACATCACACTTACATCTATTGTGTTGAACGAAATTAACAGCCATATTTGTAGGCACAAATTGTGACGGTCCATCTTTTTTTCTATGACGATCCCAAAGGAGTTTCAATTTCGCCTCCTCTGTCGCTTCAATATTCTTGATTTTAGCTCTGAATTGATAAATGTTTATTAAATAAATTTTTATTTTTTTAGAATTTTATTTTATCGAATTGGTAGAATTTTATGAATTTAATTCGATTGTAATTTTTTTAGTGATTGATTTTATTGACGAAGTTAGAAAATTACTCACTCAATGCCGAGATCAACTTCGGGAATTCCGGAGAGCATTTGATTTGAAAGCATCTCTTCACTTCTGTATGTGGAACTTTGTCTTAAATGGTCAGGAACTGCTTGAAGAGCTGCATCTTCTGGTGAGCAATAAGCTCCTTCGTTTACTGTATTTGTTTCAGATTCTTCTTTGTTTATTCGTTTTCTCTTCGATAGATGTTCTTCTATATATTTCACCCTGTAAATTTTGGAAATAAATTAATTTTTCAGTGCAAACAAATTGTAATGAGTAAAAAGAAAAAAGTGACTAACATCTCTTCGTCCTCGTCGCGTTTATTTGTTTCAGCGTTAAATTGTGTTCCTATTCCTGTTTCATAGGCGTCGTTTTGCTTTATTTTTGCATTTTTCAAGGCTTGCATGTTCACCATTCCTCCGGCTTTAACATTAAATGGATCTGACTGCAAATAAAGATTTTTTTAATGATTATAATAAATTATAATAGTAGTGAATGTTAATAGTAATAGTGAATTATGTAATTTATTATATTTATGAATAGTAAAGTTCTTATCCTAAATTCAATATTGTTTAAGAATTGTAATAAAATTCTTGTCAAAATTTTAATTATTTTTAAAAATAATAAAAATTTTCCTTAGTAATTCAATTATTTTTAAAAATAATTAAATTCTTCTCAGAATTTCAATTATTTTCGAAAATAATAAAATTCTCCTCAGTAATTCAGTTATTTTCAAAAATAATAAAATTTGCCTCAGTAATTCAATTACTTTTAAAAATAATAAAATTCTTGTCAGAAATTCAATTATTTTTAAAAGTAATAAACTTCTTCACAGAAATTCAATAATGAACAAAATTTTTAAAAATAATCTTGTCTAAATTTAAATTATCTTTATAAATCATAAAATTCTTTTTCAAAATTCAATTATTTTTAAATATTAAAATTCGAATTATCATTGTAAGTCATAAAATTCTTCTCCAAAAGTCAATAATTTTTAAAAGTAATTAAATTCTTCGCAAAATTTCAATTATTTTCAAAATTTTATTAAAATTCTAACTATCGGAGGCCTGTTAAAACTTTTAATTTATTATAGTGTAAATAAACTAATGGTGTATTATTTAAAGTAAAATAGGAAATTATGTTAATTAATGTAGTGGTATATCAATACTCACTCCTGGCGCTTCTGTTGTTATTTTTTCCCCTGAATAATCTCCATCGATTTTCACACCGTTACTTCTTTGCCGAAGTTTTTGTATTGTTTTCAATTCCTCTAATTTCTCTCTAAATGATTAGAAAAGTTTAATAAAGAAATATTAAAGTTTCGTAAGCCTTTTTTTACTGAACGTAAACAGTAAAATAATTGAATAATATTAATGAAAAATAATACCTTAAAATGTTGTCATCATCGTCATCGCTCTCCTCTTCGTTTGAACTTTTTCGTCTCCTAAGAGGTTTGCGCGATTTTTTCTTAAATTCTATTTTTGGTACAGATTCCTCTGTATCGGACATTGCTAAAAAGAAAAATACTGTTAACGTTTTAAAGAACAAATATAATAGTTTCATGAAAAAAACAACTAGAATTATATCCGAAATTATAGGTTAGGTAATGGAAAATTGCTCCAATTTGAGAAAAATATACCTGGAATAATAAAATTTGCACCTGTTTTGAATATTTTGTTTTGTGTAATTAAAAATCTAGTGAATAATTTTTCACTGTATTTAACAATATTCGATTTATTTTACAGATTCAAGTGACAATGAGCACATGCGAATGCGACGGATTTTGACGTTTACACACTTCGTCGTCTGCTTGGCGCGTGCGCATTTACTTGACAACAAGTGACGTCACTTTTCTTGGAAACCGCATTCGAAAACTAACCTAAAAACTATAAAAAAGAATCCACGAGTTTCACTTTAGTGTTATTTTTTAAGTGAAAATTAGTAAGAATTTTAATTAAAATGGAAATAGAGGAAGAAAATCCCAGTGTGGAAAGCATCTCAAATAGAACAACTGTCGAGGAAAGTAATTTAGAAGATATTGCAGATATTTCTCCTAATAAAAGTTGTAAACAAAAAATTCATAATTCTGAAAGTGATATCGAAGAATTAATAACTGATGACCCTAGTGACAATTTAGAAAAACGGAAAAATAAAAAACCAAAGGTACAATTTATTTCAAATATCGAAGCAAATTCTGACGATATCGATATGAATGATGATTTTACCAAGGATGTGTGTGATAATCAAGATATTTCTTTAAGTGAAAATATGCCCGTCGAAGATGAATTGAGACAATTTGACGTTCTCGACGATTTAGATCGTCATCGTGAGGAAAGTACAACTGATTCCGATACTTATGCTAATGAAAGTAGTGATTCCGATGTTCCCGATGAAGAGATCGAGGCAATGTTGGAAGAGAGTCTTCCCGAGGAATTTCGAAAGAAGAGAAAAGGTTGCAAGGACTTTGTTCCATATGAGGAGAAGGAAAAACTTGTATTAGATGAAATTGGACACAATCATTTTGACGTTCTCCCCGAAGGCTGGGTACAAGTAACACATAACAGTGGAATGCCACTTTATTTACATAAACATTCTCGTGTTTGTACACTTTCAAAACCCTATTTTCTAGGCGCAGGTAGTGTGAGAAAACACGAGGTACCAGTGAGTGCAGTTCCTTGTTTACAATATCGACGTGCACTTCAAGAGGAACAGGCAGAAAAGGAGAGGGAACGGGAAAAGGAACAATCTTCAACTTCCGATGGTTGTAATTTGCCAAGTGCAAAAATCGAGACAGTTCAAGAGAATCGTGCAGCACATTCTCTAGACAGTGAACAATTGAGAAAATACTGTCTAACAATGTTTCGATTTAAATCAATAAAAGTCATGAGATTTCAGTCGTGGTCGGCGAGGAGGAAATTCACGAAGAGTAAAAAACATAGGAAACAATTGGAGAGGCCTACACTGCCCGATGGAACGAAATTAATTACTTTTCCAATTGCGAGCTCAACAACGTCCGGGAATAATGATTCTAATGAACAGGATTGTAGCGGTGGTGCACGTCCCCCTAAACACTGGATTATGAATCCATCGGGTAAAAGTTATGTTTGCATTTTACACGAATACGTACAGCATGCCCTTAAAAAGCAACCCACTTACAGATTCAAGGAATTGGAAAATGCCGCAACTCCCTACTCGGCAGTTGTTTGTATCAACGAAATGGAATATGGTTACGGTTTTGGAAGTAGCAAAAAACAGGCGAAAGCAAATGCAGCGCGTAAAACATTGGAAATTCTAATACCACAGATGAAGGATAAAATATCGGGTGACTCGAATACAGACGGTGTGTCATCGAATGCCGGTTGGGCAATAAAAGCAGCCAAGGGCGATTCAGACGCTGATCTTTCATTCTTCGATGAGATTTCAATCACCGATCCACGTGTCGCTGAATTTTGTGCAAAAACAACTGAACCATCGCCGCACGCAATTTTAATCACTTGCCTGCAGAGAAATTTTGGACAAGGCGATATGCAAATTGATTATTCGGTGAATACGTTGAAACATCAGCGAAATGAATTTACAATGCGTGTGGGAAAGCATGAGGTTACTGTTGTTTGTCGAAATAAAAAGGATGGAAAACAAAGAGCAGCGCAGGAAATTTTACAGAGATTACATCCACATATTCATTCGTGGGGATCATTACTCAGGCTCTATGGTTCACGGAGTGTTAAGACATTTAAGGAGAAGAAGCAATTGGAACAGGAGATTACTCTACTGCAGGGTAAAGCGACAGTCAATCAACCGAATCATGCGATTTTAGGGAAATTGAAGCAAGAAATGAAGAAATTGGCTGAACAACGAAAAGCCATGCAACCGATTGGTAAATTTGTTTCGTCCGATTTGCCGTCTGGATCAGCTGCCAATTTGAATAATGTCGATTTATAAAATTAAATTGTTTTGGATATAAGTTAAGGTAAATTCATTTTATGTAATTTAGTCTACCTGTTATTTAATTATTTTTTATTTCATTATTATTCACTTATTTATTCACTTATTGACTTAATTATTTGCTTAATTTATTGATTTTCTTGTTTCTTTACTTATTTATTTTTTTTCACTTATTTTCTTAATTATTTATTAGAATTTATGAATTTATTGTTTATTTACTTATTTATTTATGAATTTTCTTGTTTGTTCACTTATTTATCTCAATTATTTATTTAGTAGCAAATATTACGCGCGGAATCTGATAATCAATTTATTATTATCATGCAAAATTGCAACATTTTTTTAATTCAAATACGAATTTTTGAATAATTTCAAATTGAAACTTTAAAAAAATTCAATTATTAACTAATTAACAAATTATTTATTCTTGTATTTAATTTCAAAAATTATAATAAAAGTATTTCAGATATTCAATTATTTTCATAAATATTAAACATTCTTCGTAAGAATTTGAATTCTATTTTTTATTTATTATGAAATATTTTGAAAGAATTCAATTATTAAAAAAATTTTTTTTTAATTCTTGAAAAAAATTCAATTTTATCAAAAAATAGTAGAATTCTTTGCGAAAATTCAAGTTTATTAAAACAGTTTTACAAAAAAATACCGTTTTTTTCTCCATTTGTTATAAACAATTTCAATAGAATATAATTATTTTCTAAAATTTTAATAAATCTTTTAAAACAATTTGATAATTTTTTTAAATAGTAAAGTCTTTGCAAAAATTTAATTATTTTCAAAAAAATTTCGCTTTAGAATTCAATATTTTTCTCAATTTGTTAATGAAAAATTTTTGAAAAAATTCAATTATTTTCAAGAAAATTTCACGAAAGAATTTAATATTTTTCTTAATTCCATATAAAATCTTGTCAAAAATTGAAATATTTTCAAGAAAATTTTACGAAAGAATTCAATATTTTTCTTAATTCTTAATTTGTTATAATATACCTACTACAAAATATTTCAATTGTTTTCTAAAATATTAATATATATCCTTGGAAACAATACAATTTTATTGATAAATAATAGAATTCTTAACAAAAATTTAATTATTTTCAAAAAAATTTCACCAAAAATTAAATTTTTTTCTTATTTGTTATAAAAATTTTTGATAAAGTTCAGTTATATTTTCAAAAAATTTAATAAATTCTACGAGAAAATTCAATAATATTTATAAGCAGTAAAATTATTTGCAAAAACTCAATTATTTTTAGTGCAATTTTAATAACATTTCATGAAAGAATTGAATTTTTCAAAAACTTTTAATAATATTTTTTCAAAAGATTCCAATTATTTTCTAAAATTTCAATAAATATTTAAAAACAAATTCAATTTCATTTATAAATAGGGTATAATTCTTTGTAAAAATTTAATTATTTAAAAAAAAATTTCACGAAAGAATTCAATGTTTTTTTTTCTTCATTCGTTTCATCAAATTTGTCAAAAGAATTCAATTACTTTCTATAAAGTCGTAATAAAATTCAATGATTTAATTTTAATTTTTAATATACACGATTTTTTTTTAAACTTGAAAGAAATTGTTCATAAAATTTAATTATTTTTAAACTTTTTAATTAAAATTGTCAAAGAAACTCCATTTGTTAAAAAAATAAAAGAAATTCTTTAAAAATAATTTACTTAGAATTTAAAAAATTTTCATATTTAATTTAATTTTTCTTCCCTGTTTTCGTTTTTCACTTATTTATTTATTATTTTGTTTATTCACTTATTTTCTTAATTATTCATTTAAGTTTATGGCTTTCTTGTTTATTTACTTTTTTATTTTCCTCTTTAATCTCATGTTTCTTTTTTTTTACCTTTTTATTATTTTTAATTGATAATTAATCTTCTTGGTAATAAAATTCTAATGATACTTTAATTATTTACAGGTATTCAACACCAATTTTCCTAAAAGGAGACCAAGGATAGACAAACGGATTGTTCAGAATTATTGTTTATCTTTTTCTACTATATTGTATATAGTTCTTGATCAAGTAACTTATCTCTGATTTTATAGAGATTAATAAACTGTAATTTTATGAAAACACGTACATTAGATAAATAAAATATAAATTATAATTAAAAAACAAAAAAATTTATTTCTTAGTTTCGAACAATATTTGAATTTTCGCGCGCTATATTGTGGAGTAAATTACACCAATTCTGATTGGATCAGCTTTAGTGGACAAGTTCCTTTCTCTCAAGTATCGATTCTAATTGGTCATTAATCGTTATAAACCTACCAATTAGAATGCAACGGAAAATGAACCAGCCAATCGGGAATATTCTTTGATTTCCCCTTATTACTTAATAGGAAGAAAAGTAAGCGATAGATAGGTCTTAAAACCCTTGACACGTTTTTTCGATTTATTCTCAATTGTCATAAGTTTTATAATGTGTTTATTATTTACAGAAAAAACTTGAATATTATAGATTAAATTGAAAAAATAGCCAAGTGAAAAATACTGATTAATTTTCTAATTACTTATTAAGGAAACATTTGATTCTCCTTTTAGGTTATGTTCTCCAATATTGTCGAAAATTTCCGCATAAACCACAGTACAGCCAATGAAATCATTTGAAATAGAGCTTGATGAGTAATACGACGAGTGACCTAGCGTCGCGACAGTCTTTTTGCTTCCCAATTTGTACCGTGTGGAACGTTTGAGAAAATTACTGACGTTTCGTTGTGGTTGTGTGCTTTGCTATTCGCATGGCCGACGTGTGCATTCCTGAGTTTTTGTTCGCGTGGTGTCCTTCATTATTTTACAGGTGTCTTTATTAAAAAATTAATTGTGTTTAAATAAGAATAAAAAAAAAGGAAATTAAATTCTCTTAAAGAATATCACAAGTGAGTGTGCATCGTGTCAAACCCACAAGTGTACCGTTCGAACGTTATGTCGTGCACGTTCGACCTGACATAATCCGGTTTGAACTGGATTTCGGCAGGTTCTTTAAAGATAAATGGACTGGCCGTTCATTTCAGAAATTCTGCAAGAACGGCTTTCACGAAAGAGAAGTGCTAGTTTTCAGTTTTAATTAAAAAAACCCCAAGGGGAAACCCATCCAGGAACTAAGGTAAAAGAATCATTAAGTAAGGAACCACGCGACTTCCAGTACACAGCAATGTCCAACGAGGAGACATCGGCCGATCGCAATGTCGAAATCTGGAAGATCAAGAAACTCATTAAAAGCCTTGAAATGGCTAGGGGGTATGTTATTTTCGATTATTATAACTATACGCCTAAACTTTTCCTCAATTGAAACAACATATGTTCCCATACTTGTGCGTTAATTGCAAATTAAAATCAGCCATCCACGTATTATATTTTCTCCAGGATGTCCGGAAACTCTGTTTAGCTCTTTATTTTCTACTTTGAACTGACTGATTTCTATTTCAGACAATTTAATTGTCAACATGTAGGTTAAATTTACAATACGGAGCATAATTAACATTATGCAAGTTGAAAGTAATTTTCTTTTCTTTGCCATATTTTTTTTCTGCAACAATATGTTCTTTCTGAAAAATGTTATTATTTAATGAAAATAAATAAAATCAGATTTCAATTGCGAATATTCACTGGAGTTAATGTTAATTTTCGTCTTTTAGGAATGGCACAAGTATGATTTCGTTGATAATACCTCCAAAGGATCAAATATCAAGAGTAAGCAAAATGTTGGCCGATGAATTTGGAACTGCATCTAACATCAAATCTCGTGTAAATAGATTATCAGTTCTTGGTGCCATCACATCGGTACAGCATAGGCTAAAGTTATACACCAAAGGTAATTGAAAATTTTATTTCTGGATAAAAAAATTGTGTGTTGAATATTTAAGTGTTAAAAACTTAAAAGTGTAGAGTTGTTAATTATAATTTTCAAGAGTAATCAATTGCAAATGTAACGAGTAATTAATTATAACTAAAAAGAGTAATTAACTAAAATTGTAAAGATTAATTAATTGTAATTGTAAAGAATAATTAATTATAATTAAAAAGAGTGATTAATAATAATTGTAAAGAGTAATTAATAATCATTGTAAAGAGTAATTAATAATAATTGTAAAGAGTAATTTATATTTTGTATGGATAGTAATTAGAAGTGTATTTTTTAATTTCAGTACCTCCAAATGGCCTGGTTATTTACTGTGGAACCATTGTAACAGAAGAAGGGAAAGAAAAGAAAGTCAACATCGATTTCGAACCCTTTAAGCCTATTAATACTTCTCTTTACTTGTGTGATAATAAGGTATTAATTAACAGCAGTCAAAACAATTTAAACTGTGCCAAGTTTGCTTAATATGAATTATTATGTAATCTAATTTAGACGTAAACATTTTTTTTTGAACTTGGTTTATTATTGAGAGATTTGAATTATATATATAATTTTTTTGAATCTATAACAGATTTTTTATTGAGAATTTAATTATTTTCTTCTAGTTTCATACTGAAGCGCTTACTGCGCTGCTTGCAGACGATAACAAGTTTGGTTTTATTGTTATGGACGGTAATGGAGCGCTTTTTGGTACACTACAAGGAAACACACGTGAAGTCTTACATAAATTTACGGTCGACCTTCCCAAAAAGCACGGTTCGTATTTTTTAGAAATTAATCTGATATAGAACCGGGAATTTTTTTACCAAAATTAAAAAAAAGTTTTATTATTTTAATTTATTTTTAAAAAAATTACTGTTTATTTCAATTTTTATAGATATTTTTACTCTTCTCTAACTTTGAATTAGTTAAAAAAAATTAATTTGATATTTAAAGTCAGGCACTAATTCAAACAGATTATGTAAATAAATTTTAAAAAATTATCGAGTTAAAAGAAATATTGTGAAATTCGACTGAAAATATGTAATTGAATTTGTTAAAGAATTTCTTTAGAAACTTTTTAACAAATAAAATTTTCAAAGTATTTTAATTTAATAATTAATAATTGGATTATATAGTCACATTTTAATGAATTCATATTTCTTAGTGCGAAGATTAATAATTAAAATTTTTATTAAATTAAAAAAAAACGATATGCACTTCGAATTTTTAAAAAAAATTGAATTCTGGCAAATTTTTTTTTTAAATTCTGAAAAATAAAATTGTTGAAATTTTTCAATTCCATTGTTTCAAGATAATTAAATTTTTCTAAACAAATAATTGAAAGTTTTTGAAATAATTGAAATTTCTTTAAATTTTGTTTGAAAAATAATTTAATTCTTTGAAAGAATTTAAATTTAAATTTTTCGAAAATTTAAAATATAAAGTCCCTTTTAAAGTTTTAAATCAATTTTTTTGCTTCTAAAAATTATATTATTCTATTATTATTTTTTAATAGTTATAATTATTAAACTTCTCTTAAATTTTTATAATTTCAAATTTCTGAATGTTCAAATAAATGATATTTATCATTTCTTAAGAAAATATAATGTTTATTACTTATTAAGTAAATAATTAATTATTACTGCTTTTTTTAAAATTGTAATAAAATTCTTCACAGGAATTAAATTATTTTCATAAATAATATCATTCTTTGGAAGGATTTCAATTATTTTTGTAAATAGTACAATTATTTGCAGAAATTCAATTATTATCAATAGAATTGTAATTAACTCGAAAAAGAAAATTTCCAATTATATTTATAAAAAGACAAGATTATTTTTAAAAAATTGAAAAAATTATTTTCTTAAATTTTCAATTAAAATTATTATTTATGTATGTTCGAAATCAAATTTAAATTTAAATTTTATGAGAAAAGAAAACCGGGAAAAAATTAGGCCATAACCGGGAAAAACTGGGAATTTTGTTGAATGGAAAATAATAGACACCCTGAGTGTGTTTCTAATTTGAATAATATTCGCTTTCACAACAGTTTGTTGCAAAGATTGTAAAAGTACTTTTTTTGTATTTTTTTCCTTTAACTGTAAATTTTATTTCTAGTAATCTGTTTAATTTGCTTCACTAATTATTCCACTAATTATTTTGTGCAAAATAGTTTTTTTCGCATAGTAAATATTTGGACAACAAAATTGATTGTAATGAAACATTGTTTTTACAAAAAAAAAATTTATTGTACGAAAACATTGTTTGTAGAAAAAAATTTTATTTGACTAAAGCATTGTTTGAAAAATTGAAAGAAGAAAAAAAATAATTTTATCAATTGTGTAAAAGAGAGTGGAAGAAAGATGTGTTTTTAAGAAACGGTAATCTAATTACAGGCAGAGGAGGACAGTCTGCTCTTCGTTTTGCCCGATTGCGTATGGAAAAGAGACACAACTACGTCCGTAAAGTTGCTGAAGTAGCGACTCAGCTTTATATTACTAATGATAAGCCTAACATTGCGGGTCTTATTTTGGCTGGTAGTGCTGACTTTAAAACAGAGCTGAGTCAGTCTGATATGTTTGATCCTGTAAGTTACATAATATATTAATCACTTCCACGCAATTAATTTCTAACGTTTTTCTGTTTTTTTCTTCCTTTTTTTGTTTTCTTTTTATCTTGTTTCTTTCATTCTATCTCATTTCTTTTTTTCTTTCTATATTTTTTCTCTTTCTTTCTATCTTTTTCTCTCTTTCTTGATGTAAAAATATGTAAAATTTGATACAAATATTTGTTTAAGTACAGTCGGACCACTCGGAATGTAAAACTATTCAAAAAAAATTTTTTGTATTCAAAAATGTCGAACATGAATTATTTCCCCTCAGTTCCAGAATATTGTAAAAATATTAGAAATTTTTAATTATAAAACAATTTTTTAAAAATTGTTTATGTAAATTGTTACTGGCATAGAATTTTAAAAATCGAATCATATTCTCTCCGGTTTCACTGCAGAGATATTTTTATTTATAAATTTACCAACTTTTGAAAATTTTGGTATCAAAAATTTTTTGTAAACTCTTTTATAAATGAAGAAATTATTTTCAGAGACTGCAAGCTAAAGTTATAAAACTAGTTGATGTTTCGTACGGAGGAGAAAATGGTTTTAATCAAGCCATTGAATTGGCAGCTGAATCCTTGCAGAATGTGAAATTCATCCAGGAGAAGAAACTTATTGGTAAATTATTTATTTTTCAAATTTATTTTTAAATTAAAAAAAATATTTATAATTCTTGGTGATTATGCAGATTAATAATTTAAGTATTTAAATAACAAATTTTTCCCGCGAAACGTGATATTCAATTTATTATTATTATTGTAATTATAAAATTTTTAATTTTCATATAAAATTTTTTGAATCATTTCATATTAAAACTTTTAAAAAATCAATTATTTACTAATTAATAATTTTTGTTTACTAATTTCAACAAATTTTAATAAAATTCTTCTCAAGAATTCAATTATTTTCATAAATAACAATATTGTTTGGAAGAATTAAATTCTTTTTATAAATATTAAAATTCTTTGCAAGTATTCAATTGTTTTAATACAATTTTAATAACATTTCAAGAATAAATTCTATCTTTTTCAAATTTTTAATCGCATTTTTCGAAAAAATTCAATTATTTTCTGAAATTTTAATAATCCTTTGAAACATTTCAATTATATTTATAAATAGTTTTTCGTAAAAATTTAATTATATTCAAAAGAATTTTATAGGAGAAAATTAAATTTATAAAAATTTAATAAATTCTTTGCAAAAATTAAATTTTTTTTCTTAATTCGTTATAAAATTTTTTAAAAAATTCAATTATTTTCTAAAATTTTAATAAAATTTAATAATTTAATGTTTAATTTCAATTTTTAATAAACACGATTTTTTAAAAAACTTGAAAAAAAGTTCATAAAATTCAATTATTTTCAAAATTTTTTATTAAAATTATTAAAGAAACTCAGTTAATTCAATTTAATTAGAATTTCTAAAATTTTTACAAAATGTTTCTCGAGAATTCAATTATTTTTCTAAATAATAAACTTCTATGAAAAAATTCTATTATTATGAAATTTTTTGATATTTTTTGCATTGATTCTATGATTTTACAAAATGTTTCTCGAGAATTTAATTATTTTCTAAATAATAAAATTCTATGAAGAAATTCTATTATTATTAAATTGTTTCATATTATTTTTTGCCTCAATTCTATGATTTATAATATATGAATTTTAAAAAATGTTTAAAATAGTTAAGAAACGAACAAGCAAAAAGCAACTAACTTCAATCGGCGAACAGATTATCGGAATACAACGATTATTAATATAAAAAATAATTAATTAATAATAATAATAATTAAAATTAATTTTCCTAAATCTTCTGCATAATTCACTAATTTTCTTGATGTAGTGAATAATTTTGTTTAATATTAATTTTAAAGTAAATTTTTTTACCTCAAGTTGGCGTCGGCCCTGAGCTTTGAAAAATAGTCTTCCCGCGAAGCTGAAACGATTTTAAATTTAAAAGTATTTTGAAAAGTCTTTTCAACTCCCTAAGTGACTGAAAGTAGTAAAATTAATTAAATTTTCATTTTCGGAAACCCTAAATAATAGTTTTTATCGCTGAGTGTCGATGACAAAAGAACCAAAAGAAATTGAAATTAGGTCCCTAAAGTTAGCTTCAGGGACATGATTTCAATTTTTTTTGGTTGTTTTGTTGTCCCTTGATCTTAATTTCTTAAAATCGTGTTTGAAATAAATTTTTTGATTTCAAGGTCGCTATTTCGATGAGATTTCCCAAGACACAGGAAAATACTGTTTCGGCGTTGAAGATACGTTGAGAGCCTTGGAATTAGGTAGCGTAGAGACTTTAATTTGTTGGGAGAATTTAGATATTCAACGATACGTTCTAAAGAATCACACGAACGGCGAGGAAAAAGTATTGCACCTAACGCCTGAACAGGAAAAAGACAAAACACATTTTACTGATAAAGAGGTAAATTATTATTCTTTATATATTGATTACTCTTTATAACACACACTCGTTTTCAACACACACTTGTTATTTTATTGATGAAATACTTTCCCTTTTAAATTATTAGAGTGGTGTAGAATTGGAATTGGTAGAATGCCAACCGCTACTCGAATGGCTGGCGAATAATTACAAGAGTTTTGGAGCAACATTAGAAATTATAACGGACAAGTCCCAAGAAGGTTCACAATTCGTCAGAGGCTTTGGTGGAATTGGCGGTGAGTTTTTCAATAATAATAATAATAATTTACCTATGCAAAGAAAATTAACCGCTCCGAATAGTTTAATTCGAAAAAATTGTGGTTCCACGAACATCGACAAGTTCCTTCGATAATTGAGAATTTGACTGAAAAATAATGAAAGTTTTAGGAGCTGTGATCTCCTTTAACTAGTTTTAAGAAGAAAAATACTAATCAAATTTTCACCTGATAATGCATGTTTTTTATGCCACTTAAATGTGGAAAAAAAAATTTTGAAGATAAGAGACGAGATTTTTAGCTTTTTTTGAGAAATCGTGTTCGATAGTTAATAACTGTAGAGCATATGTTCGAATTTAGGAATCCTCCGCTACAAAGTTGATTTCCAGTCACTGCAGGCTGATGAGCCTCTTGATGACGTTGACCTCGATGATTACTAATTTCATCCGTGAAATACTCAAGAGTCTACCAGGTAGAAGTTTATCTGTTTTGAGTGAATTCATTCATATTTCGTGTTTCGTAGAATTTCTCATTCTTGATAAAAATAAATCGATGGATTTGTCGAGTCGTCTCACTAAACTTTAAATGAACACACTTCTTTCTCTTCAAGTATTTTGATAAATATTTCGAGTGGAAATTTTGCTATTTATCTAGCCAAAAATGTGTGGAAAAGAATATATTTTCTCCTTTTGTATATTCAAGAATTGAGGATTTTAATTTTTTTCTGAATACGTTGTGCTTTTAAAATTTTTTTTCTGTTTTATTTTATTCAGTGATGTTATTAAATTCAAAAAGTGCGTTCATTTAATGTTTGAGAATCGTAGTAAAATTGTATATCGACAAACTGCTATAATTTCTTCATTGAGTTTTCACTGATTAGAATAGTCCTTTATATTATTTCAACGCTGAATTCATAAAATATGTTTGTTTCTTCATGTCATGCATATGCACTGCACATTTATTACAATTTCAATACAGTACAATTTTGAGTTTTATTTTTACTTTTCAAAAAAAAACAAAAAAAAATTGAAGGAAATTGTTTATGGAGAAAATTTGGTTTTGTAAACCGAACTGAAGGAAATTGTTTTTTGTTTTTGCTGACTATACATTGAAGGAAATTGTTTATGGACAAAATTTAGTTTTCGTGGAAAAGAAAAAAATATTTGGTTTTTAGCGAGGGGGAAAGTTTTTTTTGGAATTGAACATTTTTACTCCTTTATTTTAATGAAAAACACGTAGTATTTCTAAATCAATAATTACGTAATTTCAATTGTGATAAATTTTTTTATTATCTTTGTATATATTTGCAAAACTACAATTCATAATTAAGTAACAATTTCATAAATACTAAATAATATTGTGCTCGAAATTATCTTTATATTGCTGATTTCTTTGTCTTTTATCTCTTTTATTAATTGCATGACCAAGGCTTTTGTAGTTTTTTTTCCCTCTTTAGATAAAGTAGATGAAATTTCTGTAGATTTTTGTTTTATCTAGAGCTGTTCAAAATTATTTTACTAAAAATTATTTTTTACGATACTTAACAAATTAGTATTTTGAATAGGAAATTAAATTGTAAACATATTTTCGATATTCCTTTCCCTATTCTGGCAGTAATTGTTGAATTACCTTCTTTAACTTTATTAAAATTACTAACTATATTTTTGACTAGTGAATTAATTCTAGTTAATTAATTAACTTTAATTAATTTATTAATTTATTTATTGATAATTAAAATGTGAATTTTAACCCGGCTGGAAAAACTTTTCCTTATGTTTAAAATGTACTTTGTTTAAATATTGAGGAAACACTTTCTTCAAATTGTGCATGCTTTGTTGTTCAGTACCCGAAAGTAAATAAATAATTATTGTATCTGTAGCTAATTGTAAAATATTGAAGTAATTTTCTAAATTTATATGTTATTTTTTTATTATTTATTTAATATTTATTATTTACTTAATATTTATTATTTATTTATTATTTATTTATAATTTTTTCATTTTAGTAATTTTTTGAAAACATGATAACAATTGTCAATTGTTTTTAAACCTAGTTACTTTTCTTTTAAATTGTTAGATTTGCACGTTAAAATTTGATGTTTCAGTAAATGTTTTAATTAAAATTCAAAAAGACTTTTTTAATGTATTTTTTTAACTAACAAATTTTGATTACGATTTTATAGGGTAATGTACTAATGTACCTTTTCGTTTTTATTAGCTCGCATATCGGGAAAGGTATAGTACATGCTTTTTAATATAAAATTTCCAATTTGCCACAAAAAAATCAAACAATACTTTAGAGTATTCCCTTAATAATTTCATAATTTCTGTAAAATTTGCTAATTTTAGTATAATGGTTTTTGAAAGAAATAAAATCACGAGTCTTTACAATCCTTTGAGTATTTTAAAACAATTATGGCGCTAAGTTAGTCTCCCTGTATTTGAAAATCAATAAAAACAAGCTAGTGTATTTTTCTAGAAACCTTAATATTCTTATAAGCAAATTATCGGTTCACTTGAAAAATAGTTTTACACTCTGGGAATTGGTTTCTAACTACACATATTTATATTTACATAAAATTAACATTTTTAAAAATAGTTTTCTATATATCAACATTTTTCTAACAGTTTTCTATAAATTAACAGTTTTAAAAATCTTTCGTGAATTAACATTTTTAAGAAATAACGTTTTTGTCTTTTAAAAAAAACAAGAAAATAGGTAAAAGTACAAAAAATTTATAAAAATCTTTGAAAAATACGACTAGGAAATAATGACAAAGTTATGACAATAATAATAAAAACAATTTCTTTTTTTATTCCAGGAATATTGCGCTACAAAGTCGACTTTCAAAGTATGCAATTGGAAGAAGATGAACTCGATAATTTCGATCTGGACGATTATTAAAGCAGTTGAATTAACACAGACTACTCGGTTCTCAATGCTTATGAGAAAAATTATAAAAAAAAAACAGAAAAAAACGCACTGCGTGTTTTCTCAATCGCGTAGTATTTTAATGAGAAGCACTTTTTGAAATAAGAAAAAAAAATTCCAGCAAGAGGCAATTTATAAAATTAGTGAATCGTTTCAATTTTTATCAAGCATTACGCGATGAGAGAAATCTCCAGTTTGTCGCTTAGATTGATGATGTGCACGGGAAAGAGCAACACGAAGACTGTGACACTTAATAAAGCCAGCTTGATACCTGCCTACCATCTTTAAAATAATAATATTAATATTAATAATAATAGAATAATAATTCACGCAAACATTTCAGAATTAAACGATTTTTTTTCCTTTGGTTATTCACATGAATTTGTTTCATCATTTTTCAAATAATCTTAGCAACAACAAAAAAAAGACAGAAAAAAAACAAAACTATTTGTATAGTGCTACGAAATATCGGAAACGATAAAATTTTTGTAAAGAAAAATCGCCTTTTGCTCCTTTTTTTCTAAATGTTATCGGCTCAAAGAATAATTAACATCGTGAAAAGAGAGAAAGAGAGAGAGAAAGAGAAAAAGTTTTAATGTTATATCAAACAAATCTGTAATAAATTGAATTTTAGATATATCATTTAGCCTACATCGTGCATTTCATAAAATTCATATGAATAATGAAAGCATTGCACAAATTATTTTCAATTTGTATTTTTCTTATAACAAAAATGAAGGAATAGATATTTGGGAATTCAACTGGTCACATCCGTCTCTACGACAATATAAATATACATGAAAGAAGAAACAAACAAAAAAAATTGTATGTGAAAAAATTTTGCCTTAAGCGTGTCATAGTTTTGTACGATATCTTTCTTAGTTGTCAGCGAAAAGAGATAAAAAAAAACCAAAATGAAATTTACACAATAGTTGGAGATTTTCGAGTCAAGTTGATTTTTTGAACAACTTTGATCGATTTTCAAAAAAATTCTTGGCTTTTTCATCAATTTTTCGCGAATAAACAAAAAAAACAATTCTTGAGTGAAACGAATTATTAAAAAACTAATTAAGAAACGATCCTAGTGTTGTTACTTTTTACTTGCTTTCTCATCATGATGCCTTTGTAATAAAAGAAATTGAAAAAAAAGATACGATATTAACCGAAGTATTATAAATATTGCAAACAAAATGCACCAGTTTATTAATCGAATGTCATTTTTTTTATCTATCGTAGATCGTAGAGATTGAGATTCAAGTCCGGAATTTATTTTTAATCAATTTTTAGAGAAAAATGAAAATCAGGCAGCAGAAATTTAAATACGTCTCGTCATTTTTATGTGAACAACGAATATTATCGTTCACTTGTTTCTTATCAGAGATTGGCTATAGAAATAAAAAGTATTTCAGTTTTAAGAGAAATTTTTAGCTTTTTAATCGATTGTTTATAAAAAAGGGAAACATTTGAAAAATTGCTCAAGAGTATTTTTTTCCAATCTCTGATTTGATTGATTAGCAAAAGGTGGACGTGAATGTTTAATTTTTTTTTTTGGAGTAGATAGCTAGATTATTTATTGCCATCTCTTTTTTGAGAAGTTTGTCACTCTTGTTTTGATAACAATTCTCATTATTGAAGAGATATAAATCCACATGATATTTAGAGAAGTAAAAGAAAAGTATTTTTCTTTTCATTTTACTTTTTGATCTTTTTTTTTGTTTTTTGTTTTACAATGTACTTATAGTTTACAAAGTGACAATGATTTTTATTTTAAATTCAAGGAAAATAATTTTGATTTTATTTCTTCTTTGTTTCGTTTCTTTTTCGTTAGTGAATCAGGCAAGCGATGCTTTGTATTGATTTTGAAAAATGCAACGATGTAAGCACTGCAACACTTTTTTTTTCTTCTGAAAAATTATGAAATAGTTATAAATTAAGCCTCATGCCTGGTGTATGTACAATGCAATGCAATATTTATGTATGTTGAATGATTCAATGGGTATCAAATGGTATGTAATTGTTACTAGTTGATTGTAGTGCTGCTAAAAAAAGAAAAAAAAACTATGTTTATCCGGGCGGAAGAAACTGTGAAAATGGTGACTTTAGATATGAAATTGAAATTGGTTTAACATAGAGAATAAATTTTTATATTACTAAAAAAAAGAAACCAAGGATAGCGGGTATCATCCTTCATTCGATGAAATACATAAAAAAAAACAAAAGGTTACAGATTATCAGACTCGGCCCTCGAATTAAGGATTAAATTGTCATTTATAACTTTTAAACTTTTTGCATTTGCATTTATTTAATGAACCTGCATGTTCGGATCAACGAATTTTTATTTTCTTTTCAATGTATACTTTGTTACGTATTGTTTTCTCATAAATATGAAAATTTTAATGAAATTTTATTTGTTTCTATAATAATTTTCGATAAAAAATTGTCACTGGAAGTTTTTTTCAGATACAATATTTTTGACTCGATGATTTTGGATGTTTCTTTTTTGTAAATAATTTCGAATGGATTCGCCCGGGAAGAATCGAAAAATCGAAGGTACGGATGTTATTTTCTTAATTATATTCAATTAATTAATCTTTATTTTTTCGCAGTGAAACTTTAGAAATTATATTATTTTCTAGAATTTCGCATTAATAAGTGTTTTTTTAAAATTTTTGAAGACGATAGTTTTGATAAAAAATATTATTCTTTAAGTTTTGTAAACTATTATAGTTTTAAATCTGTAAATAATTTAATAGATTCGAAGAATTTTATTTAAAACTTTTAAATATAATTAAATTCTTTACGAAGAGTTTAATTAAAATTTTACAAAAACTTACTGAATTTTTTTATTTTATAAAAATTTTTTAAAATAATTGAATTCTTTCAAAGAATTTTTTGATTATAAAAATAATTGAATTATTATTATAAAAATTCAGAAAATTTTATCAAATTTTTTGAAGATAATTAAATCTATTCAAAAAATTTTATTGTAATTTAAACTAAAAATTGAATTCCTGCTAAAGATGTTATTATTTTCGAAAATAATTAAAATTTTGCAAAGCATTTTATTGTAATTTAAAAAAAATTAAATTTCTGCGAGAAATTTTATTATTTTGGAAAATAATTGAATTTTTTCAAAGCATTTTATTAAAATTAAAAAAAAATTGAATTTCTGCAAAAAATTTTTTTATTTTTGAATATAATTGAATCTTTGCAAAGCATTTTATTGAAATATTTTAAAAAATTGAATTTCTGCGAAAAATTTTATTATTTTTTAAAATAATTGAATTTTTCTAAAGCATTTTATTGAAATATTTAAAAAAATTGAATTTCTGCGAGAAATTTTATTATTTTTTAAAATAATTGAATTTTTCCAAAGCATTTTATTGGAATTTATTGCAAATTTTAAAAAGAATCAATTTCTCGGGTGAATTTTATTTTTCTTTAAAAGAATGGAATTTTTGTAAAGAATTTTATTAAAATCGTTAGAAATAATTGAATTTTGGCAATATTATCAAAATTTTTGAAAATAATGAATTCTTTTTAAACATTCATTTTAAATTTAAATAAAAAATAAATCAATATGAAAAATTGTATTATTTTATAAAATAATTTAGTTGTTGAAAAGCATTTTACTAAAATTTTTAAAAATAATTCAATTCCTAAAAATATTTTATTACAATTTTTAAAAAGAATTAAATTTTTGTGAATAATTTTATTAAAATCGTTAAAAATGATTGAATTTTAGTAATTTTATCAGAACTTATGAAAATAATTAATTCTTAAAATTTTTTTTTTGAAATTTAGAAAAAAATTGAATTTTACAGAAGCAGTTTATTTTGTTTTTTAAATAACTAAAATTTGGCGAAGAATTTTAGTGAAATTTCTAGAAATATTTAAATTCTTGAGGCAAATTTTATTATTTATGAAAAGAATTGAATTTTTAAAAAATTCTTTTATAATAATTGAATTTCTGCGAAGAACTGTATTATTTTTAAAAATAATTTAATTCTGGCAAATAATTTTTATTAAAGTTGTTAAAAATAAACTAATTTCTTCAAAAAATTGTATTGTCACTTATGGAAATAATTGAATTCTTGCGGTAAATTTTAATATTTATGAAAATAATTGAATTGCTTCAAATAATTTTTTTATTCATATTTTTGAAGATAATTAGTTAATTTTAATTTTAGTTTCAAAAAAATTACACTATAAACGATTTAGTGAAAAATTGAAATCAATTTTTAATTGCAAAAAAAGTATAAAATTGAGAGAAATGCAACTATTGTTATGTAAAATATTTGCGGTACTTTATTATATTCGTATAATTTTTTTTTGTGATAAATTTTCTCTTTTGAGAGAAAGAAATTTTTTTTCAAGGCACAATTCTGACATTGATGGTCAATTTTCCATTTAGTTGTCTATTTAGCGACTATTTACAAGTGGAAAATTAATTACGTTATTCCGGAACGAGGAGATTGAGATTTGAATTTGAAATATCAGAACCAATGAATTTCTCTTCGCCTCCTCTGATTGATAATGATGTACCGGGAATTTTTACTCTCTTCTCGTCCATCATGGCAGCACGTTTCCAATTTGAGCCGTTGCATTTTTTGCAACTCGTTGTTGGCACAATGTCCAAAGTCACAGTTCTATTACCGCAATCGCCACATTTGAAAAATCTTTTCATAGCGTCAATAACTTTAACAGCATGTCCCGATTCCTTGCACAAATCTGATCTCGAGAATGCCGTGTATTTACATATTGGGCAAATTACAGCCTTACAGGGAACCTTAAATGTCGACATCATTTTCTCTTCCATTTTTTCTTTTATTTCAAGTTTTCCGAAATATTTCTCCTTCTCTTCTTCCTCGGATTTTTCAATGAGATTCACGTGCGATGAGCTGGTTTCAAGCATTTCCTTGAATTTGGCGGAGAAATTTTTCGATTCCTTCAATTTCTTGTCTTTTTTCTCCTCTTCTTGATCGATTTCACGTTTACGCTTTAGGGATTGTTCTTTCTTTTCCTTACTCTCTAGAATGTGGTTTGGATTTGATTTTTTGAATTTTCCGTTTTCTCGGACGAATTTCAGGGCGTTTTGCTTTGCAAAGTCTTTTTGTTTCTTTGTGATTGACTCTGAGAGATCGATGCTGCCTGATGTGATTCCACTGCCGAGTTGGGGGAAGGAGAATGTTGGTCTTGGGGAATCGGAGAGTCCGGGGGAGGAAGAGGTTTTTGGTGACATGAGGGATTTTAGTTTCGAAACGGGATTGGAAGTTTTTGGAGATTTTGTGGACTTGGAAAGACGGTTGAGATCGAATGGTGATGAATCGGTTGGAGTTGCAAAATTTTGCTTCATTGTCCATTCTTGTAGTTTGCTTCGACTGAAGCCGGGAGTTTTTGATAAGTAACTATCCTTCTCGGTAGTTATTTCCTGTAATTTCGATAAAGTGAAACCGTCCTTTTTTGGTATTGATGATGGTGGGGGTTCATTAATTTCTTGGGTCATTTTTTCTTTTTTTTGTGGTGTCGACGCTATGGTGGGAATTTCGAATGTTATTTCTATATCTTGTTTGGATTTTTCACTTTCTGTTGGTTCGTTTTTGGAGAAGTTTTTCAATTTGTTAAGTCTCTCGTGGTCTTTCTTTGATTGATTGTTTGTTAACTCGACCATTTGTTTTTTGACTTGTAATTTATTTTCGATGGGGGGATTTTTTGTTTTTTCGTTAACTTCTTTTTTTTCGAATTTTTTCGAACCGGTGAGTAGGGCTAAACGTTCTCGATCTTTTTCGACGAGTTTTTTATTCCGTCTGGCGGGAATTCCTTGGAAATTTTGTGGTTGACCTTGTGTAATGGCGGCTTGAATTTTTTTTTGTCCGAAGGGTTTGTTAAAGTTTGAAGGTGGTCCGAGGCCTCTTCCGTTTGCGCTGGATTGAAGATCGGCGCGACGAGAGCATTGCTTGTATTCCTTTTGAACGTGATAGACGCAATATTCACATCGGCTTCGATTCACAACTGATGAGCAGGGATTGCCATTTTTTGTCGTTGACTTGCAGAGACCCATGTCCTTGGAAGTGCCGAGGATCATTACTTTTTGAGCATTATCAACTGAGAGTGTCGCTTGATCCTTGTCGTCTTTATTCTCAAGAACGTTGGGATTTAGAATGCCAATGACGACACCAGTTTCGGTTTTCCATAAATTTTTGTAAGCCCCACTGAAGAGAAAGAGGGAAACGATATTCATGTCGAAGGAGAGATCACTGATTTTCCAGATGCAATAATTACTGCCCTTTTGTGATTTTAATATTGGAGATTTATTTATAACAACTCCGGCGATTACCCAGTCTTCTTGGAGATTTGCAGTGGCTAAATGTGATTTTACTTTTGAGACGGTAACTGGTGTGCGACCAAGCATTCGCTCTTTTAATTCCGTTGACGAGACTAGAGGTTTTACAATTCGAAGTCCAAATATTGGATCACTGTAGACGTCACTTTTTTCCGGAACTTTTGTTGAAACTGCGGATAAATCAATATGAAGTCTCGATTTATTGGCTGTATTTATATTACTTGATTGAGAAATATTTGGAGAGAGACTATTAATGTCGAAGGATTTTTTACTTTCCTGTAATACCTCCCTGGTTATGAGTTTGTCCTTTTTTTCGAATTCCTCTTTTTTGAGAATATCCTTTATTTCTCGACCACCCTCTGAATATTTACTTAATTCAAAATATCGTTTGTCCTCATCGTCAGAAGAATCGAGATTTTCATTGTATATTGATTTTGTAGTTTTCTTTGTTTCTTCCGTCGAATTTGAAATCGAATCCAGAAAGTTAAAATTTAATTCTTTTAAAGAATTTTCTGGTTTTTTCGGTTCTGATTCATCTTCTTCGTTTAGAAGATCATTTAACATGTCTCCTAAATCGGAATCATCGTCGTTATCCATGACTGAAAATAATAGATTTATTTAGTTCTACAATTTTTGATTATTTTAAAAAATTAAACTTAATAACTTCTTTCGATGAAGATCTTCTTCTAAAATTTTCATAATTATCTTAATTAGGAAAATTAGAAAAATTTCTACAAAGAACGAGAATTTTCTCTAAAGATTTCACGCTGTAAAATATTTTATTTCATAACAATTTGTAGGTTATATTGAAACAGTGATTTTTAATTGTTTGAAATGTGATATGTTTATAAACGAACAGATTTTTTCTCAATAAATTACATAATTTTGTATATTATGAAATAATTTTTCACAGAATCGTCACATTATTCTTTCATTATTTTACCTTTGACAACATACAAAGAAACGATATATATTAATTTCTTACCTTATTTGCGATTTAAAAATTAAAATTCTTCCTTTCCTAGTAACAGAATAATAAAGTGTTTTGAATAAATATTTTAAAAATTATAATAGTTTGTAAAATTAAATAGTTTTTTCGATAAAAACTTGACTATTTGACATTTGTGTTCTTAACACGTTTACATGTTTTACCCGCCAATAGTTGCGGCCAGTCATAAACTAATTAATTTTTCTAGAAGTATTAACCTTAAATATGCTGGATGAGGCGAGGAATTAGTTGGTTCAGATTAAACTAGGGCGGCGCTACCTGACTCTTGTGGCATTTAATAATCGGGAAATCTTCGGCAATTTTCGGGAGAAAAACGAAGTGATTCAAAAACGCAGAGGTATTTAAAAATAGAAAATAAATATTTTGAAGAAAAGTTAAAAAATTATAAACTTACAAGTATATATTTCAGAAAAAAGAACGAAATAAAAAATTTATATTAAAAAAATATAAAATTCTAAATATTTGTTTGCAGAGTTAGTTTAAATTCGTTTTATTAGAAAATAACTTGATATAAAAAGAATAATTTTTATAATTTAAATTCGTAATTTATAAAAAAATTTCATCTAAAAAGAATATAATTTAGGCTGAATTTATAATTTGGAAAATAATTTTAAATGAAAATAAATATTTAATTGAAATTTATAACTTAGAGAAAAATTTAATTTAAAAATATTTAATTAATATTTGAAATTTTTATTTTGAAAAAAATAATTCGATTTGGAAAAAATAATTTAGTTTGAATTTGTAATTTGAAAAAAAATCTAAAATGAGAAATTAAAATTAAAGTCGCAATTTGAAGAAAATTTCAATTAAATGGAATTATTTAAATTAAAATTATAATTTAGAAAAAATTTAAATTAAAAACAATAATTTAATTAAAATTAATATTTTGAAAAATAATTCGGTTTGGAAAAAATAATTTAGTTTGAATTTGTAATTTAGAAAAAAATCTAAAATGAGAAATTAAGATTCAATTCCCAATTTGCGGAATAATTTTATCGAAAACGAATAATTTACAAACTAAATTTATAATTTGGAAAATAATTTAAAATATCAAAAAAGTAATTGACTTAAAATTTTTGTAATACTTATTCAGAAAATAATTTAATCTAGAAAGAATAATTTAGTCAAAATTTATAATTCGGAAAATAATTTAATAGAAAAAGAAGAATTTAGTCTAAATTTATAATTGGGATAATAATTTAACAAAAAAAATGTAGTTATACAATATTTATAATTCAAAAAATTTATTTTTAGCTTAGAAAAAAATTTCTCTTTTATTGTGTGGAAATAACAATATTTCTTACAATCTGTATGTAAGAAAAATTATTTTCGTTGTAAGTTTCAATGTTTTAATGCTAAATTTTTTATATCAAAATTTCAATTCTTACATTTTTTTTGTTTAAATTTCCTAAAAATTTTCTTTTCCCTATTTTTAGAATTGTGAAAATTAGAATAAACAAATCATAACAAATGAAAACAAAGTAATTAAAAAGAATACAGAAAACTAATGAATGTCGAAAAAATGTAAAAAAAAAATAAATACATAATTTAATAATAAAATGGTTTAATAGGAAAATAATTACTAGGATTTAAAATAAAAAAATAATCAGTATAAACTTTTAATTTCATTTATATTATACAGTATTTTTAATTTTTTTTTTCTTGTAAAAATTGTATTAGAAAATATTTAATAAAATTTTTCCATAAATTAAAATTTGAGATAGAATTTCATCCCTTATTGTAAACGAGATAACGATGACCCTTGGTATTGTCCATGGATTGTTTTCATTCCGTCCTTGTTTATTTTTTCGAGAAGGACAATAAAAGATATACAAAAGTCAATTTTTGAACTTTCCCCTTCTCTTTTTTTCAACGATGATTATTTTCTCCTTCAACCTGTGTGATTTTAATGAATTTTCACAGTTCTCCGATCTACTTTGTTGGGGTAAGCGGTATTAAATTCTATATTCATTTCACAGATCAAATAACATTTAATAAATATTTACAATTATTTAAATTAATTGTTTAAAAAAATTTTTTTATAATATTATTATCCGGACATCCTTGATAAATAATATCTAAGTACCAAAAAAGTATAACTTATTTTATAATATTGTAATAACATAAGAAATAACAAAATAAAAAATTAAGAACTGAAAGTGTTCTTTAGTGATAATTATCTATTATTAAATGAAATATCAATCAGTAAATATTAAGACAAATTATTATTCACATAAAAATTTAATTTTTTTCTATGGAAAAGAATTTTATTTTGCAAAATTTAAGTGAAAAATTTGGAAAATTATCCTTAATATTTACAGTTTTCTTTTAAATAGAATTAGAGAGAAGTTAATCCCCAATTGTAAATAAGAAAGATAACGACTCTCGGCGTTGTTTACTCCTTGTCCTTGTCTATCTTTTCGTCAGAGACAATCAAATTTAGAAAACAAATTGATCCCTTTCCCCTTCCTTTCGTTCCTTTAATGCAAAATTAGCCTCCTGCCTCAGTTTTCCACTGCGTCATAGTTTATTGGCCTCTTGGCGAGGCAGCTTGTTAAAATTTTTATTCACCAAATAGACGAATTTCATTTTTTTATATGAATAATTATAATATTTTTTGTAAATTGGGTGCTGTAAATTTATTAATTTAAAAAAAATGAGTAAGTATCAAAAAGTAAAACAAATTTTTTTTTATTTTTAATTTGCGAATTTATAGTAGATAATGTCAGTTAAAAATATTAGCAGAATTATTGAAAATAAAAAATATTTGTTACAATTATAATATTTATCATATTATTGATAAGTAATTAAAAAAAATAATTAATATTATAATTACTTTTTTAGTTTAACAAAAATATAAAAGTTTTAGTAATTTTTCTGTAATAGACGTTTCTTATTTTTTTAACATAAAAAATGTATATTTATAAATAAATTTAAATTAAAGTTAATTTGTATTTAAAAAACACTTTGAAAAAAATTTAGATATAAGATTTTTAATATATAATTTTTTTCGATATAGGAAAACGTATAAATTTTTTGAAATTCATATATATATTTATTAAAAATTGAATATTCAGAGACATTTCTTTAGCAGTCATTGGAAAGAAGTCGACAGAAAAATAGGAATCAATGGATATCGAGGCATGACTCCAAATTGTCTGAAATTCTTCAATACTAAGTTCACCAAAAAAGTAAGTCAAAAACGTATGCCAACAATATACATTTTATTCATTAAAAATAATTTATATTTCTGCAAAATTGAAAAAAAAATTTTTTAAATTAAAAGACAATTTACAAAATTAGATCCAACCTTGGTACCAAATTAGCAACAAAAATAGTCCCATAATTGGGAGCGTTCACAAATGATGTCACGCAATTTTTGGAGAATTTCGACCCCCACCCTTCCCCCCTGTCACGCAATTTTTGCAATTTCACATAAGAAAAATACATTGTAACACGTTTAGGAGAGACCCCCCCCTATCCCCAAAAGAGTGACATCATTTGTGAACTCTCCCATTGGTACCAAAATTGGTAACAAATTAATCATAAAAGCGGAAGACAAAAATATAAAATTAATAATACCAATAGCATGTAATTAAATTTTATTAAATAGTTTCTTTTTTTCTAACTTCAATATCAACTGCACTACATTTAATCTCTCATGTACTTATTTATTTCGTGTATATAACTGAGGGACATTTACTAAGTTGTCGAAAAAAGTTTATATTTTTTTTGGAACAGAAGTTTTGACTAAAATTAGATTTTATAGATATATTTACATTTTAAAAACATTAATGTTAACTGCTGTACCATACATGAACAATACTTATTGTTTATCATTTTTTGCTGACTCAAGAATATTCACTGAGTTGTCAAAAAAAGTTATTAACTATTTTGGAACAGCAGTTTTGCCCTAAATTAGATTTTATAGATATATTTACATTTTTAAAACATTAATGTTAACTGCTGTACTATTTATGAACAATACTTATTGTTCATAATTTTTTGCTGACTCAAGAATATTCACTGAGTTGTCAAAAAAAGTTATTAACTTTTTTAGAACAGCAGTTTTGCCTTAAATTAGATTTTATAGATATATTTACATTTTTAAAACATTAATGTTAACTGCTGTACTATTTATGAACAATACTTATTGTTTATAATTTTTAGCTGACTCAAGAATATTCACTGAGTTGTCAAAAAAAGTTATTAACTATTTTGGAACAGCAGTTTTGCCCTAAATTAGATTTTATAGATATATTTACATTTTTAAAACATTAATGTTAACTGCTGTACTATTTTTGAACAATACTTATTGTTTATAATTTTTTGCTGACTTAAGAATATTCACTGAGTTGTCCAAAAAAGTTAATAATTTTTTGGAAAAGCAGTTTTGCCTTAAATTAGATTTTATAGATATATTTACATTTTTAAAACATTAATGTTAACTGCTGTACCATTTATGAACAATACTTATTGTTTTTAATTTTTAGCTGACTCAAGAATATACACTGAGTTGTCAAAAAAAGTTATTAACTATTTTGGAACAGCAGTTTTGCCCTAAATTAGATTTTATAGATATATTTACATTTTTAAAACATTAATGTTAACTGCTGTACTATTTATGAACAATACCTATTGTTTAGAATTTTTTGCCGATTCAAGTATATGAACTGAGTTATCAAAAAAAGTTATTAACTTTTTTAGAACAGCACTTTTGTTTTATATTGGATTTTTAAAAAAATCTATATTTAGAAATTTAATGTCAACTGCTGTTCATATCATTAGTAATAGTTATTGTTTAAATTTTTTTGCTGACTCAAGAATATTCACTGAGTTGTCAAAAAAAGTTATTAACTTTTTTGGAACAGCAGCTTTGCCTCAAATTAGATTTTATAGATATATTTACATTTTTAAAACATTAATGTTAACTGCTGTACTATTTATGACCAATACTTCTTGTCTATATTTTTTTGCTGACTTAAGTATATTCACTGAGTTGTCAAAGAAAGTTAATATTTTTTTTGAACAACAGTTTTGCCTTAAATTAGATTTTATAGAAATATTTATTTTTTTAAAAAATAAATGTTAACTGCTGTACCATTTATGAACAATACTTATTGTCTATAATTTTTCGCTAACTCAAGAATATTCACTTAGTTGTCAAAAAAAAGTTATTAACTTTTTTTAGAACAGCAGTTTTGCCTTCAATTAGATTTTATAGATATATTCACATTTTTAAAACATTAATGTTAACTGCTGTACTATTTATGAACAATACTTATTGTTCATAATTTTTTGCTGACTCAAGAATATTCACTGAGTTGTCAAAAAAAGTTATTAACTTTTTTAGAACAGCAGTTTTGCCTTAAATTAGATTTTATAGATATATTTACATTTTTAAAACATTAATGTTAACTGCTGTACTATTTATGAACAATACTTATTGTTTATAATTTTTAGCTGACTCAAGAATATTCACTGAGTTGTCAAAAAAAGTTATTAACTTTTTTAGAACAGCAGTTTTGCCTTCAATTAGATTTTATAGATATATTCACATTTTTAAAACATTAATGTTAACTGCTGTACTATTTATGAACAATACTTATTGTTCATAATTTTTTGCTGACTCAAGAATATTCACTGTGTTGTCAAAAAAAGTTATTAACTTTTTTAGAACAGCAGTTTTGCCTTAAATTAGATTTTATAGATATATTTACATTTTTAAAACATTAATGTTAACTGCTGTACTATTTATGAAAAATACTTATTGTTTATAATTTTTAGCTGACTCAAGAATATTCACTGAGTTGTCAAAAAAAGTTATTAACTATTTTGGAACAGCAGTTTTGCCCTAAATTAGATTTTATAGATATATTTACATTTTTAAAACATTAATGTTAACTGCTGTACTATTTTTGAACAATACTTATTGTTTATAATTTTTTGCTGACTTAAGAATATTCACTGAGTTGTCCAAAAAAGTTAATAATTTTTTGGAAAAGCAGTTTTGCCTTAAATTAGATTTTATAGATATATTTACATTTTTAAAACATTAATGTTAACTGCTGTACCATTTATGAACAATACTTATTGTTTTTAATTTTTAGCTGACTCAAGAATATACACTGAGTTGTCAAAAAAAGTTATTAACTATTTTGGAACAGCAGTTTTGCCCTAAATTAGATTTTATAGATATATTTACATTTTTAAAACATTAATGTTAACTGCTGTACTATTTATGAACAATACCTATTGTTTAGAATTTTTTGCCGATTCAAGTATATGAACTGAGTTATCAAAAAAAGTTATTAACTTTTTTAGAACAGCACTTTTGTTTTATATTGGATTTTTAAAAAAATCTATATTTAGAAATTTAATGTCAACTGCTGTTCATATCATTAGTAATAGTTATTGTTTAAATTTTTTTGCTGACTCAAGAATATTCACTGAGTTGTCAAAAAAAGTTATTAACTTTTTTGGAACAGCAGTTTTGCCTCAAATTAGATTTTATAGATATATTTACATTTTTAAAACATTAATGTTAACTGCTGTACTATTTATGAACAATACTTATTGTCTATATTTTTTTGCTGACTCAAGTATATTCACTGAGTTGTCAAAGAAAGTTAATATTTTTTTTGAACAACAGTTTTGCCTTAAATTAGATTTTATAGAAATATTTATTTTGTTAAAAAATAAATGTTAACTGCTGTACCATTTATGAACAATACTTATTGTCTATAATTTTTAGCTGACTCAAGAATATTCACTGAGTTGTCAAAAAAAGTTATTAACTATTTTGGAACAGCAGTTTTGCCCTAAATTAGATTTTATAGATATATTTACATTTTTAAAACATTAATGTTAACTGCTGTACTATTTTTGAACAATACTTATTGTTTATAATTTTTTGCTGACTTAAGAATATTCACTGAGTTGTCCAAAAAAGTTAATAATTTTTTGGAAAAGCAGTTTTGCCTTAAATTAGATTTTATAGATATATTTACATTTTTAAAACATTAATGTTAACTGCTGTACCATTTATGAACAATACTTATTGTTTTTAATTTTTAGCTGACTCAAGAATATTCACTGAGTTGTCAAAAAAAGTTATTAACTTTTTTTAGAACAGCAGTTTTGCCTTCAATTAGATTTTATAGATATATTCACATTTTTAAAACATTAATGTTAACTGCTGTACTATTTATGAACAATACTTATTGTTCATAATTTTTTGCTGACTCAAGAATATTCACTGAGTTGTCAAAAAAAGTTATTAACTTTTTTAGAACAGCAGTTTTGCCTTAAATTAGATTTTATAGATATATTTACATTTTTAAAACATTAATGTTAACTGCTGTACTATTTATGAACAATACTTATTGTTTATAATTTTTAGCTGACTCAAGAATATTCACTGAGTTGTCAAAAAAAGTTATTAACTTTTTTAGAACAGCAGTTTTGCCTTCAATTAGATTTTATAGATATATTTACATTTTTAAAACATTAATGTTAACTGCTGTACTATTTATGAACAATACTTATTGTTCATAATTTTTTGCTATCTCAAGAATAGTCACTGAGTTGTCAAAAAAAGTTATTAAGTTTTTTGGAACAGCAGTTTTGCCTCAAATTAGAATTTATAGATATATTTACATTTTTAAAACATTAATGTTAACTGCTGTACTATTTATGAACAATACTTATTGTTCATAATTTTTTGCTGACTCAAGAATATTCACTGAGTTGTCAAAAAAAGTTATTAACTTTTTTGGAACAGCAGTTTTGCCTCAAATTAGATTTTATAGATATATTTACATTTTTAAAACATTAATGTTAACTGCTGTACCATTTATGAACAATACTTATTGTTTTTAATTTTTAGCTGACTCAAGAATATACACTGAGTTGTCAAAAAAAGTTATTAACTATTTTGGAACAGCAGTTTTGCCCTAAATTAGATTTTATAGATATATTTACATTTTTAAAACATTAATGTTAACTGCTGTACTATTTATGAACAATACCTATTGTTTAGAATTTTTTGCCGATTCAAGTATATGAACTGAGTTATCAAAAAAAGTTATTAACTTTTTTAGAACAGCACTTTTGTTTTATATTGGATTTTTAAAAAAATCTATATTTAGAAATTTAATGTCAACTGCTGTTCATATCATTAGTAATAGTTATTGTTTAAATTTTTTTGCTGACTCAAGAATATTCACTGAGTTGTCAAAAAAAGTTATTAACTTTTTTGGAACAGCAGTTTTGCCTCAAATTAGATTTTATAGATATATTTACATTTTTAAAACATTAATGTTAACTGCTGTACTATTTATGAACAATACTTATTGTCTATATTTTTTTGCTGACTCAAGTATATTCACTGAGTTGTCAAAGAAAGTTAATATTTTTTTTGAACAACAGTTTTGCCTTAAATTAGATTTTATAGAAATATTTATTTTTTTAAAAAATAAATGTTAACTGCTGTACTATTTATGAACAATACTTATTGTTTATAATTTTTTGCTGACTTAAGAATATTCACTGAGTTGTCAAAAAAAGTTATTAACTTTTTTGGAACAGCAGTTTTGCCTTAAATTAGATTTTATAGATATATTTACATTTTTAAAACATTAATGTTAACTGCTGTACTATTTATGAACAATACTTATTGTTTATAATTTTTTGCTGACTTAAGAATATTCACTGAGTTGTCCAAAAAAGTTATTAACTTTTTTGGAACAGCAGTTTTGCCTTAAATTAGATTTTATAGATATATTTACATTTTTAAAACATTAATGTTAACTGCTGTACTATTTATGAACAATACTTCTTGTCTATATTTTTTTGCTGACTTAAGTATATTCACTGAGTTGTCAAAGAAAGTTAATATTTTTTTTGAACAACAGTTTTGCCTTAAATTAGATATTATAGAAATATTTATTTTTTTTAAACATTAATGTTAACTGCTGTACTATTTATGAACAATACTTATTGTTTATAATTTTTAGCTGACTCAAGAATATTCACTTAGTTGTCAAAAAAAAGTTATTAACTTTGTTTAGAACAGCAGTTTTGCCTTCAATTAGATTTTATAGATATATTTACATTTTTAAAACATTAATGTTAACTGCTGTACTATTTATGAACAATACTTATTGTCTATATTTTTTTGCTGACTCAAGAATATTCACTGAGTTGTCAAAAAAAGTTATTAATTCTTTGGAACAACAGTTTTGCTTAAAATTAAATTTTTTAAAAAAATTCTATTTTTAAAAAATTAATGTTAACTGCTGTACCATTTATGAACAATACTTATTGTCTATAATTTTTCGCTAACTCAAGAATATTCACTTAGTTGTCAAAAAAAAGTTATTAACTTTTTTTAGAACAGCAGTTTTGCCTTCAATTAGATTTTATAGATATATTCACATTTTTAAAACATTAATGTTAACTGCTGTACTATTTATGAACAATACTTATTGTTCATAATTTTTTGCTGACTCAAGAATATTCACTGAGTTGTCAAAAAAAGTTATTAACTTTTTTAGAACAGCAGTTTTGCCTTAAATTAGATTTTATAGATATATTTACATTTTTAAAACATTAATGTTAACTGCTGTACTATTTATGAACAATACTTATTGTTTATAATTTTTAGCTGACTCAAGAATATTCACTGAGTTGTCAAAAAAAGTTATTAACTTTTTTAGAACAGCAGTTTTGCCTTCAATTAGATTTTATAGATATATTCACATTTTTAAAACATTAATGTTAACTGCTGTACTATTTATGAACAATACTTATTGTTCATAATTTTTTGCTGACTCAAGAATATTCACTGAGTTGTCAAAAAAAGTTATTAACTTTTTTAGAACAGCAGTTTTGCCTTAAATTAGATTTTATAGATATATTTACATTTTTAAAACATTAATGTTAACTGCTGTACTATTTATGAACAATACTTATTGTTTATAATTTTTAGCTGACTCAAGAATATTCACTGAGTTGTCAAAAAAAGTTATTAACTATTTTGGAACAGCAGTTTTGCCCTAAATTAGATTTTATAGATATATTTACATTTTTAAAACATTAATGTTAACTGCTGTACTATTTTTGAACAATACTTATTGTTTATAATTTTTTGCTGACTTAAGAATATTCACTGAGTTGTCCAAAAAAGTTAATAATTTTTTGGAAAAGCAGTTTTGCCTTAAATTAGATTTTATAGATATATTTACATTTTTAAAACATTAATGTTAACTGCTGTACCATTTATGAACAATACTTATTGTTTTTAATTTTTAGCTGACTCAAGAATATACACTGAGTTGTCAAAAAAAGTTATTAACTATTTTGGAACAGCAGTTCTGCCCTAAATTAGATTTTATAGATATATTTACATTTTTAAAACATTAATGTTAACTGCTGTACTATTTATGAACAATACCTATTGTTTAGAATTTTTTGCCGATTCAAGTATATGAACTGAGTTATCAAAAAAAGTTATTAACTTTTTTAGAACAGCACTTTTGTTTTATATTGGATTTTTAAAAAAATCTATATTTAGAAATTTAATGTCAACTGCTGTTCATATCATTAGTAATAGTTATTGTTTAAATTTTTTTGCTGACTCAAGAATATTCACTGAGTTGTCAAAAAAAGTTATTAACTTTTTTGGAACAGCAGTTTTGCCTCAAATTAGATTTTATAGATATATTTACATTTTTAAAACATTAATGTTAACTGCTGTACTATTTATGAACAATACTTATTGTCTATATTTTTTTGCTGACTCAAGTATATTCACTGAGTTGTCAAAGAAAGTTAATATTTTTTTTGAACAACAGTTTTGCCTTAAATTAGATTTTATAGAAATATTTATTTTTTTAAAAAATAAATGTTAACTGCTGTACCATTTATGAACAATACTTATTGTCTATAATTTTTAGCTGACTCAAGAATATTCACTGAGTTGTCAAAAAAAGTTATTAACTATTTTGGAACAGCAGTTTTGCCCTAAATTAGATTTTATAGATATATTTACATTTTTAAAACATTAATGTTAACTGCTGTACTATTTTTGAACAATACTTATTGTTTATAATTTTTTGCTGACTTAAGAATATTCACTGAGTTGTCCAAAAAAGTTAATAATTTTTTGGAAAAGCAGTTTTGCCTTAAATTAGATTTTATAGATATATTTACATTTTTAAAACATTAATGTTAACTGCTGTACCATTTATGAACAATACTTATTGTTTTTAATTTTTAGCTGACTCAAGAATATTCACTGAGTTGTCAAAAAAAGTTATTAACTTTTTTTAGAACAGCAGTTTTGCCTT
Organism: Leptopilina myrica (nomen nudum); assembly: GCA_032872475.1. NCBI lineage: Eukaryota > Metazoa > Arthropoda > Insecta > Hymenoptera > Figitidae > Leptopilina > Leptopilina myrica (nomen nudum). The sequence goes on along the minus strand of CM065465.1, from coordinate 25,720,840 downwards.
CAATTAGATTTTATAGATATATTCACATTTTTAAAACATTAATGTTAACTGCTGTACTATTTATGAACAATACTTATTGTTCATAATTTTTTGCTGACTCAAGAATATTCACTGAGTTGTCAAAAAAAGTTATTAACTTTTTTAGAACAGCAGTTTTGCCTTAAATTAGATTTTATAGATATATTTACATTTTTAAAACATTAATGTTAACTGCTGTACTATTTATGAACAATACTTATTGTTTATAATTTTTTGCTGACTTAAGAATATTCACTGAGTTGTCCAAAAAAGTTATTAACTTTTTTGGAACAGCAGTTTTGCCTTCAATTAGATTTTATAGATATATTCACATTTTTAAAACATTAATGTTAACTGCTGTACTATTTATGAACAATACTTATTGTTCATAATTTTTTGCTGACTCAAGAATATTCACTGAGTTGTCAAAAAAAGTTATTAACTTTTTTAGAACAGCAGTTTTGCCTTAAATTAGATTTTATAGATATATTTACATTTTTAAAACATTAATGTTAACTGCTGTACTATTTATGAACAATACTTATTGTTTATAATTTTTAGCTGACTCAAGAATATTCACTGAGTTGTCAAAAAAAGTTATTAACTATTTTGGAACAGCAGTTTTGCCCTAAATTAGATTTTATAGATATATTTACATTTTTAAAACATTAATGTTAACTGCTGTACTATTTTTGAACAATACTTATTGTTTATAATTTTTTGCTGACTTAAGAATATTCACTGAGTTGTCCAAAAAAGTTAATAATTTTTTGGAAAAGCAGTTTTGCCTTAAATTAGATTTTATAGATATATTTACATTTTTAAAACATTAATGTTAACTGCTGTACCATTTATGAACAATACTTATTGTTCATAATTTTTTGCTGACTCAAGAATATTCACTGAGTTGTCAAAAAAAGTTATTAACTTTTTTAGAACAGCAGTTTTGCCTTAAATTAGATTTTATAGATATATTTACATTTTTAAAACATTAATGTTAACTGCTGTACTATTTATGAACAATACTTATTGTTTATAATTTTTAGCTGACTCAAGAATATTCACTGAGTTGTCAAAAAAAGTTATTAATTTTTTTAGAACAGCAGTTTTGCCTCAAATTAGATTTTATAGATATATTTACATTTTTAAAACATTAATGTTAACTGCTGTACTATTTATGAACAATACTTATTGTTCATAATTTTTTGCTATCTCAAGAATAGTCACTGAGTTGTCAAAAAAAGTTATTAAGTTTTTTGGAACAGCAGTTTTGCCTTAAATTAGATTTTATAGATATATTTACATTTTTAAAACATTAATGTTAACTGCTGTACTATTTATGAACAATACTTATTGTTTATAATTTTTAGCTGACTCAAGAATATTCACTGAGTTGTCAAAAAAAGTTATTAACTTTTTTAGAACAGCAGTTTTGCCTTCAATTAGATTTTATAGATATATTTACATTTTTAAAACATTAATGTTAACTGCTGTACTATTTATGAACAATACTTATTGTTTATAATTTTTTGCTGACTCAAGTATATTCAGTGAGTTGTCAAAGAAAGTTAATATTTTTTTGGAAAAGCAGTTTTGCCTTAAATTAGATTTTATAGATATATTTACATTTTTAAAACATTAATGTTAACTGCTGTACTATTTATGAACAATACTTATTGTTTATAATTTTTTGCTGACTCAAGAATATTCACTGAGTTGTCAAAAAAAGTTATTAACTATTTTGGAACAGCAGTTTTGCCCTAAATTAGATTTTATAGATATATTTACATTTTTAAAACATTAATGTTAACTGCTGTACTATTTATGAACAATACTTATTGTTTATAATTTTTTGCTGACTTAAGAATATTCACTGAGTTGTC
>CM065465.1:24885333-25071333 GCA_032872475.1 Leptopilina myrica (nomen nudum) | reverse complement strand
AATATTAAATATAGAATTTTCAATAATTTTATAAAAAATTCACTTTATTTGTAAAACTATTATTTCAAAATTTATTAATTATTTATATTTAACTAACTACTCCTTCTAAGGGAAGTAAGAAAACTAACGCAACGGAAAATTGACTCAGGTAGAAAGAGAAAACTGGGCGAAGAGAACAAAAGAGGGGAAAAGGAAAACCCCAAAGTCATAACCTTTCTTGTTTATAAAATAGGATTAATTTCTCTTTCTAATCGTCAATTGTGGAAAGGTCGACGACTACAAATAATATTTCAAAAAATTGGAAAATTTTAGTTCCTTTCTACTCACATTTTAGGAAAATAATTAAAACTGCTGAATATTATTTATAATAAATTGTTTTATTTTTCGTGAAAATTTCAAGAATTCTGACCCAAAAGAAATTTATACCATACATTAAGAAATAATTGTTTATTAATTTTATTTGAAAAATTTGCAAAAATTATTTTTGATTTCTATTTTTATTATTTTTATTTTCACGAAAAATGAAAAGTATTTTTATCCATAATATTCAGCAGTTTTAATTTATTTTCCTAAAATGTAAGTTGAAAGAAACTAAATTTTCCAATTACTTTGAATATTATTTAAAGTCGTCGACTTTTCAACAATTGACGATTAGAATGAAAAGTTAATTCTTTTTTGAAAACAAGTAAGACAAGGACTTTGAGGTTTTTCTTTTCCCCTTTTTTGTTTCCTTCGACCTGTTTTCTCCTTCTACCTAAGTCAATTTTCCGTTGCATGAGTTTTCTTACCTCCTTTAAAAAGAGTAGTTAAATATAATTTATTATTTTACAAAATAAGTGAATTTTATATGCTTTTATATTGCTTTTAAAATTTGCTTTTTCAATTTTAATGAAAGTTCTTAATTTCTATTAAAATTTAATGTTTCTTACGGTTTTTCATTAAATTCAATTATTTAAACAATTCGTATAGAAAATGCCAAATATTTCTAACAGCAATTTAAATTAAAATTCAAAATTTATTTCAATAAAAGTTGGCAAAATTTTCAATTTTTTTTTAATTATTATTGAGAATTCAAGTACCTTTTTTCTCCATTTATAATAAATTCTTTATTTAAAAACTATTACAAATATATTACTTTATTTGAAAAATAACTAAAAGTTTAAGTTAGTTATTTTCTATTTTAAATATTATTAAATTACTGTTACGAATAAATAATTAAACAAATTACAAGTTTCAGTTAAGGCAGAAATGTTAGTGAATAATTTACTTAATTAAATTATAATTAACAATACCTATTAAGTAAATTTAAAAAAATTATTATCTAATGTATAGAAAAATAATTTATTAAATTTAAAATATATATGTCAACTCAAGAAATGCATTATTAAATAATAAATTAATATTAAATTCATTATAAAAGTGATTAACAAAAATAATTAAAATAATTTGTAGTTTAAATTATAGTCTAATTTATATTATATGGGGTTTCAATAAATATAATCCTCATAATCTCAAAATTTTTTAGTAAATTTCGCCAATAATTTTTGAACAAAGGAAAAAAGAGAAAATAAAAACTAAAAAAATAGTGTACAATTTTTAAACAAAAGTTAAAAGAAATTTTAATTTCAACTCAATAAAAATTTTATTGTTCAAATTCTTAGTAATAATAAGATTATGAAATTTAATATATAGCTTTTTCTGAGAGGAACAAATTAAGTGTGTGGAAAGATTTAATATTGTTATTGTTCTTTTCCATTGTTTATTAATGTTTGTTATTGTCGAGACAAAAATATAAAACATACAAATATTAAATATTAATAAATGCAAATTTAGATAGCAATGATTATTTTTTTGCTCCTCTACTTATTACAAAATTTTTGTTTAAAGATTAAGCATAAAATAGAATCAACAGGAATAAGTTTCCATAAACTACAAAATATTCCTGTCGGCTGAATGTAACCTTGTCAAGTACTCTTCAGGGTTTATCAATTCATCATCGTGTGTGAATTGAAAAATCCATCGTGATACATCATCAGGGGGCATTTCTCTCAAAGTGATCTATGCAATTAAAAAACTCTTTTCTAGAGATGACTTTTGACGGCATATGAAATAATTGACATGTTGTACAACAGATTACCATTAAAAGAAGAAACCCAATTGTAGCTCTCAACTAAGATAGTTGAAAACAATACCAATCTGGTTTCTTTTGAAACGTCCACGCTTTGCAACAGTGCCAAGGTAAATTTAAATGCTTAGTATTCTAAAATAGGCGTTTGACAGTCACCTTGGGAGATTAGTCTTAACCCATCCAAGTCCACTTTTTCCTTTTTTCAGAAATCACTCTTTTGACAAGGATATTTGTAGCTTATTATTCATTAGTTTTTTGTTAACCACAAGTTTTAAACATTTGTATATTTTACAATATTGTCTGACAAGTGTATTATATTTTTTTGTTTTTTATAGGCCTTCAATTAATTTTCTAAATTGACAATTACTTATTTTTAGGCAATGTAAGAATGTAATTTTGTATCCTCAAGAAGTTAAAGAATATATATGGAAATAATAAATTAGTTTATGGATATAAAATAATGAACTTAAGCTTCGTAATCATCAACCTCAACAACCCGTCTAAGTATTTTTGTGTTGTAAATTAGTGTTGCAATGTAATGAATGTCACAAAGGGTTAAACAAAGTTATGAGTAAAAGGGGGAATTAATAATTTTATAATATTATTACATACTACCTTTAATATTACAAATTATAAAGTAGTTTTTTATCTAAAAACAAACAAATTCTAAACATTTTGTAGATTCTTAAAACTCATAGTGAATTAGTAGATTTTTAAGCAATTTATGAATCAAGTGAGTGAAAAGATTTGTCATTAAATTAAAAAAACATGTTGCGTTTCCTCACTACCAGTTTAACGAGTATATTGGGAATGTTCATAAACTTTGTGTGACTGCTCAATTCAAAGCCAACTAAGGATATACCAACGGATGTTCATGAGCTTGGGTCACGGTTTAATTCCAAACCCCTCGTTCTAACCAATTGGCTCTTGTTACACCAATCGAATAAAAGCTAAAAGTAATCTAATTGTTTTAAGACAATACTCTTGACTCACTTTCTTCAAATAATGTACTTAAATTATTAGCACGAAACATATTACAATTTATTGCTTCCTCATATAGAGGAAGTATTGAAATACCAAAAATTTCTACTTCGATTTTTGGACACATCTATATTTAAAAATTACATTTTGAAAAAATGTTTGTGTGTGTGTGTGACAATCACATTTTCAAAAATATAATAAAAGAAAAAAATATTACAGCAATTGAGAATAATTGTTCAAAATTTATACTTTATTATTATTAACATCTCTATGAGGAATTAAAGTGTTCATAAAATGAACACAACGAGATTTACGAAAACAAATGAAATGAACACCAAAATTATAACAAAAATATATATAACTTGGCAGCGGTTTTTATATTTATCTACGAATATTGTAGATGCTTAGTTTGATATTTAAATGTTTACTATGCAGGATACCTAACACTTTTTCTTATTTTTTGAATAAAGGAATATAAATGTTAGCAACTTGAATTTAAACATTGCTAAATGATTATTTTCTTGCTGTGCTTGTAATTAAAAATTTCCAAAATAAAAAAAATAAGAGAGTCAAAAGGGGAAAACAAAGACGACATTCATGCATGTCAACCGAATGTCTTCTTACTAATTTAGACCCTTGAGGGTGTGTGAATCATCATAGATGAATCCAAACCCATCGTGAACCCTTCAAGGAGCATTGATCTCGAGGTGACTAAAGGACTCCAAGCTACAGATCTTTGTAACAAATGAGATAATTGAACACCATTGTACAACAGAATACCATTACAAAAAGAAAACCAAAAGTCAATTGCTTTAAACCAATCTTTAATGTTGACTACATTATTGAACTAGTTTGCGCTTATCTAAACATTCTAATTCGTTTTTTTTATTTCGCTCTATATTCCCATGGATGCCCCGATACCATCATAAAGCATCAAGCTCATAATCTACTTTTTTATTTCTCAGATAGTACTTTTTAGTCACTAATCTCTTTTGTTGACTAATTTTTAAAACTAGTTTGCGATTATAAAAATTCTCTAATTCTTCAACTATTACTTTATTTTTTCTTAATTATTTCTTCAAGAGGGTGTACTATGAAGAGAGACTTGCCATTTACTTTAAATGTAGAATACCTCTTGTTACCATTGACCACAAAACTATTTTTTATGTTCTAATAATTACTTTTGTGGTTTTTTTCTTTTATTTCTTTATATCTTCGAGTGGGTGTGTGATACAAGGTGATTAATATTACGTCTTTTATTGAAAGTGACAATTATCATAGCAACGAGCTTTTATTATTTTTCATTTTTCTACTTTATAATTTTAATCAATTTTAAACAGTAAAAATAATTTTTTTATTCATAAACTGTTTCTAAATACTGAACTAAGTTTTTATTTTCGAACAATTTTTTAATCTACATTTTCTATCTATATCTATATCTTTTTTCTAGTCTACATTTTCTATTGGTAGCAAAAGACAAGAATGGCTTCTTCCGAACGGACCCACACTTTGCAACAGTGACAAGGTACATCTTAACTGCCCGTGACGCGCTCAGAACCGCTTACATAGCCCGCTGGAGAGATAAGTCTTAACCTATCCACATCCACCGATTTGTTTTCTCGGGTCTAAATCCTATTCAATGATTTACTCTCTTAATAAAAATCGTAAATTAAACATAAATAAGACCTGAATTCGAAGTTATTTTAAAGTGAAATCTCTTGACTCTCTTATTTCGTTAAATAGTATCATTTTAATTTTATTATTTTCCTCTGTCTATTTATTATGTTTCTTTATTCAGGAAGTTAATTTGAACTTTTTTTGACAAGACTTAACTTTAGCAGATTTTTAACAAATTCTAAATATGTTGTAGATTCATAAACCTTACAGTGAATCAGTAGATTTTTATGCAATTTGTGAATCAAGTGGGTCAAAAGATTTGTCATTAAATTGAAATACATGTTTCGTTCCCTGACTACCAGTTTAACGAGTATATTGGGAATGTTCATAAACTTTGTGTGACTGCTCAATTCAAAAGCCAACTAAGGATATACCAACGGATGTTCATGAGCTTGGGTCACAGTTTAATTCCAAACCCCTCGTTCTAACCAATTGGATTTTGTTACACCAATCGAATAAAAGCTAAAAGTAATCTAATTGCTTTAAGACAATACTCTTGACTCACTTTCTTCTAATAATGTACCTAAATTATTATCACAAAAAATATTACAATTTACTTTTATAAATCTACGAACATTGTTTACAACCACAATACTTACTGTCGAGACAAAAATATAAAACATACAAATGTTAAATATTAATAAATGCAAATTCAGATAGCAATGATTATTTTTTTGCTCCTCTACTTATTACAAAATTTTTGTTTAAAGATTAAGTATAAAATAGAACCAACAGGAATAAGTTTCCATAAACTACAAATATTCCTGTCGGCTGAATGTAACCTTGTCAAGTACTCTTCAGGGTTTATCAATTCATCATCGCGTGTGAATTGAAAATCCATCGTGAAACATCTTCAGGGGGCATATCTCTCAAAATGATCTATGCAATTAAAAAACTCTTTCTAGAGATGACTTTTGACGGCATATGAAATAATTGACATGTTGTACAACAGATTACCATTAAAAGAAGAAACCCAATTGTAACTCTCAACTAAGATAGTTGAAAACAATACCAATCTGGTTTCTTTTGAAACGTCCACGCTTTGCAACAGTGCCAAGGTAAATTTAAATGCTTAGTATTCTAAAATAGGCGTTTGACAGTCACTTTGGGAGATTAGTCTTAACCCATCCAAGTCCACATTTTCCTTTTTTCGGAATTCATTCTTTTGACAAGGATATTTGTAGCTTATTATTTATTAGTTTTTTGGTTAGTACATCTTTGAATCAACTGTATATTTTACATTAATGTCTGACAAGTGTGTTATGTTTCGGTTTTAAAAAATTATGACTTCTACTTATCGTAGTTAACACTCTCGAAAAAATAAGTTTTAGCCTTAGCCTATTTTTGACAAATTCTAAACATTTCGTAGATTCTTAAACCTCATAGTAAATTGTTAGATTTTTAAGCATTTTATGAATCAAGTGAGTCAAAAGATTTGTCATTAAATTAAAAAACATGCTGGGTTCCCTGACTACCAGTTTAACGAGTATATTGGGAATGTTCATAAACTTTGTGTGACTGCTCAATTCAAAGCCAACTAAGGATATACCAACGGATGTTCATGAGCTTGGGTCACAGTTTAATTCCAAACCCCTCGTTCTAACCAATTGGCTCCTGTTACACCAATCGAAGAAAAGCTAAAAGTAATCTAATTGTTTTAAGACAATACTCTTGACTCACTTTCTTCTAATAATGTACCTAAATTATTATCACAAAAAATATTACAATTTACTTTTATAAATCTACGAACATTGTTTACAACCACAATTATTATTTTTAAAATATTAAAAATAGTAAGCAATAATATTAAGGGGCAGGACCGAAAAAATTTCAACTCAATAAAAATTGTCATTGTTCATTTTCTTAGTAATAATATAATTTTGAATTTTAATATATACCTTATTCTGACAGGAACAAGTTATCAAGTGTGTGGAAAAATTCAATATTGTTATTGTTCTTCTCCATTGTTTATTAATTTTTGTTACTGTCGAGACAAAAATATAAAACATACAAATGTTAAATATTAATAAATGCAAATTTAGATAGCAATGATTATTTTTTTGCTCCTCTACTTATTACAAAATGTTTGTTTAAAGATTAAGTATAAAATAGAATCAACAGGACTAAGTTTCCATAAACTACAAATATTCCTGTCGGCTGAATGTAACCTTGTCAAGTACTCTTCAGGGTTTATCAATTCATCATCGCGTGTGAATTGAAAATCCATCGTGAAACATCTTCAGGGGGCATATCTCTCAAAATGATCTATGCAATTAAAAAACTCTTTCTAGAGATGACTTTTGACGGCATATGAAATAATTGACATGTTGTACAACAGATTACCATTAAAAGAAGAAACCCAATTGTAACTCTCAACTAAGATAGTTGAAAACAATACCAATCTGGTTTCTTTTGAAACGTCCACGCTTTGCAACAGTGCCAAGGTAAATTTAAATGCTTAGTATTCTAAAATAGGCGTTTGACAGTCACTTTGGGAGATTAGTCTTAACCCATCCAAGTCCACATTTTCCTTTTTTCGGAATTCATTCTTTTGACAAGGATATTTGTAGCTTATTATTTATTAGTTTTTTAGTTAGTATATCTTTGAATCAGTTGTATATTTTACATTAATGTCTGACAAGTGTGTTATGTTTCGGTTTTAAAAAATTATGACTTCTACTTATCGTAGTTAACACTCTCGAAAAAATAAGTTTTAGCCTTAGCCTATTTTTGACAAATTCTAAACATTTCGTAGATTCTTAAACCTCATAGTAAATTGTTAGATTTTTAAGCATTTTATGAATCAAGTGAGTCAAAAGATTTGTCATTAAATTAAAAAACATGCTGGGTTCCCTGACTACCAGTTTAACGAGTATATTGGGAATGTTCATAAACTTTGTGTGACTGCTCAATTCAAAGCCAACTAAGGATATACCAACGGATGTTCATGAGCTTGGGTCACAGTTTAATTCAAAACCCCTCGTTCTAACCAATTGGCTCCTGTTACACCAATCGAAGAAAAGCTAAAAGTAATCTAATTGTTTTAAGACAATACTCTTGACTCACTTTCTTCAAATAATAGGTTTATATATATACTTTAGGTTTTGTTCTACAAAGGGAAAAAGGTTCACTATTGTTTCATTGTTATTGGCAAGACAAAAATGTAAAATTAACACATTAAATGTTTGTAATGTCATTCTCCCTCGTACTTAGTGTGATTAATTAATTATGTATATATTTAAAATTGTTACTGAGTTTTAAAGAATTTAAGTTATGAAATTTTTTCAAAAACTTAAGTTCTTTAAATCTTATAACCTAATTTGTTCAAGATTGAAATTTTAAAAACTTTTAAATTGAAACTTTTTAAAGTTCATCTATTTATGAAACTTGTTAACGAAATTCTACAAGAAGTAAGTTTGCTAAAAAGGAAATAATGTTAGAAGTGAAAAAATTTTAAGGTTTTTTATTAAAATTCGTGGTAATTTCATAGTTTATAATACTTACTAAAAATTTAGTATTTTCTTGTGAATTAAAAAAAATTAATTTTTCCTGTACTTTAGATAAAAATCCTTTACTTTTTTCTAAATATCCTGACCTAAGTCAAGCCTGTCAATGCTAATAAAATAAAAAATTCTAATTTCATTTTGATCCTCTATATTTCTAATTTCAATTTTTAATTTTCTTGATTTACTATGAAGTCATTTTTTGAATAAATTACAATTTCAGATTTTAATTTTTTATCAGTTTTTTGTGACACGCAGTTTTTAAATAAATATATACATCACAGTAATATTTTGAGTTAATGAAATCAATTGTTTTACTTATGTTATTTTAATTAATTTTTTAACATGACAATAACATATTTTCAAGTACCTAATGTAAAAATGTGATTTTTTAACGTTTATAATTTTTATTGACAAACATTTAAAGCGTAAATAGGGAGGATATAATCATTTTCTAATATTTAATTTCAAAATATAAGGTACTTACCCCGATTAGGCTGCGATCGCAAGCGGTAATACCAGTCGGGTTGCAGTGACAAGCAATGAGTAACTGACTGGTACCTGACTGGTATGTTCCCTTGCGACTGCGCGCTAGTCTATACTTATTGTACAGAGAACTATAATTGAGGGGCTGGATGCTATAATGTGTTACGTGCCATGTTAAGTAAATGGCGCGTAACACGTTATAGCATCCAGCCCCTCAATTACTCGAGTTTTTGTATTACAGCGGTAATAATTATTTGCTAAAGTTAAAAGCAAAAGTGCAGTTTTTTTATAATTCTAGCTGTAAATGTATTTATGTATATTATTTTGATTTTAAAACAAGTGTATATTATTATATTATGTATATTATTTTAGTTTTTGTTTCATAAAAAAATAAAATATTGTAAATTTTTCTCCATAATACACATTTTTTAAAATGTAAGGTTTTTTAAATTTCGTATAAATATATGAAGTATGACCTTATGAAGAAAAATGGGGCTATTGATTAACCGGTGTAATACCTAAGAAATAGAAGTAAATAGATATTAAAATTAAAAACTCACTGTGATTACCATTCTTGTTTGAAAGAAGATATTTCCGTCTTCGTTCGTTATTCGTTTCCTTCCGCTTCTTTCTTGTCCTCTTCAGTCACTATTTTTTTATTTATTATATTTACTTATTACAAACTCTGTCTAAATAGTATTACATTATTTTTTAAATCGCAGTACATACAATAATAATAATAATAATCGAAAAATAATAATTGTACAATAGTCGCCGTAAATTTTTTAATAATATCATATAATAATATATCACTGTAATGCTCTGCTTTCTTTCCACTTCTTAAGAAAGATACGACGTTGAATACGTCACTGCAAAAAAAAAATAAAATATATTTTAAAAAATGAACATTAAATCATTTCGTATTTGAGGCAAAATAATTTTATAGGAATATTCTGTAAATTATGAAACTTAAATCAAAAATTGTTTTCCATACAATTTTAATAAATATTGGTCACCAATTTAAATTATTTAAAAAAAAGTTTAAGTAAAATTGGTAATGTATAAGGTTTTAAAATTCTTAAAAGGTATACAAATATTTTTAAACACAGCGTTATTGAAATATATTGATAATGTTAAATTAAAAACTTTTGAAGAATTTAATTATTTTTGCTTCCTCATATAGAGGAAGTATTGTAATACCAACATTTTTCATATTCACCAGAGATATTAAACTTTCAAAAATCAAACCTTTTGGAAAATAAGACTTTTTTGAAAATTTTGTTGAAAAATGTAGAAATAACTTTAAAACTATCATTATCATCTTGTAGAGCATTAAAAAACGCTTCGATTGACCTATTTTTAAAGCTACTTCGAATAGAAATAAAGAAGTTCTTGATATTTTAAAAAACAGAAATTGTGAAAAAAATATTTTATATGGAAGTATAAAATACAGAGGAAAAATATTACAGCACTTAAGAATAATTGTTTAAAATTTAAACTTTATTGTTATTAAGATCCCTTTGAGGACGCAAAGTGTTCATGAAAGAAACACAACGAGATTTACGAAAACGAATGAAATGAGCACCAAAATTATAACAAAAATATATATAACTTTGCAGCTGTTTTTAAACATTTGATACCAAAGACAAGAATTGTAAAAATTACGATTAATTATAAAATTATTAACAATTAGTATTAAAATTAACTGTACAGCACTTTACAATATAGTTTTAAAAATGGAAAAACTATATTTTATAGCAAATCTACTGCTGCAAAAAAAGTTTCTTTCTTTCTTTGACAATTCATTATATGTCTCTAAGTAAGAAAAAAATTATAAACAATAAAGAATCATTTACAAAAGTACAGGAGTTGACAATAAATGATGAAAAAATTGTGTACGTTAAAATAATGTAGTTTAAAGCAAATCTTCTGTAATAAGAAAGTTTATTTATTTTTTTGAGAACTCAGTAGATGTCCAAGCATCTGCAAAAAATTATAAACAATGAATATTGTTTATAAAATATACAGCAGTTGACATTAAATTTAAAAAAATAAATTTTCTTAAAAGAAATCTAATTTAAAGCCAATCTACTGCTTTAAATAAATTCATAACTTTTATAAGAACTTAGAAAACATCTTTGATTCAACACAAAGTTATAAACAATGAGTGTTGTTTATAAACTGTACAGCAGTCGACATTAAATTTTGAAAAAATAGGAATCAAAAAAATCTAATTTAAAGCATATGTACTGTTTGAAAAAAATTAATAATATTTGGAAAACGCAGGAAACATTCTTAAGTCCGTAAAAATCATAAACAATATGTATTGTTAAAAAAACGTACAGCAGTTAACATTAAAGTTTGAAAAAATTAAAATTTAAAAAAAATCTATTTTAAAGCTAATCAACTGCTTAAAAAAAATCATAATTTTTTTGAGAACTCAGGAAACATTCTTGATATAGCATAAAAATATAAACAATAAGTATTATTTATAGAATGTATAGCAGTTGACTTTAAGTTTCGAAAACAAATTTCATTATAAAATATCTAATTTAATAGAAAACTACTGCACGAAAAAAGTTCGCCTTTTTTATAACTCAGTACATGACCCTGAGTCGGTAAAAATTAATACACAAAAAGTATTATTTATAAAAACGTACAGCAGTTGACATTAATATTAAAAAAAATTTAATCTAAAAAAATCTGATTTAATGGAAAGCTACTACACGAAAAATTTCGTTTATTTTTTCGATAACTCAGTTCATAAACCTGAGTCCGTAAAAAATTATAAATAATAAATTTTGTTTACAAATTGTACAGCAGTTGACATTAATGTTTAAAAAATTTTAATCTAAAAAATATCTAATTTAAAAGAAATTTACTGCACGAAAAAAGTTCACCTTTTTTTGATAACTCAGTTCATGACATTGAGTCGGCAAAAAAATTATAAACAAAAAGTATTATTTATAAAACGTACAGCAGTTGACATTAAATTTTTAAAAAATGGGAATGTTTTTCAGAGTCTTATTTAAAGCATACATACTGTTCTAAACAAAATTATTATTAAAATTACATCTCAGTTCATGACCAGAAGCCAACTGAAGATTATAAACAAGTACCCTACGCTCCCCTACTATTTTATAACTACAATATTATAAAATTATTTTTAATTTTTGGTACTTACAATTTATTTATCAAGAATGACCAGAAAACTCAACATGAATTCCCCTCTTCTGGAATATGGGTCGCACCTTGAAGAATTTCTTCTAGGCCTAAAAAATTAATATTTAATTTGTTTGGAACACTTAATTTAAACACAATGCTTAATAAAATATATTTGATCAGGGAAATGAATTTATAATTTACTACTGCTTACGCCTACAAAGGGGAACAAAGAACTGCGGCAATTCATTAAAAACACACAGGTTGAAGGGAGAAAACCATCAACGTTGGAAGGAAAAGAAGGGAAAACTGGTTAAATTAAATTTGCACTTTTATTGTCGATTTCGAAAAGATAGACAAGGACAGCACGAAAACAATCGTGTAAACAATACCATCGTTATCAATGTCGTTATCTATGTTAACAATAAGGGATTAATTTCTACCTCCAATTTTAAAATATGGAAAATTCTTTTCTGAAATTTTCCATTACAACTTTTACAAGAAAAGAATTCATTTTGCTGTATAACATAAATGAAATAGAACTAAAAGTTTTTAATGCTTAATTTTTTTATTTTCTATTTCAAATCATTAGTATCCTATTAACAATTTTATCATTTAAATTTATATTTATTCTTTTATATTTTTTAAAATTATTAAGCTCCTTTAATAAATTGTTTAAATCATTACTATGGTAAAAAATAAAAATTCTAAAATAAAATGATAATACTATAATACGGAAAAAATACAATACTCAAAGGAAATAAAGAGTACTAGCAGTAAATTAAAAATAAAATTATAAATAATACTTATTGTATATAATTTTTGCTAAATCAAGGATGTTTCCTGAATTCTCAAAAAATTAAAGTTTTTGTTACATGTTGGCAGCATTAAGATACAATTTTTCACCAAATATTTTTTTCAAAAAATTCATTTTTGTAAGAGTTATGGAGGAGGGAAGAAGAATAAAAAATTTGTTTTTTCTCGAAAACCGCTGAATCAATTGTAATAAAATTTTTCGAGGTATATAAATCAATAAGAGGAAATTAAAAAAAATTTCAGAAAATTTTGCCTATAAAAAACCCTAAAAAATTTATTTTGAATTTTCAAAAAAAAATTTTTTGGTCTTAATTTAAAGATACTACTTTGGAATTTTTACAGAAAGTTCTCCTAAATGTGTTCTTTTGAGAAATATTTTTTTTAAATTTACAAAAAATTTAATTTGAAGCAAATCTGCTGTTTGAAAAAAATTAATAATACTTAGGAAAACGCAGGAAACATCCTTAAGTCCGTAAAAATCATAAACAATATGTATTGTTAAAAAAACGTACAGCAGTTAACATTAAAGTTTGAAAAAATTGAAATTAAAAAAAAATCTATTTTAAAGCTAATCAATCTACTGCATTAAAAAAATTCATAATTTTTTTGAAAACTCAGGAAACATCCTTAAGTCAGGCAAAAATAAAATTTACAGTTTTAAAAAAATTAATAATCTTTTTTAAAAGGTGAAAACTGCCTTGATATAGCAAAAATGTATAAGCAATAAGTATTATTTATAAACTGTATGGCAATTGACAATAATGTTCAAAAGAATTTTAATATGAAAAAAATTAATTTAATGCAAACCTACTAGACGAAAAAAGTTCGTCTTTTTTTAATAACTCAGTACATGACCCTTAGTCAGCAAAAAATTATGTAGAATAAGATTTGTTTTTTATATGTACAGCAGTTGATATTAATGATAGAACGTCCAACGTCCTTCCAGCAGGACCAAAAATACTCAAGTGAGTCCGTCCGAAATCGCAAAATAAAACTAACATGGATTGACATAAACAAAAAGTATTATATATCGTTGAAAACAACGTGATAAAACAAGCTTTCAGGGTATGTAAATGTCGAGCTTGTAAGTTCTATCCGAAGAGCAGGGTAGCTTAAAGAAGTTGAATTTTCCAAAACTTCATATAATTTTTAGTCACAAAATGATGGAACCCGGTCCTGCCGGCAGGACGCTTTTCGCTTTGTTTAAAAGGCTACCAAGCCTAGGCATATAAATTTAAAAACTTGATATTTACATCATTGGAAAGCTTGTTTTATTACCTTTCCAACGATATATTTGTTTTTGTTTTTATTTGCTTCCATATTAATTTTATAAAGAAAATTTGAAGAGAGTTTTTATTCAATTGGCCGCAATTTTGCTGATTAACATTAAAAATAAATTTTTTAAAATTAAACAAATAGGTTTCATTCAGTGAACGTTTCTGAAGAAAAAAAGGCTAGACCGGCCAAAATATATTGATTTTTGTGGATTTTACATTAAATGTAATGTTTATTTCAATAATTTTTTACTCTTAAACAATTAAACATACAAATTTGACAAAGTACATTTTGGAAAGGTTTTTTCATGCTCTTTCGATTGGAAATAAGCATTTTGAAAAAAAAATTTTTGACCCAAAAAAATAAAAATTAAATTTCAATTTTTGAGGGAGATGGATACGATTTTTTTTTTTTTTTAAACGAAAGCTGAGGTTTTTTCCTAAAAGGACATATAAATGATAAAGTGGGACTAGAACGTTTAAACATTGAAAAAAAGAGTTTTCTACTCGCCGGAGCGCTCAAAACCCGGTTTTTAGCGTTCTTGGACGTTCTATCATTAATGTTAAAAAAATTTTAATTAGAAAAATCTAATTAATATCAAAACCACTGCACGAAAAACCTTCGTTTTATTTTTTGCCAACTAAGTACATGACCCTTAGTCAGCACAAAAATATAAACAATAATTTTTATTTCTTATATGTACAGCAGTTGAATGTTAAGTTAAGAAAAAAAAATTTTAATAAAAAAATTTAATTTATAGCAAAACAACTGCACGAAAAGACTTTGTCTATTTTTGATATAACTCAGTACATGATTCTGAGTCAGCAAAAAAATATAAACAATAATTTTTGTTTCTTATATGTACAGCAGTTGACAATTAAGTTTAGAAAAAAAATTTTTAATAAAAAAATCTAATTTATATAAAAACCACTCCACGAAAAACCTTCTTTCAATTTTTTGACAACTCAGTAGATGACCCTCAGTCAGCATAAAATTATTAAGAATAAGTTTTGTTAAATATATGTACAACAGTCGACATTAAATTTTAGAAAATTTTTTTTAATAAAAACATCTAATTTATAGCAAAACCACTGCACGAAAAACCTTTCCTTTCTTTTTTAACAACTCAGTACATTATTCTGAGACAGCACAAATTTTTGAAGAAGAAGATTTTTTTCTTATGTGTACAGTAGTTGACATTTAAGCTAAGAAAAATAATGTTTAATTAAAAAAATCTATTTTGTAGCAAAACCACTGCACAAAAAAAACTTTGTCTATTTTTGCGATAACTCAGTACATGATCCTGAGTCAGCAAAAAATTATGTAGAATAAGATTTGATTTTTTTAGGTACAGCAATTGACATTAATGTTAATCTAATTTATAGCAAAACCACTGCACAAAAAAACATTGTCTATTTTTGATATAACTCAGTACATGATTCTGAGTCAGCAAAAAAATATAAACAATAATTTTTGTTTCTTATATGTACAGCAGTTGACAATTAAGTTAAAAAAAAATTTTTAATAAAAAAATCTAATTTATAGCAAAACCACTTCACGAAAAACCATCTTACATTTTTTTGACAACAGAGTAGAGTAGTTTTGTTGAATATATGTACAACAGTTGACATTAAATTTTAGAAAAATTTTTTTAATAAAAACATCTAATTTATAGCAAAACCACTGCACGAAAATCCTTTCCTTTCTTTTTTAACAACTCAGTACATTATCCTGAGACAGCAAAAATTTTTGAAGAAGAAGATTTTTTTCTTATATGTACAGTAGTTGACAATTAAGCTAAGAAAACAAATTTTTAAATAAAAAAATCTATTTTATAGCAAAACCACTGCACAAAAAAACTTTGTCTATTTTTGCGATAACTCAGTATATGATCCTGAGTCAGCATAAAATTATTGAGAATAAGTTTTGTTAAGTATATGTACAACAGTTGCCATTAAAGTTTAGAAAAAATTTTTTAATAAAAACATCAAATTTATAGCAAAACCACTGCACAAAAAAACTTTGTCTATTTTTGCGATAACTCAGTACATGATCCTGAGTCAGCAAAAAATATAAACAATAATTTTTATTTCTTATATGTACAGCAGTTGACAGTTAAGTTTAGAAAAAAATATTTTAATAAAAAAATCTAATTTATAGCAAAACCACTACACGAAAAACCTTCTTTCAATTTTTTGACAACTCAGAACATGATCCTTAGTCAGCATAAAATTATTAAGAATAAGTTTTGTTAAGTATATGTACAACGGTTGACATTAAAGTTTAGAAAAAATTTTTTATTAAAAACATCTAATTTATAGCAAAACCACTGCACAAAAATACTTTGACTATTTTTGATATAACTCAGTACATGATTCTGAGTCAGCAAAAAATTATGTAGAATAAGATTTGATTTTTTTAGGTACAGCAATTGACATTAATGTTAATCTAATTTATAGCAAAACCACTGCACAAAAAAACTTCGTTATATTTGTTGCCAACACAGTACATGACTTTCAGTCACCAAAAAATTATAAACAATAATTTTTGTTTCTTATATGTACAGCAGTTGACAATTAAGTTTAGAAAAAAAAATTTATAAAAAATAATCTAATTTATATCAAAACCACTGCACGAAAAACCTTTTTTTTATTTTTTGCCAACTCAGTACATGACCCTTAGTCAGCACAAAAATATAAACAATAATTTTTATTTCTTATATGTACAGCAGTTGAATGTTAAGTTTAGAAAAAAAATTTTTAATAAAAAAATCTAATTTATATCAAAACCACAGCACGAAAAACCTTATTTCAATTTTTTAACAACTCAGTACATGACCCTTAGTCAGCATAAAATTATAAAGAATAAGATTTGTTAAATATATATACAACAGTTGACATTAAAGTTAAGAAAAAATTTTTTTAATAAAAACATCTAATTTATAGCAAAACCACTGCACAAAAAAACTTTGTCTATTTTTGCGATAACTCAGTACATGATCCTGAGTCAGCAAAAAATTATGTAGAATAAGATTTGTTTTTTATATGTACAGTAGTTGACATTAATGTTAATCTAATTTATAGCAAAACTACTGCACAAAAAAACATTGTCTTTTTTTTCGATAACTTTGTACATGATCCTGAGTCAGCAAAAAATTATGTGGAATAAGATTTGTTTTTTATATGTACAGCAGTTGACATTAATGTTAATCTAATTTATAGAAAAACCATTGCACAAAAAAACTTGGTCTATTTTTTCGATAACTCAGTACATGATCCTGAGTTAGCAAAAAATTATAAACAAAAAGTATTATTCATAAAAGGTACAGCAGTTGACATTAATGTATAAACATTTTAATAAAAAATCTAATTTAATGGAAAACTACTACAGGAAAAAAATTCGTCTAATTTTTTGATAACTTAGTACATCACCCCAAGTACGCAAAAAAATTTTAAGCAACTTTAAGTATTATTAATAAAACGTACAGCAGTTCACATTAATGTGCAAAAAAAATTTTAATCTAAAAAAGTCTAATTTGAAAAAAACTACTGCACGAAATAAATTCATCTAATTATTTTATAACTCAGTTCATGAACCCTAAGTGTGCAAAAAAATTATAATCGAAAAGTATTATTTATTAAACGTACAGCAGTTGTCATTAAATTTGGAGAAAATTGAAATTTTTAAAAGAAATCAAATTTAAAAACAATCTACTGCTTTAAAAATATTCATAATTTTTCTAAGGACTCGGGAAACATTCTTGATTTAGCAAAAAATTATAAACAATAAGTATTATTTATAAAATAGAAAAGCAGTTAACATTAATTTTTGAATAAAATTTTAATTGAAAAAAGTCTAATTTAATGCAAAACTTCTGTACAAAAAAAAATTCATAATTTTTTTGACAAAGTCAACAATAAATTTAGAAAAATGGATAAATAAAAGTAAAATTAAATAAATGAACAAAGAAAATTAAGTGAATTTTAACCATTATGACGTTATATTGTTTTGAGAACAAATGCTTTAAACAAATAATCAATTAGAAAAAATTTTGGCGGTCCTAAAATTTTTATATGTAGACGGAGTGGGGATAGGTACTTGTCAGCGTTTACGCCAGGTGTGGTGGGTAGCGGAAGAAATCAAATAAAATAATGACTATGTTGCAATAAAATAGAAAATTCATTTTTAATTTTATTGTGATTATGAAAAGATTACTAAAAAATACTGAATTAATATTAAAAAGAAAAATTAAAGACACTTACTCGACTTACATGGGTCAGTCTCTGCCATATCCGAACTCCACTTAACAGTCTTGTTATTTATTTTAATATAATATAAAATTTGAAATAAAACAAAAAAAAATTCGTTTTGGTTTAAATAAATTATGTTGCTTATTTATCGTAGTAAACGCTCCCGAAAAAAATTTTTCATTTTGTACTTTTCTTTGAACGTATCCATTTCTTCGTAACATTGTTCACTTGACCAGCTCGCTGTATACTGGGAATTCCAAAAAAAATTTGAAAATTTGCTCCACTCCCCTCTACAGTTCACTGAATTTGGCGAGAGACTATAGTAATCGAAGTGGGGATAGGTACGCACCAGTGTCTGCGAGGCGTGGTGGGGAGAAGACCGGGCCTGCAATTTTCAAAATCCTCACTCCCCCTCTCCACTGATTATAATCGGGCCATAAGTGACGTCACAGGACCGATGACTTCCGAGAACTGAAACGGAATTCTCTCTTTCTCTCTCTTATAAAGAAATAAATTAATGAAAATTAAAAAAATTCTTTCTCTCTCTTTTATAGAGAATTATAATTTATTAATTAAATGATTAAATATTAAGTGGTTTGTAGTGAAATATTGATAAACAATGTGACTTAAGGTTAAAGTTTATTAATTTCAATGAAATTTTATGTAGGAAAATATAAATACAAATTAAATTTATTGAAAAATTGAATAAAAAATTTATTGATATTTTTAAAAATAAAAATCAAATGAATAAACATTTGAAATAATAAAATTTCATTTAAATTAAAATTACTTAATGTCATTTCAACCATTATGACGTAAGAGTTTTACAAAATATGTAAAATTTGAAATTGGAAAATTAAAGTTGTTAAAAATTTTATAAATGAAAATATAGGGTGTTTCCAAAATGATCGCCCCAGGGCGCCCTGAGGTGACTGAAGGGTAAACAAACACAGTTTGTTATCGTTCATTTATATGAAAACAAACGATAATAAACATAGTTTAAGAACCTTTTGTCGTCTCGAGCATCTCGGAAATACGTAATATTAATTAATGTTTGAAAAATGGAAATAAATTTATTCAAAATTTGAAAAAATGAAAAATAATATCACTAAAAATTTAAAAAAAAATTAAATCATTTAAAATTATAATTGATCTATAATGACTTTATAATTTTTTGGGAATTTACTTTTTTTCTCTCACTCTTAAGGAAAAAAAAATTTCAAAAATAATAACCAAAATTATTTCCACTTTTCGTAGGAAATAAACAAAAAGCAAAAACGTAGAGGAAGATAATGACGAAAAACTTCTGAAAAATTTAATTAAATTAAAAATTAAATTTTTCAAACAAATTTTCAAAAATTTTACATCTAGTTTTTGAAAAACGGAACAGAAAATGTTTAAATTTTTTATTTTAGAATAACTATTTCAAAGTGTTAAGATACAATTTACAAAAATACAAAATTTCAAGTTTTTTTGAAAAATAAAAATATTAATAAATATATTATAAATTCTGATAAAATACATACTTTATTATAAATGAATCGATTCGATTTCATGCCAATAACACAATTTTGACCAAAGTTAATGCAAATTATAATAAAAAAAAAGTTATTGAAAAAATAAAAAAATAATTTTGTTTAAATTAAAATTTTAAATATTTATTTTATATTTATTTATTATTATAAATTAATTAATGAATACGAAATAAATCTTTCTTCTTAATAAATTAGGAGAAGGATTCAAATAAAAATTGAAATGCATCATTTTTAATTGTTATATACATAATATATTTCGTGCAGTCTATGGCTTTGTTAAACACATGGGTGTTGTACCAAAGATTTTCTTTTTCCTCTCTTCAAAGGAGACTAAAATTCGACGGCTCAGCTATTTTTTTTGTTATTAGCTGATTGAACGTCAGACTTTTTTTTTGCAATATATGAGATCTCAATGGGTATCAATTAGTAATGCCACATTTACTTTTTTTTCTTAAATTATTTTACACTTAAAGGTTTTTTTTTCTTAGTGTTATTCTATAAATCTCGTAGCGGAGTTTATTTGCCAGAAAAGAGGACATTTTTTTTAAAGAAAGAACTTATTTTTTTAATAATTGTAATAATTATTTCATATTTTTATTATTAATTTATTATAAATTTATTATAATAATTATTCTTCTTAATGTATTATAATAATAATTACAATTCTCGTAATTGTAATTATAATTATAATTTTGGAAATTTTTTTTTCAAGATTTGCTTTATCGACTTTTTTTGAGATTGAAATTTCATGAAATGAAACATTTGTTTCGAAATTTTTAATACTTTAAACATTTAGTTTTTTATTTTTGTAAAACAATTTTCTCGTCTTTTCTTTCTTTTTATATTTTGAGACAGAGAATTTTTTTTAAATATACTTTTTATGTCCACGAGTTTATAATTTTCGAAAAAAATAATTATTAAAAAGGACTTATTAATTAAATTTTCTGTCATGATATTTTTTCAAGTTAAATTTTTACAAATTGAACTAATTTAAAAGTTTTCGTTATAATTTTTTTATGTTTTCTTCTAATTTCTAAATTTTTTGTTTTATTTTTCAATTTGCTTTCTTTTAATAAGTTTTCAATTTGTTTTATTTTCAATTTTTAATTGCACGGAATATAAATATTAATGTTGAAAAAAAAATTAATTTAATAGTTACATCTTTTTTGGCAAATAAGTAATACAAATTTGAACATTTCAATCTCCTATAAACGAATATTTTTCGCTTCATGTAATTTTTAATATTTTTTTTTCTCATCGATACACTTGAAAAAAAAGAACATTTCTCAAAAAGTTCGAATTAAAAAAAAAGAAGAGTAAAGAAATTAAAAAATCTCCTCGAAATTTATTGAACAATAAAATATTTCTACATATTTTCTAAATTTTCACTACAGGTGCATTAAAATTTTTCTTTATTATTATATGTTTATATAATTACTAATTAATGAATTAAAATATCACTTGGAAGAGGGTAGAAAATCGTGTGATGTCTACTTTTCTTTTGATTCTACAATAATAATAATTTAATGATAATAATCTTATATGTTACAAAACTAATTCTGAAAATTTATAATACGTACTTAATTTAATATATTACGTCGACTTTTTTTTAGTTTTTAATAATAGAAATATTTACGAGAGGAATTGATCAAAAAATTTTTTTTTTAATTTTTAACTATTAATGCGTATCTAAGGATAAATACGTAAATTTTTATTTATAATATACATTATATTTTTTTTAATTAGATTTTTATAGGCACGTTTTACTATTAGATAATTTCGAGGAGATTAGTTTAGTTATTAATATGGTAAGTAGAAGAAATTTTGTTATGAAATTATGCAATGAATTTGTAATAAATACATAATGAACTTCTTATAACATTAATGAATGGACTATATTCTAGGAATTATTCTGATTATTTTACTACTCGGCTTTAATTGATTAAGTTATTCCTTCTTTTAAATCTAGTTCATTTTAGTTCAATAACATTTTTTTTCTAATAGAATTTTAATTTTTACTTTACAACTTAATTAGTTGAATAGAATTTTTTCTGAATAAAAGTTTAATTTTTACTGTCCAACGTATAATTGATTAGTTCAACAATAACATATTTTTTAACGTTCAACGAATTTAATAAGTTTATTAGAAATTTTTCTCAATAAAATTTTAATTTTTACTATACAACTTAATTAATTAATTTTTACTGTTTAACATAATTAATTAGCTGTGAATTTTTTAAAATTTTTACTATTTAACACACTTTGAATTTTTTTTTTACTTTTTGCTTTTAAATTAGTAAATCTTTCTGAAAAATAGTAATATCTACTAATTTTTTAGTATTATTAGCTTATTAGTGGTATTTATTAGTAAAATAAATACTATTAATAAAATTTACCAATTCAAAAAAAAAAAAAATCTATAATTATAATATTGTATAATATTTGATAATAATAACATAAATTATATTATTAATATATTAATTAATCGTTTCTAATAATTAATTAATTAATTCATTTATTCATTTATAATGAAGTAATTAATTAATTATTTAATTATGAATAATGTTATTTGATTTTTCATCTAATTGTTTCATTAATATTTAGTAACATCAAACTAAATAAATTAATAGTTAGTAATTGGAAATTATTAATTAGTAATTAGTAATTAGTAATTAGTAATTAGTAATTAGTAATTAGAAATTAGTAATTAGTAATTAGTAATTAGTAATTAGTAATTAGTAATTAGTTATTAGTTAATTAGTCAATGTGGCCTAATTAATTACCCTTCATTATTTTTTTGTGCAATGTTCTTTTTCTTCGTGTATCATTTTTTTTTCATCTTTTTAAATCCAGTTAATACTTATAAATACTGGGCATGGTACTTGGAATTTATGATACAATATTACAATTAATAATTCAATAACACACTTCAATCGGGATAGGGCACTCTTTACGCAGTATACATATTTTTTTTTTGTTTATAATTTACCAAAACTTTTTTTTCTTGTTTTTCATTAAACAACGTTACGACTTTTTTTTATCATCTAGCCATAGAAACTAAATAATGCTATCTAAAGTGGAGCAATTGTTAGAAAATTTATTTATCCATTATTATTATTATTATTATAGAAAAATAATTGTTTCTCTAATTTTTGTATTTAATTTTAATAATTATAAAAAAATGGACAGCGGAGAAGAAAATTTTTAAAAGAAACGTAATTTTACTGGTTTGCTTCACTTTAGTTAGTTTTCCAGTTTTATTTTCATTCGTTCTTTCTTGTAAATTGAAGATTGAGAAAGAACGAAAAAAAAATTGTATAGTTTAGACGCAGGGGAAGGGGGTTTGGATAAGAAGATTATCCTTTTTTTTTAGGGCAAAACAATATTGCAGATTATTCTGATGTGCTCTCTTTTGCTGCAAAACCAGACTTTCTTAATTTCTTTCTCTTTATTATAATTAAAGTGTCATTAAATGTTTCTTATACTTTAAGTTTCATTAGTTAAATTATATTATTTAAATTAATGTACAATATTTTGTTTGTTTTTTCTTTTTAATTATTCGAAGGTATTAAAATATTCCTTAAATTAAATTTTTCTTTTTTTTTATAAACAAGTATATATGTGAAGATCGTATATTTGTATGAAAATGCGTTTCAAATAAGATTACTTGGTGCTTCTCAGGCTACAAGTTCATTGCTTGTTCTTTTCGCTTATAACAATACAATATTAGAGATTTTTTTTTGTTTAGAAATTTTTCCAAAAGCATTTTTTTCTTTTTTGCTTGTTTTGTTATTCGCAGATTACAGTATTTAGTGTTTTCGCGGAATTTGTTAATTTATTTGTTGTATTGATTTTCTGTTGGGATGTATTTTTGAATTGAAATAAGGATTTTGTTAAATGGAATATTTAAATTTAATTTTATATTTTATTTTTCATTTGAATTTCACTTTCAAGTTCGATTTAATTTTAATTGAAATTGAAAATTAAATTTCCATTCAATTTGAATTACAACTTCAATTTAATTTCAATTTGGTTTTAATTTAAATTGAAATTTCATTTTAATTGCAATTTGATTACAATTTTAATTTTATGTGCAATTTCATTTGAAATGCAATTTTAATCTGAGGTCAATATATAACTTGATTTTAAATTTTACATAGAAATTAACTTTAATTTCATTTAATTGAAATTTTTATTACAACTATGTTTAAATTGAATTTTAATTTCAATTTTCAGTCAATTTGACATAAATTTTAATTTAATTTCAAATTTAAAGGCAATTTGACTTGAATATTTCAATTTAAATTCAATCTTAATTTCAATTTTACTTGAGTTTCACTTTATTTTCAATTTTACTTCAAAATTGTCTTAAATTTCATTTAAATGTAAATTTAATTTCAATTTCCATGTCAATTTAAAATGAATTTCAATTCAATTCAATTTTACTTAAATTTTTTTTAGATTTCAATTCTAATGTCAATTTGACATAAAATTCAATTTAAATTCAATTCTAATGTCAATTTGACATAAATTTCAATTTAAATTCAATTCCAATGTCAATTTGACATAAATTTCCATTTACATTCAATTTTAATGTCAAGTTGACAAAAATTTTTATTTAAATTCAATTTTAATTGTAATTTGACTTGACTTTCAATTTTTTCTCTAAAAAAATTAAACTTTTATTTATAAAATAAATGTTATTACTAAATGTAAATGTTATTTAGTAAATAAATAAAATTAATCAAGTTTCCCGAGAAAAATAAAATAACGAATATAAGTAAATAAAAAAATCAGTTTTTATTGTGAATTTGTGAGTTGAAAAGTAATTTAATGAAAATAATTTAATCAATACGATTGAGTAATTAACAAATTCCGTAAATGGCAAACGATTCAGAGCTTTCAGTATTTTTTTTCTTTTTTGTTAGAGAAAGAGAGAGGACGGTTCTTCTGTTTGTTTGTTTGTTTGTTTAATTAGGCTGTGGCACACACGAAGTATAGTAATTCGGCAGGTAAAGAACTTAGAAGACTTGTTCCTTCGACCAAAAATACTAGGCCATTTACAATGTATAAAATAAAAAAAAACACTTATAACTTGCTTTTTTTTTATTTTTCTTCACCGAGGAAATTTGCATTTTCACAACAACAATTAATTATAATACATATATAGCTATATTTTCGCACAAAAAAAATTCAAGGCGCGCCCAATAATTTTGGTCAAGGTTTCTTGGTATTTTTTCATTCTTTTTTTTATACACAATTTTTCCATATTATTACATATTTCATATTTATTCTTCTTGTTTTTTTCCCCCTATAAAGACTAACATTTTTCCATTCAAAATAATATATAAACTACCATATTTTTTTTTGTTTTTCGAACTCCTATAAAACCGTCAAGGCTCAAAGGTGATAAGCGCTCTACAGAGATTACAATATTTTCAGGGAAATCCATCAAAAAGGTGTGCCAATCTAGTTTTTAAAATTAAAAACTATTTTTTTCAAAAATTTCACTATATTTTTATTTGTTTTTTTTTACTTTATAGTATAATATTATTAGTAACAAATATTTACAAATGTTTTATTATTAATTTGCGATTGCGAAATATTTAACAAGCGATTACTATAAATGATAATTTTTTCTTTTAAACTATCGTAAGCAATTGATAATGCTAATTGTTAGTTAAAATAATTAGGCAAGTAATTACTTTTTTTTAATCATTATGGTAAATATCTTTGATATAATTTTATCTTTGATAACTTTATCCTTGATGATTTTTATCCTCGACAACTTTATCATCGATATTGCAATTATTTATAATTAATAATCATAATAATAAATAATTTTTTTTTTATTATTTATAATAAATAAAACATGGCTTTTTATTATTTACAATAGACAAAATATTCATTAGTTACAATAAACAAAATATTAGTCATTAGTTATAATGAATAAAATATTTTTTTTATTATTTGTAATAAACAAAATATCGTTATTTTATAACAGACAATGTATTATTTATTATTTATAATTAATAAAATATTTATTATATATTATTGTTTGTAATTAATAATACAACAATAAAAAAATATCATTTATTATTAATTTTTAGTCATTAATTATAAATAATTGGATATTAACTATGTGTAATTTAATTAATAATGGCGCCTAACTAGTGAGTAATTATATATGCAAATAGGTAATTAAAAAACACGACTTTTCTTTCCGACTAGCTGGACATTAGTTGCTGGATTTTCCTATTATTCTAACAGCTAATTATTTATTTTGTGAATAATGCAAAATAATTCTTTTTTACAGATATAATAATAGAAGCTTAAGGCATATTTAAATCAAAGGAAAGAAAAAATAACGCCGCATTCGAATTCTAACCGAAAGCAATTTTTTTTTCTTCAGGTACAATATAACATGGCACGACATCTATATTATTCTTTTGAAAATGTCCCTTGGAATTGTTTTTTTTTTTTTGAGTCATTTTTTTATTTTCAGAAGTTTGTATATTTTGCATATAAACGAAAAGAGATTTTTTCACAACGCTTTTTCATTGTTTATTTATTTTTTTTATTATAATTTGATTGTAAAATATTTTGCAAATTTTAACTGATTTTTTGGGGGAAATTTTGGTTTTTTTGCTATATTTATTTGGGAGTACAAAATAATGCATATTGTTTATAATTTAATATTTATTTCCTAAGACGTTTTTTTTTGTAAACTATTTTTTTATATTTAACTATTTGATAATATTGCAATTTCTATAACAATTTATCGATATAGTGATTAGATATATCTCTTTTTTGCTTACAAAATACGCATTACTTTGAACTCGTTATTTTCGAATTTGCTAATTGAAAATATTAGATATTTTCTAAATTTCTATTACTTTTTAATATTTGATAAAATATATTCTTTGTCTTTTTTCGTTTTTCAATATTTATTAAACAGTGGAAAACAAATAATTTTCGGTAAATTGCTTGCGAGGAAAATTTGATAATTCTATTTATCGAATTTCGGTAAACAAACATAAATTATTTTCGACTTTAAAAAGTTCGATAAATAATTTTCATTAAAAAATCTTCGGCAAAGGAAATATTTATTTCTCATTTATTAAATATTCAAAAACAAACAATTTTCGGTAAAATAAATGCTTTTTCATGGAAAATTGAACTTTAATAAATTAAATGCTTTTGAAAAATGAGCAAGCGAAGAAAAAACTTGAAAAATGTTTTCATTTTTTTTAAGAATGAAAGAATATTTCTTTTATTTCCTAACAAGAACGATTTTCGTGTCTGTTGGAAATTTTTTTTTGCGATCAAGTATAAAAAATTGAAAAAATGAATTTTCTTCTTTGAAAATTATCAATTTTTTCATTTTCATTCTATTTATTTTAGTTTTTTTAATTTATTTCTGTTACTTTCTATTACATTAGAGTTAGTAAATACATTTTTCTTTTTTTTTTTGAGAAAAAAAAGAAGAGCATGGTCAGTACTTAATGTTAATAATTCTTGTTTTTTCTTTTAATTGAAATTATCGAGAATAATTTAGTCTTGACCAGAAGTTTTATAAAAAACAAACTTCATGAGCTTTCATAAAAATCGATATCACATATACTTTAACTTAGAGAGAATGTTTCATTTTTATTCACAATTTTTTTGTGTTTATTATTCGAGAGCGAAAAAAAAAATTTAAGCGAAACGCATTATCAAGTTTTTTGAATGTTTTTCTTCGATAAATTTTTGATTATAGAATTAAAGAGATTCTTAATTTCATTCTCAATTCACAATTAATTTTGACATTTTTTTATCTAGAAGACAAATAATTTTTGGGAAAAATTCTTTCTGAATTTTCTGCTCTAAAAATTTTATAAATAATAATAGTGAAATAATAATTTTTTATTATTATATAATTTGTTTATTATTTATCTTCACGTTGAAGTTTTGTAATTGCTTTTCTAAATTTTTCATAAATTGTTTTATTCTTTATTACTTATGATATTTTTTATTATTTATAATAAATTTGGATATTTTTTTTTATTATTTACAATAAACAGAAATTTCTTCATCAAATCTTCATAAATTTTCTCGAATTTTTCTCTCTAAATATTATTTTTTTGCAAAAATAAAATTTTTAAAGCAAATTTCAGTCAGAATTTTTAAATAACAATAATAGTTAATATAAGACTTGAATACTTACGAATTGAAAAAAAAACTGCAAACTACGTCTAATTTTCGAAATTTTTTTCCTTACAATATTTTTATTCGTCGAGGAATTTCCAACAGAACTGGTCGGTCCTTTTCTGAAGGTAAATTTTCAGTTGGTTTATAGTCGAAGACCACTAATCACTAGCAGATGAATTCGGCTCAAAGCCAAGTCTCAAATATTTAAATACTGGATGAAAATTAATTTCAAGAAATTATTTTTAATTAGACAAAATTTATTTACAATCGAGAGTAAAATTTATTACTTTATTGACTAAATTAATCTGCTATTGCTGTTAATAATTATTATTTTTATTAATTTTAATTATTAAATATTTAACATTTAATAATAACAACAATAACAATAATAATATTTCATTAATAATTAATTTTTAAATAATAATTAAATATTAAATATTTAACATTTAATAATAACAACAATAACAATAATAATATTTCATTAATAATTAATTTTAAAATAATAATAATAATAATAATAATAATAATAATAATAATAACACTCATTCCATGTATTTGAATCTTTGTTCTAAAGTCAACAAAATATTATTTTTGAATTAAACATAATAATTTTTATTCCATAAAAATTACGTTTAATTAAAATTCCAAACTTTATTTTTTTGATTGGCTACTCATTTCTGAATTATAAAATTTGTTCTCAGTGAATAATATAAAAAATGATAATATTAATAATAAATTATTAATTTATGTATCTAGGAATGGTAACTAATAATAAATTATCGATTTTTATTATTTTCATTAATAACAATCAACTATCAAATTACTTTCATTAGTAACATTATTCGTTAATTTTGCTTTCTCACGGAGGAAGTATTTATTAATTTTATTAATAAAATATAATTATATTTTACATAATAAAATTTTATTAACTTCTATTAATATAGAAATTATCAATATTTGATAATAATATTTATTTATGAATTTAATAACACAATTATTTAGCAAAATTCAATGCAAAATTGTACTTTACAGAAATTGTATGGTCAGTGATATTTATATTACGTTTTTATCATCTCGTTTGCGAGAGAGTTTTTTCGCCCTCTAGGCGGAGGAGAACTGAACTTTTGGCGCGAAATTCAAATTTAATAAGACAAAAAATCCGAAACCTACTAGATATCATTAGTAAATTAATTTCAATAATTGATAAATAAATAAATAAGTAAATAAATTTCAATGATTGATAAGTAAAGAAATAAATAACTTTGAATACTTGATAAATAAGTAAATAAATTGCAATTATTGAATAAATGTAAATTTAAAATAAATTGATTTACACTTAATAAATAAATTCCAATAATTAATAGATAAATAAATTTCGAAACTCGATAAATAAATTCCAATAATTGACATAAATTTTTGCCAACAAAGTGAAAAAAGAATTCATCTGCTAGAGATTCAATAACATTATTTTTTCCCCCCCGAGAAAGAGCGAAGTTCGTGATTTTAACCATTAAATATTGTTGATTAAAGAGAGAATTTTTGGATGACTGCGTTTGTCATGAGAAGGCCATTGACCTTGACAATTTGCCAAAGCTTTTGGCAGAAATCAGAACGCGGCTTTGGCGTATTATTTTCACACATTATTTATTTATTTTTTCTCTTTTTTTTCTATCATTTTTTTTCATTTTTTCTCTTTTCTTTATAGTATATAGTATATTTGGTTTTTTTTTTTTGAAATTTGAGGGAGAACTCTTTTCTTGTGCAACATCCTACATGACGCAGCATCTTTTGACATTGTACCTACTGTCTTGGTCCACGTGATTGCTAAGTACCTTGAGCAGCCTCTCGGTATCCTTGAAGCTATTCTTACCAGGGTCCGCCTTGATTATTTTACTCTTTCGTATTGTGACAATTCCTTTGCGTTTTTTCTTTTTACTTTGCTCAAGCAACTCCTCGAGTCTCAATCTGATAGGCCAATTAGCATCTTCATCTTGAGCGTCGATGAAGGCACGATTTGAATTAGGCTCCAGATTATCATTAACAATATCGTTAGAATTGTTGCTGTTGTTGTTGTTGTTATTATCAGCGTTGTTGTCGTCGTCATCATCATCATCGTCATCGTCATCATTGTCGTCATTCAAAAATTTCTGCCCTTCGGGAAAAATTTTCTGATGATCGATATCTTGGGGTGTTGTGTCACTATTACCCATCATCATCATCCATTTTTGTGGTTGGAACGAATCGTAAACTTTCACCGGTCTTGCTAGTGACGATCGTTTTCTGACCGGTGTATTTTTCTTTAAATGATAATTCGAAACGTTAATTTCGTTAAATTCGTTCTTTGCCGATTTGTTGCTGTAGTCGATAATTGATAGATTGTTGGACAATTGGAATTGCTTCTTGGAGATCTCTTGATTTGTCACCGACTTGACTTTCTTCACTAAACAGATCTTCTCATTTTTCTTTTCATTTTTCTTTGATGAGAAGTAACTTTTACCACCACTGATAATGTCGTTTATGTTTTTTGTTTCCTTCTGATTTTTCCCCTTTTTGTGGGAATTTTTACTTTTTTTGTCCAAATTATTTTTGCAATTGTAATTATTATTCGATGGCGTTAAGTTCGAATAGTTATTCTTATTTGTATTGTACGAATTTTTAAAATTTTTACTTGCTTTTGCTTTTGGATTTTTATTATTAGTATTAGAATAAGAATTCTTGTATGTGTAGGAATTTTTATTGTATGAATTATTATTATTATTGTTATTATTATTATTATTACTGTAGTTGTAATTGTTTTTTAATGAAAGATGTCGACAGTGCTCGGCACATTGAAAGCAGTCGTAATATTTTTCGGAAGTAATGCGACGATTGGAAGATGATGAATTTCGAGTTTGTTTCATTATCATTGGATAGAAGTCGATATTCGAGGATGTACGGAATATTATTGCACGCGATATTCTTATTGATGACCAATTGCCACGTTTGGAGAAATCGCAGACGATTATTTCGTTGGTTTGATTTGATGATGATGATGAGGAGGCGCGGGATAAGTTTTCGCAAGATTCGGGAATGCGGATCCAACCACGTCGGGGACTTTGATAGCGACGCTTGTTTACATCTTCATAAGGCTTCTGTCACACTTCCTGCAAATATTTTAATGGACAAAGCGTTTCCTTGAAGCGGACTTCGCCTTCGTTTGCAGTTTGTTCTGATGATCGGACGTCAGCAGCGCATCTTACCATTGCAACTCCGTCAAGTTCTTCGCCCACTTGCAGTACAATCTAAAAAAAGAAAAAAATAATAATTTTTTTTCCGTAATTATTTTGTTACTATTTTTAGACTTTAGTCACTACTATTTCTGTTTTTTAAATTAAAATAAAATCAAAAATTAAATTTAAATTCACTAATACTAGAAATCAAAATACTAATCTCAAAAATTGTAATCAAACCCTAGAACAACTTGTGACTGTTAGAAATCCAATGGTATCCTTTTCGACCACTTTTCTCTTTAAATTTTTAATAAATTAAACTGAAACTTTGTAAGAAAGTCTCAAATATAATAAAGAAGGAAAGTGACATGTAAAATTTTTTATAATTCAAAAATAAATTATAATAAAACACTTGAAAATCGGTAAAGTCGAAAAATTGATTAGAAGTGACTGTGACAACATATAATTTCAAAAGTAATTAATAATAATTAATTTTAAAAATATTCAAACTTTTACACATCACTGCCTTTCTTTATTGTATTTTAGACATTCGTTAAAATTTTCAGATCAATTTATTAAATATTGAAAGAAAAAAGTGGTCGAAAAAATTACCATTGAGAACCTAACAATCATATACGCTGCTAAAAGGATTCAATTCTTTTCAGAAAAATATTCCAAATTCAATTATTTTCAATATCAAGTAATTTCCAAAAATTTTGTAAAACAATTCAATTATTTAAAAACAAAAATTGATAAAATTAATTACTACTGGTACTGATAAATTAAATTAGCTTCTTTCATAATTAAAATAGATCAAATTTGTAAAAATTCAATTATTTTCATAAACAATAAAATTTCTACCGGAATTTAATTAATTTTAAAGTAGCATTTTTGAAAAAATCAATTAATTACGAAAATTTTAACACAATTCTTCGCAATAATTCAATTATACTTTCACTAATAATAACATTTTTCCTTAAATTCAATTTTTCCAGAAAAATGTTTAATAAAATTGTTAAGCAAGAATTGAATTATTTTCACAATAAAGTTTTCCCTCAAAAATTCAATTATTTAAAATAAAATTTTCAAAATATTCATTATATTTCGGAAAAAAATTAATTATTCAAAACAATGTAAAATTCTTATGAAGAATTCAATTTTTTCCAAAAAGAACAAAATTTTTTTATTTTTTTACTAAAATTCAATTTTTTAAAACCATTTTTTAATAAACTTTTTCTCAATATTTCAATTATTTTCATAGATCAAAAAAATTCTTCTCAGAAATTCAATAATTTTTAAAAATTTTTAAAAAATTCTTCGCAAATATAAGTTATTTTTATAAATAATAAAATTCATTACAGGATTCCAATTATTTTTAAATAATTAATTATTCTAATTATTCTTAAAAGTTGAATTTAAATTTATTGGTAAAATAAATTATTTAATGATTTTTTTTTTAAATTCCTTGAAGGAATTTATTTTTTTTTTAGTAAAATTGTTTGAAAGAAACCAAATATTTTAAATACAATTGAAATAAAAATTTTTTTTGAAATAATTAAAATTTTCTTTTAGATTTTGAGATAGGTATTTTAATAATATTCTTTGTTAAATTCAATTATTTTTATAAATAACAATATTCATCACAAAAATTTAATTATTTATAAAAATATCAGAATTTTCACTGAACTTAAATTACTTTCTGATATTTTAATAAAATTATTTGAAGGAAATCAATTTTTTTTATTTCAATTTTAATTAAAATTTTTTGAAATAATTCAATTATTCTTTAAGATTTTAATACAATTCTTTCCAAGAATTCAATTATTTATATAAATAATTCTTCGATTGAATTCAATTATCACAAGAATTTAATTGTTTTTTAAAGTACAAATTTTTTCTTCGGCAATACAATTATTTAAAAAAATTTTAATAAAATTGTTCGACACAAATCAATTATTTTAAATACACTTTTTTATATTTAATTTATTTCTAATAATACAATTATTCTTTAAGATTTTAATAAAATTCTTCCCAAGAATTAAATTATTTATATAAATACTTCTTCGAAAGAATTCGAAAAATTAAACTATTCTGAGGCATTTTATAATAAAATTCTTCGCAAAATTCGATTATTTTTCTAACAAACAATATTCATTTTCACAATTGAATTATTTTTAAAAAATTGTAATAAAACCGTTCGCAGGAATTCAATTATTTTCATAAATAATAAAATGGTTTTTAGCAACTTAATTAGATTCAAATTTTTTTAAAAAAATTGTTCGAAGAAAATCAATTGTTTTTATTAGAATTTTGATTAAATTTTTATGAAATCATTAAATTATACTTTTAGATGTTCAAAAAATCCTTCTTAATTGAATTATTTACATAAATAATTCTTCCAAAGAATTCAATTATTAAAAAAAAAAATTTTTCGAAAATTCAATTACTTGAAAGCATTTAAATGGAATTATTTGCAAAATTCAATGATTTTTATAAATAACAATATTTATCACAAGAATTCAATTATTTTAAAAAGTAATCACTGTTTCTTCGAAATTTAATTATTCTAAAAGATTTTATTAAAATCGTTTGCAATTTTTAATCAATTTCTTTCTTCATAAACAATAAAATGTTTTTTTTATGAATTGAACCATTTTCAAAAAAATTCGATAAAATACCACTCATACATTGAATTAATCTTAAAAATTTTAATATAATTTTTCCTAAAATTGAATTATTTAAAAAAACTATTCGCAATTCAATGATTTTCAATATCTACTATTTTATTAAAATTTCCAAACAGAATTTAATTATTTAAAAAATTTTCTTTAGAATTCAATTTTTTTCATAGATAAGAAAAATTTCTCAGTATTTTCAATTATTTTAATGAGAATTTGCGTAAAATTAGTCGAAAGAAACTAATTTTTCCAAATTTTTTATAAAATTCTTCTTAAGTGGTAAGTAGTAATTATAATAAAAAATAATTCTATAAATATAAAAATTTTTTCTTTCTTGAGTTATAAAATTTGTTGCAGGAATTTAATTCATCAGCAGGATAAGAAAGTTGTAAATATTTTTTTTTTAATTTGAAAAAAGTGAGGAAAATAAAAAAAATATGAAATCGGGATTTTTGTCTGTTTTGTAAATTTTCTAAAACGACTTTTTTTGTCATCAAGTTTAATTTATCGATAGCTATTTTTTTTAATTATTTGTTTTTTAACGTGAAAGCTAGTTTTTGCTACTTTTTAAAAAATTAATTATCGAGTGCGATGTTAGGCAAGTAATTTTGCTATAATCTCGCCTTAATAATTGCTAAAAGTTTGCTTCCCCGCAAAATATCATAAAAAAATATTTACCTGATCACGTAGAAGAGTTGTCTGATCAGCAAGTTGTAAATTTCTGGTGACTTGGAGTGATTTTTGACCAGGATCAACTCTCATGACATAAGCACTGGGAAAATAGCCTGCACGACCACCTAAACATTTTCCCTTCCACCAATCCTTCTCTGATTTATCGATTACCGAAACTTTGTAACCAGCTCTGAAAAAGTGAGATGATGGTGATGATAAATTTCAGTTCTAATACATGCAACAAGTTATTTATATATGTAGGTTTTAGTTAAGCATTTAAGCGTATGTTTTAGATAGGGGAAAACAAAGATAATTACACATTGCCCCTTCCCCTCCCTCCATTCTCCCAAACCCTCAAGCTCATAACAAACACTAATCCTAATGTTAAATTCATGCTAGAATGCAAAACATAATCATTTGCCTCAAAATTTCCATAAAGTGTGTATAGATATACGTATATATATAAAGCAGTGCGTGTGCATTGTAATTTATATTAATAAATTATAACCATTAAGGGGGTTCAACCACTTGACATAACCTCAAAAGAAAAATTTGTTTTACAATTCAAAAATATTTTGCGAACAATTAGATATAAAATTGATGCAGTTTGTTCGATTTTTTCTTTCGGGAGTTTTTAAACAGTCACAATTTTAACTTAATTAATTAATTATTTAAGTTACTAAAATGTTTTAAAATACAAATTTAGTCCAAATTTCGTCCTTTCGAAAATCTATTTTTGAAATAAATCTGTTCTATTTTCGCACATTTCTAGTTTGGAAAAAATCATTTCTCAGTGAAGAAGAACGATGATCGTGAAAGTAATTTTTTTCAACTAAAACATCAAGAATTATTTTCACGTTTCTATTTTCCTTCAATTAAATTCGAATTTCGCGCCAATTTGACTACTTGACTGTTCGCCAGGGGGAAGAAAACTCTCTCACAGGCGAGATGGAGTTTCTAGGATATTTTAATTATAAACAGGGCCTTGGATATAAATATATTTTTTCGCAATTGTTGATTCGGGTTTTTTTTTGAAACTTTACGGAGGGAAAAATAATGTTATTGTTGTTTTATTTCACATTAAAAAACCATTTTTTAATTTGAGGTTATGTAACAAGTGAATTATATATTTTTAAGTGACCGAATTTTCTTAACTTCTTGCAATTGGCTTTTTTGAAATATTTTGTGTAGAAGAAATGAAAAATAGAAAGAGGATAGAGGAGAATAAAAAATAGAAAGAAGAGACAAAAATAGGGTCTGGAAAAATAAAAGGAAAAAAATTACTATTTTCTCGACTCTACATTTAGAAATATTTTTATTTCTTTCAGGGTTGTCAAGGGTCAGGGATTTTAGGAAAAAGTCAGTCATTTTGGACAAAATTTCAATTGTTTTCTAAAACCTTCCAAGAGAATTTAATTATTAGAGAAAATTTGCCAAAATTCTTCGCAAATATTTAATTATTTTCATCAGTAATAAAAATTTCACAGAAATTCAATTATATACAAATTTTTTTGTATAAATTTGTTCGCAATACTTCAAGTATATCAATAAAAAAATTAATTTTTTTTACAAGTATTTAATTATATTCATGAATAATCAAATTCTTTTCAGAAAATCAATTAATACATTATTTATAGAATTTCTTGAAAATTGTAATTATTCTTAAAAATTTTATTACAATTCGTAATTAGAGAATTCAATTACATAAAAATTTGTTTTGATAAAATTCTTCTCCAAAATTCAATTATTTTCAAACGTTTAATAAAAATTAACACACATAATTAAAAGAAAATTCTTGGTCAAATTTTAATTTTTTTTTCAAAAAATATCCTCAATTCAATGATTTTCAATATTTATTTAAATTTTCCAAAAAAAAATCAATTAAAATTTCACAAGAATTAAATTGTTTATAAATATTTTATAAATTTCTTCGCAAACATTTCAATTATTTTTGCAATTATACAATTTTTTTCAGAAATTCAATTATTTTCATGAATTATAATAGAATTCATTCAGAAATTCAATAATTTTCATAAATTGGAAAACTTATCTGAGAATTTCAATTATTCGATGATTTTCAATATCTATTAAAATTTTCCAAAAAAATTCAATTATCTAATAACAATTTTAATCAAATTTCTCGAAAACTTTAAATGTACTTAAACATTTTTTTAAAAGTCGTCAAAGGAATTCAATTATTAAAAATTTTTTTTATTAAATTCTTTATGAGAATTCAATTTTAAGAAACATTGAATAAATGATTTATTTTCGTATTTAAATAATAGAATATCTCGTAGATAATTTTTATAAAATTGATTTGGAAATTAATTTCAGTTAAAATTGTAGAAAATAATTGAACAATACTAATAATAATTTTGTGTATTAAACTTTTTGAAATTCAGAATTTTTTATTCTTTTAACTATCAATTTTGTAGAATTCATTGTTTTTGAAAAAGTTTATTTGAATTTGTTTTTTTTTTAAGTTATTTGATGTTTCTATTTTTTAAAATATATTTAATTGTATATAATTTCCGAATAATCAAAATTTTGTAAAATTAAATCCTAAGTAAATGAATAAATGTTTTTGAAAGTTCTTAAAAATTTTTTTCAGAAATTATTAAAAATAAATTGATTTAAAGAAGAATTTTAGTTAAAAATTCTAGAAAATAATAATCGAAATGAAATGATGAGAGTAATTTTGCAAAAATTACAATAACAATATTCTTATAATAGAAAATAATGATTTTATAACTCATTCATATTTTATGGCAATTTAATAATGATTAAATATTTATTATTTAAAAATGATTTTACTGATGTTTTCGAACATAGAGAAAAATATAAATTAATTTTTACTACTTTCATGGTGAAACATTTCTGCGGTAACTTTTTCTACTTTCGGAGTAAATTTTGCTACGTTCGAAGTAAATTTTACTT
This sequence comes from Leptopilina myrica (nomen nudum), assembly GCA_032872475.1. NCBI lineage: Eukaryota > Metazoa > Arthropoda > Insecta > Hymenoptera > Figitidae > Leptopilina > Leptopilina myrica (nomen nudum). Next base: position 25,033,834 of record CM065465.1, on the reverse strand, counting down.
ATTTTAAAATTTAAAGAAATATGTTATTTGAAGGTAATAAATTTTGCAACGAACGTATCAAAATTTCCTCCGAAAGTAGTAAAAATTACGAGAAATTCTTCACTATGAAAATAGTAGTAGTGACTATATTTTTCTCAGCTAATAATTTTGCAATTAAATAAATTCGTAAATATAATAGAACTTTTTTTTGAGTATCTAATAACTTTTACACTGTATCAAAATATTCTTTAGGGTCAGAGAAAGAGTGAAAAATTTGTCTGGAAACCAGAAAAAAGTCAGGGAGAAACAAAATTAAATTTTTGTGACAACCCAGTTTCATTTTTTTTTTTTTTGAGAAAAAATTAGAAGAGAAAAAATAGAAAATAGAGTAAGAAATATCGAAGGAGAAGAGAAGTAAAGAAAAAAAATTGCAAAGCATGAATTGAATAAGCGAATCTCACTTCAAGTCTAACTCGTCACGATGTCTAGCTTCAAAGTTGTACAACACTACGTAGAGATTGTTTGGCGGTAAAACACGTTTTCCAAGTGGATTCAGGTGATTTTGATTGTTGGTGTGAGGCGAGGGACAGGGTGAGGTGCTTGCCGAGGAATAGGATTTTTCATTTTCATCTGGTAGTTCCACACTAGACATTCTTATTGTTCCCCTCAAGTGTTTGTGAACCCCATGCCCTTGACCTGGACTGCAGGGCGCTGAAATAGAAACAAAAAAACGTATACAAATTCAATTTTTTCCATTCAACAATCCACTCTCATTTTATTTTATTTACTTTTTTTATTTTTTATTTTTACTTTTTTTTATTTATTTTTTTAATTTATTATTTAATAACAGAAAAAGAAACAAAATATCAATACGAAATACACAGGTATACATAATAAAACGTGATCTGCAAATAAAATGAAAACTAATTTTCTTTATAGAACACTCAAATTGATTCTAATCTATTTCTACTCAATCATTCATTCATTTTCATGTATATAGAACGCGATGTGTGTTTCTCATCTCCAGTAAATGTATTTTATTTTAAGTAACACCAATATAAGAAGGTTGGTGGCCTGAATTTTTTATTGAATTCTCGAAATAAAATTTATGTTAGTGCCGAATTATTCTTGCAGCGAAATGTTTTGACTAGCAAAAATCGTTGACTTTTCCTTTTTATTTTATTTTTAAAAAGCAATTTTTAAACTTATCAAAATTTCCACATGGTATAAAAAATTTACAAAAAAAAATTTTACAATTAAAAGTTTTTCAAAAAATACTACAAATATTTCAACGATTTTAAAAATGTGTTTTTTCAAAGCGAAGGAATTAAGAAAAATTTATGTTTTTTTTTGTGTAAAAAGAACAAAGACATTTCAAAATGAATAAAATTTACTGGAAATAGTTACATTCTCATTTTCTATAAGAAATAAATTAAAATTATTATCGTTCTTAATTATTCAAAATTTATTATTTTAACATTTGATGATAAACATAATAAAAAGAAAAATGAAAAAGCAAATGAAATATTTATTTTCTTATCATATTATTTTCTTCTGAAGAATTACAGTTATTAATTTATTTATTTTGCATTTAATTATATGTTACATTACAGAATCACTAAATTATTATTCAACGATTATCGAATAATTAATAGATTCAATTTACTAATTGTCAAATAATTATTACATGAGTAATAAATAATTATTTACTAAATTTGAAATAATCGTTAGTAATTTATAATTCATTATTTACTAATTATGAAATAATTATTAGTAAATGATAACTAATTATTTACTAATTATTAAAAAATCATTTTAGTAATTGGCAACTAATTATTTACTACTTGTCAAATAATTATTGCCTAATTGTTAAATAACCATTGAATAATTCTTAAATAATAAATTATTACCAAAGAATTATTAATTACTAATTAATAAATAATTATTCGATAATTTACAAATAGTTTTACAAAACATCGATAAATAAAAAAAGGTTTTTCTTCTATACACATGCAAGTGAAAAATTACATTTTACATTGGTCAGAATAATTTTAATAGTAAATTTGTAATAATCGTTTTATTGATAATATGATCGTAATCGTAACCTAAAAAAATAAAAAATAAAATTTTTTCTTGAAACAAATAAAAAAATAATTATCACGTCTCATAACAAATAGAAAATGAAGTTATTATTTTTTTTTTACAACAAATAGAAGATAAAAATTATCAGTACTTTACAACAAGTAGCAAGCAATTTGACGAGAGACACTTTTTTATTTCACAACTAGACAATAAACACGTATTTTGCTCTATATATAGATAATTACAAAAGAAATATTTATTTATACACTATATAACTAGGGAAATAATATTTGCGGCAATTATTGGAAATTTACAAGAGTATAAATGAAAATGTTTCTTTAGATTTTTTTTTGTTAATTAAAATGTGTTAAAAGTTCAGGAAATTGATTTTCAAATTTTAAAAACGCAATAACACGGGGCAAAATTTGTTTTGATAAATTAAAATAAATGTTATTTCAAAGAATTGAAAATTTATTTTGTAATTCTATGAATAACGAAACGTGCAAAAATGGTTTTGAAATTGAAGTACACAATACTATAAATATAGTGACAAACTTTATATCTATAGTCATGCGGTTTTTAAATATAGAACACTTTCAATCATGCGGAATTGGTTTTTAGAAAAGGAGGAAAAAAACAGATTATGGTTTTTAAAAATTCTTTGTAATAATTGAAAAACTCTAGAGAAAAAAAAATCTTACCTTATAAAAGCGCATACACAGAGAATATTTTAATCTCAAAAAGTGGTTGCTGATAGTTTAATTTTTAATCTACTCGTTTCTTTTTTTTTATTCTAATATTCTTTCGAATTTTGTTGTTTTTTTAAAGTTGTTTTTAGTTTTCATTAAATTAAATTAAGTAAAAAAGAAACAAACAAAGTTATTTTTGTTTTTTTAATTTTTTGTCTTTGATTGTTTTATTTTTCATTTTTTTCTTTTTTTTTTACTTTTTGTAATTTTTTGTCTTTATTTTTGTAATTTTTTTCGACTCTGTTATTTTCTACTACTTTGTTATTTTTTGTTGACTATTTGGTTATTTTTTCTGACTATTTTTTTATTTCTTGACTATTTCATTACTTTTTTACTACTTTGTTATTGTTTTCTGACTATTTTTTATTTTTTGACTATTTCGTTACTTTTTTACTACTTTGTTATTTTTTTGACTATTTTGTTTTCTTTTTTTTATTTTGTTATTTTTTTGGGACTATTTCGTTACTTTTTTACTACTTTGTTATTTTTTCGGACTATTTTGTTATTTTCTGACTATTTTGTTTTATTTTTTATTATTATTTTTTTTTGACTATTTTGTTACTTTTTTACTACTTTGTTATTTTTTTACTATTTTGCTATTATTATTTACTATTTTGTTATTTTTGGACTATTTTGTTACCTTTTTTGCTTTTTTGCAACTTTTTCAAAATTTTGTTTTTTTTTAATTTTTTGATTAGTTTTTTTTGTTTTTTTTGAAACAACACACAGGACGAAAAGGAAATAACGTTCGTTTATCAATTTGTTTTAAACGCTAAACTTACATAATCTGTTGATACTTCCGCTATCAGAACGTCGTGGGGGTGTGTATGAATCCCTATAACCGGAAGGATGATATTCTCGTGGTCGATGACGAACATGAGCTGATCCTTCTGGTGAATCCAAACTCAAACTCTTCATCCTCAAATTCAGTCTCTCTCTTCTACGTTGTGGACTATGCGGCGCTTTGAGTTTGATTGCATTTCATAATTACGTGTCACATTACTCTAATAACTAACATGCAATTTGCCTAGCAAGTTCCAATTATTTTTATATATTCAATATATATATATAAAAAATTGCATATTGTAATGAATGATTTATGTATATATTTTTTTTCGCTTATATACTTTTTTCATACATATTTATAAATGTTTCCGGGACGTTGAATTTTTTTAACCGCAATTTTGTAGTACAAAATTTTCAGAATTTTTATTTTAACATTTTTTATAGCCACCCTTCTTATATTAAAAATATAGGGCCCTTAATAACCCTCCGCCAATTAATTTTTTAAAAATTATTATAGTAAAACTTACTATAGGTTCAAAACAAATTATTTAATAACCAAAGTTTAGTATAAAAATTGTCGTAAAATTTGTTATACGTTCGAAGTAAATTTTAATCTTACATTTATAGTAAAATGTACTATAAAGTAAATTTTTATGGTCTTAAGCAAATTTTATTCTCAAAATTGTAGTAAAATTTACTAAAAGTTCAAAGCAAATTCTAATATAAAAATTTTAATATCGAAGTTACTGTAAAATGTACTATATCTTCTAAATGAATTTTAGTATCAAAATTATAGTGAAAGTTACTATCCGTCCAAAATAAATTATTTAATATCTAAAGTTAAATACAAAAATTGTCGTAAAATTTATTATACTTTTGACGTAAATTTTAATTTTACATTTTATATTAAAATGTACTATAAAGTAAATTTTCGAGGTTTAGGTCAAATTTAATTCTTAAAATTGTAGTAAAATTTACTAAACGTACAAAGCAAAATTTTAATATCTAAATTACTGTAAAATGTACTACACCGTCAAAGTGAATTTAAATTTTAAATACTAAAATTTTAATATCAAAATTATAGTAAAAATTCCTATGAATTAAATTTTTAAAGTTTAAACATACAATAAATTAGAGTAAAAAATTTATAAAACGTTGAAAACAAATTCTAATATCTAAATTATGGTAAAATTTGCCATTCGTTTAAAGTCGATGTTAATATCAAAGTTATAGTAAAATTTGCTATACGAACAAAATAAATTTTAATATATAGACAAATTTTTATGGAAAAAGTGTTTTGAAATTTATACGCCCAAAGTAAATTGTAAAATAAAATTTATAGTAAAGTTTATCAAAAAGTAAAATATACGTAAATAAATATATAAATAAATAATAATAATATTAATAATAAATATACATTCTGAAATTTTGTGTACAAAAAATTGGTTAAAAAACGGAAAACAACGTCGTGTGATTTTTTTTTGTTTAACGATCGGAATTCGATAGACGAAGCAAAAAAAAAAATAATAATTTTAAAGAAAATAAACAAAATGAAATAAATAAAATAGCGAAGATTTCTCCAGGGACATGACTCACAGAACAGGGAAAATGTGCAACATAAATATAGGGAAATTTTTTTTTTTTATAAAAAATTGTATAAATTTGGTTTATATTTATATATTATGTATACTTGGGAAAGAAAAAATTTATTTACAGTATTTACATAATTCGTGAATGTCAATCATCACTCCGCGTTTGACTTTTCACCGCACAGGAATATTGACCTATTTCAAATTCAAAATTTGCTATTTTGAATTATAATCACATGTGGAGTTTGTAATATACATATTTATATATTTATAGAGGTAATAGAGAGAGAGATAGAGAGACAGAGAGAGAGATAAATATTTTCAAAAGGGTATAACAATAATGGTAATAATAATAATAATAATAATAATATATCTACGGGGCAATATTTATAGAATAATTTCCTCTCAACAGAAACACAAAACATGGATCAATAATAATTTGTACATACACGTAAATTTATGTAAATACACCTAATTAGGTAAATAAATACTTGCATTTGTTTATACTAGGTAAATATAAATATATAAGTGTACCTTTAAATAATTATATTTCTTTCAAAAACATTTTTTTTTGTACACTGAAGGACAAAATTTATTTGGTTCAAGTAAACGATTACTTGATTATCAAGCAAATATTTAGTTAAGTAAAATAAATATTCATTTGATAATAAAAAAGAAACTGTTTGTTTGATTGAAATAATTTTTTTCAGTGCAATGTAAATTTATTTATTATTTTTTTTGTTTTTCAGTGTAATTAAATTTATAGAGTACCTATATTGAATTAGTATCAAGAGTAAATGTATTTTTCAAAAAGAGGTCTTTATATTTGTGTTCGAAAAAAATTTCTAATTTATTATTCTAAGAAAAATTTCGATTTTATGTGTCAATTAGTGATAATAATTAGAATCACCACGAACCCTAAAAAAATATTCTTTTTGAACCAATTTATTTTTAACTAAATTAGAGATTTTTTCTACCAAGAAAAAAATGGTAATTTTATTTAGCAAATTAATTAGTAAATCATTTTCAATAATAATTTTACAAAAATAACTAAGTAAAATTGGTTACTAATTAAAATAACCAGTAAATTTAGTTACTAAACTAGTTAGTAATTTTACCGAGTAAAATATTTTGGAATTTAATTCCTACTACATTGGACTTAAAATTTTTGACGAAAATTATTAAGTGAAATTAGATAGACTCTAAGCAAAAAAGAAACTAGCAAACTGTAATTACTAATTTAGTTGATAATTTTGCTCAACAATTTTACTTAGTAATTTTATTTAGCAAGTAAATTAGTGTCACATTGTACTTAAAATTTTTACGAAAATTATTAAGTAAAATTATCTTCTTTTACTTAATAATTTTCGTAAAAATATTTACTAGGCAAAGAAACTAGCAACTTTTTTTACTAATTTAGTTGATTATTTTGCTAAACAATTTTACTTGCAATTAGTATTTTATTTAGCAAGTAAATTAGTAACTCATTTTCGAAAAATTACTAAATAAATTTTAATTTTCCAAAAATTACTAAATAAAATTAGACACAAAATAAAGTAACTAGCAAATTTATTTACTAATGTAGTTAGTAATTTTACTGATTAATTTTATTCATCAATTTAATTAGTATTATTACTTAATTATTTTTATTTAACAATATAATTATGTACTATCTCATTGTACTTAAAAGTTTTACAAAACTCACTAAATAAAAAAAGAAACTAATTAAAATAACTAGCAACTTTATTTACTAATTTAGTCAATAATTTTACTAAGTAATTTTATTTAGTAATTTAATTAGTAGCTACGTTATAATACTTAAAAAATTTTACGAAAACTACTTTAGTAAAATTATTAAGTAAAATTGAATACAAATCAAAATTACTAGCAACTTTTCTTACTAAATTAGTGAAAAATTTTGCTTGAGTATTTTATTTGCTAAGTAATTTTACTAAGTAATTTAGCTAAGTAATTTTACTGAGTAATTTTATTTACCAATAAAATTAGCATAGCAAACATTCTACACAAAAATTGTTTAGTAATATTAAATACCAATTAGAGTAACTAGCAACTTTACTTATTAATTAATTTAATTTTGACAGTAATTTTGATTAATAATTTAAGCAGTAATTTAAATGAATAACTAGATCAAGTAGCAATTTTAATTACTAACTAAATTAGTAAAATTCATTTAGTAATTTTAATTACCAACTAAATTAGTAAAATTCACTTAGTAATTTTGCTTAATAATTTTAATTGGAATTTTTTTAAAATTAATATTTGCAATTATTATCAATTTTAATTAATTTCACATAAGTAATTCCACTCGACAGTGGTAGTAGTTCAATAAATAAATAATTTACGTAAACTTATGTATTCATTACTATTGTTTATATATATATATATATATATAAACACGAAAGTCTGTCCTATTGAATATTGATTTTAAGTCTTTGAGCAAGATTTCGATTAAAATAAGATTTTCATCCATCAACATTTTGATTGTAGAGAGATTAAATTACAGGAATTGAAAGTTATTTTGTTGAATTGATATTCGATCCAATTGCATATATATGCAATCTTATAAATTATATATGTCAAGTTTGCAAAAGGATTACACGCGATTTTCATCGATCGCATCAATTAACTAATTAGGTTGAATAGGCAGTGTTGGATATCATGTTTTATAGTGAACAAAAAAGAACCGCGGATGGATTCTCAAACAATGTCATCATCACTTTGCTGTGTCATCTCTGACAAATTCAACTTATTAAAAATATTTTTTTCTTCTACACAAAAAAAAATCGGAAAAATTATTATTTATTATATTATTATTATTGTTAAAAATAATTTAATTTGTTCCTATTAATTATTAATTTAATCAGTATGGCTATTAATTCCAAGATAAGTAAATAGATTTCTACTTTCAAATGTTCAATCTAATTAGTTGCTAAAAATTTTCATTTAATTAATTGCTATTAATTTGCTATTGTTATTAATTAATTGTTTCAATTCTATTCGTTTGCATTTGCTAGTGATTTCAATTTAATTAATTTTTTATTCCCGTTAATTAGTTGCTATTAATATTCAATTTAATTCATTGGTATTAATTTTTTATTGCTATTAATTTCGATTAAATTAATAAGTTGATATTAATTTCTAATTAAATTAATTAGTTGATAGTAATTTCTAATTAATTCATTACTATTAATTTCAATTTAATTAATTAGTTGATATTAATAACTAAATAATTAATTAATTGCTATTAATATCAACATAATTATTAAGTAATTATTTAATTTCTATTTAATTAGTCGCTATTAATTTTCATTTAAATTAGTTACTATATTAATTTTCTATTTAATTAGTTTGTTTAATTTTCTATTTAATTAGCTTTTATTAATTTTCTATTTAGTTAGTTTCTATTGTTTTCTATTAATTTAGTTTCTATTGTTTTTTATTTAGTTAGTTTCTATTGTTTTCTAATTAAATTAGTTGTTTTTATTTTGCTTTAATTAATTAGTTGCTATTAATTTTCTAATTTAATTAATTGCTATTATTTTTCAATTTCTTTTCTTTGCTATTGCTATTAATTTTGACTTAATTAGTTGATATTAATTGTCTTCTAATTAATTAGTTGCTACGAACTTTCAATTAAATTAGTAGCTTTTGTTATTTTATTTAATCATTTTCTATTATTTCGTCTTAATTAATTAGTTGATATTAATTTTATGTTTAATTAGTTGATACTAATTTTTCATTTAATTAGTTGCTATAAATATACTGTTTAATTACTTGTTGTTGATATTAATTTTATACCAATTTAATTTAATTAGTTGCTATCAATTTACTGTTTATTTACTTGTTATTAATTTTCTATTTCTCTGTTTAATTAATTGCTATTAATTTTTTATTTAATTAGTTGCTGTTAGTTTTCAATTTTATTCGGTTGCTATTGTTACTAATTTTGACTTAATTAATTAGTTGATATTCAATTCATTAATAATAAAATTTGATTAAAATTCAGTAATTGCTATTAATTTTCTATTTAATTACTCGCTATAATTATTCAAGTTAATACGTCGATTTCAATTAATTTAATTTATTGCTTCTAATTTTCTTACAGTCAATCATTTCCTATTAATTAACTTCAAGCTAATTAATCACTTTGATTTTAATTAATAAGTTTGATATCAAATAGTTACTTCGTTCTTATTTATAATTAGTTTCATATTAATCAATTGCTTAATTAATTGATTATTTATTAACTCTCGAATTTAATTAGTTTTTTTGCCATAAAAAGCAATTTCCGAATAATAAATTATTAAAAATCGATATGTTTGTTATTGAAAATATGTTTCAAGTGAGCGATATTATTGTTTATTGCAAATTGCGAGATTTTATCATCGGCAGGTGTATGTAATAAGGGAAAAAGATATTTATCTCTCTTAAAATAAGATTCTCTGTATTTGCTGCTGTGTGTTTATATTCGAAGGTTGAAAGTTCGTTAATTATTTTGCAGAAGAAATTCCATTTTCCCTTGTACATTGATAATCGATTTTACTGGTTAAAATGTCTATAAAGGCAGGGCAGGTCGCAAAACTCTATCAACGGAAATGTCTTCTTATAGAGCATTTTGCTCTTTCTCTCATTTCAATTCTATTAACTTATCAAAAGTTTCGGGATTCTATTTCAATTCTAAATATAGCGTCTTAAATTGTTACTATCATAATACAACTGTGGCAATTTCTACACACGGGTTATATAAATAGATTTCATTATTTTATTTAATGTTCTGCTGTTTGGTTTTTAACAAATTAGGTACATTTTTTCAAAAAGCTCATTAAAAATTGATAATTGATCATTTGAAATCAATGTTTGTATTTTTTTCTCATTTTAATTCAAATATAATTAAAAAATGTCTTTGAAAAAAGGTTAATAGTTGAAATTAAATTAATTTTCGAAATTGAACTAAAAATTGTAATTAATTTTCGAATTTTAACTAAACATTGAATGAAAATTCTCAATCGAATTGAAAGGAAGAAATAAAGTTCGAATTTTAACTGATCACTTTATAACTCAAAATTAAAATAATTTTTGAATTATAATTGAAAATGTAATTTAATTTTCAGTTTGGAATTGAAAATGTAATTTAATTTTCAGTTTGGAATTGAAAATGCAATTAATTTTCACGTTTCCTTTAGAATTACAAAATAAAAAAAAAAATTTTAATTTAACAAAATGTAATAATGAATTATTATTATTATCATTCCTATTGTAACTGAAAATATAATTAAGTCACGTTTCAGAATTGAAATGAAATTAATTTTTGATACAGAATTGAAAATTCAATTAATTCTCGAAATGCGACTGAAAATTTAATTAATTTACGAATTTTAACTACAAATTGAATAAATTTTCGAATTTCAGATAAAAATGGAATTAATTTCCACTTTAGAATTGTAAAATATAATTAATTATAAAATAAAAATGCAATTCAATTTTGAATAGCAATTGAAAATTTAATTATTATTATCATTCCTATTGTAACTGAAAATATAATTAAGTCTCGCTTCAGAATTTAAAATTAAATTGATTTTCGATACAAAATTGAAAATTAAATTAATTTTCGATACAAAATTGAAAATTAAATTAATTTTCGATACATAATTGAAAATTCAATAAATTTACGAAATGTGCCTGAAAATTGAATTAATTTCCAAATTTGTATTCAAAAAATAGTTTTATTATTCAAAATAAAAATTAATTAATTTTTACTTTTGAGTTGAAAATTAATTTTATTTTTGAATATAAACTGAGAATTCAATTAATTTACAAACGTAAACTGAAAGTTGAATTAATTCACGAGTATTAACTGAATCTGAATTTAATTTTTCCAATATAAGCTAAAAATTGAATTAATTTTTAGGATTCAATTTTAATTGCAAATTGAATGAAATTAAAAATTTAATAATATTTGAATTGAATTTAAACAAATTCTCCGAATAATATTATAAACATTTAGTAAAAATAAATAATTATTAAATTTAATTAGCAGAGATATCAGCTTTTTTGTAACAGAAAATGTTTCTTCTTTGATAAATCTTTATATATAAATATAAATTAATCGAGGTCAAGAGTATGTGTAGTTTCATTTTGCATATTCTATCTGCGGTCTGAATTTATCACGTGACCACTCAATACATAAAATTTGAGCACTGTAAAATAACTAATATAATTTATTTTAAATATTTTTAATTAGATTTTGTCAATTTCCTTTCTTCTTGTTATATTTGAAAAAAGTTGAAAACTTATTTTTTTTTGGAGAAATATATTTTCATAAAAATGATAAAACGACTGAAGTACGTTGAGCATTTTTTTTTCTTCACGCTTATATGTAAGGAAAATAGAATTTTCTTATCGCGCACGAGCTTTTTTTGATGCGTGGGATGTATGAGAGATATTTGGAATTTCACTCCCTAAACTTTCCTTATTCAAATATTGAATTTTTTCCTTTTTTTTCGATAAAAACACGTCATTTGCATCGATTTTTATATAAATTTTACGTGTAGAGCTATGAAGATAACATTCCCCCCAGAAAAAGAATGTTTTATTAATAATATTTTCATTGTCTGAAAATTTTATTTAATTAATAATTTTATTTAGATAACAGTTTAATTTGTTTTTTTTAAATAACTTTATTAGTATATTTAATGGTTTTATTTAAATTTTTAATACTTTATTTTATTTAATAGATTAATTATTTATTTAATAATTTTATTATTTTACAATAATAATTTTTTTTAATTTAAATTTTTTTAGTTGACAACTAATTAACTAGTTAAATTACTAAATTATTAAATTCTGAGATTTGGAAATTATTAAACTGCTATAATGTTGAATTAATAAATAATTATAAATTTTTTAAAGTATTAGGTACGAAATTAATATTTTTAATTATTCACTTTAATAATTAAATTATTATGTAAACAGTGAGAAATAATTTTCTCGGATTAATAAATTATTTCCATTGTGTAAATATTTATTTAAATACAAAAAGAGAGGAGAATTTATTTGATTGAAATAGATAATAATTTATTTACCCGCTGTGAATTAATATTATTTTAATTAAATATTATGCATAAAGTATTAATTGAATTTATTTTAATTAATATTGTGATATATGATATTAATTATATTACACAGTATATTTCTCGATTTCGTAATTACCGCATTGGGGTTTAATTATGTAAATTAAACGATGATATTTTTTGTTTTTTTTCAGATAATACAAAATTTTATTACTAACTTTAGAAAGATTTTTTGATACATAAATAGAATTTAAAAAAATGTAAAAATTTATTCATATATATCATTTGTAATATCAGTCGATATTTTAAAATTTAATTTCGTTTTAGGTCATTTATCGAATGTTTGACGTCAAACTTTTCTTTATTTTCAACTCACAAAAGTATTGAGTAAAAATAGTCTTGAAATTTATTTCTCGCTTTCTTATTTTAGTTCTTTATTAATTTAGTTTCTTATTTTTTTATTCTTTTTTTTTTTTCTATTTTTTCTTTTTATTTTTTTTATGTTTATTTTTATTTAATTAGTTATTACTAACAGTTAGGTAACAATTTAATTTTTCATTATTTACTCACTTTATTTTATTTTTTTTAATTTAATTTTTATTTTATTAATTAAGGACTTTGCGTTTGTGAATTTTAATTAATAAATAAATTACTATTAACAATTCGGTAATGATTTAATTTTTCATTATTTATTTACTTTATTTTTTACTTATTATGTTTCTATTTTTTAAATTTAATTTTTATTTAATTAGTTATTATTACCAAATAATAATAATAATAATAATTTTCATTTTGATTTAAATAATTACTGATTTTGCGCCCGTGAATTTTAATTAATTAATAAATAAATTATTAACAATTAGTAGTAGTCAATAAATAATAAAGGGTAATTTTTCCTTGTGTTTTTTAAAGAAATGAAAATTAATTTTAAAAAATATATACTATAGAATTTTTCGTACTTCAATCGTTTTATTGAGCTTTTTATTCGTGTGAGAAAATTGGAAATTTTTTTCTGGTGGGATTATTTATAATTTTTTTTTCTTTTTTGCTTGTTTATCACTAAATTTTTGGAAATCATCTACGTTTATTAGCACTGCGTTTACGACGTAAAGATGATTCGGAGGATGCAGTCAAAGGTGGTGTTGGCTCCTGAGCCAGAAGTACCAAAGGTTGTCCAAAAGGTCTCGTACCGGAAGTTGATCCTCCGCTACCACGTCCTAACCAAATGAATCGCATAATTTTTTTTCTTTTCATTTTTTTTTTGAAAATTTCCCCTAAAGGAAATTAATTTCCTAAAAATTTTTATTTTAGTAAATTTTTCAAATTTTCCGCTTCAAGCAATTTTGGTTAAGTAGCTTTTTCAAGAGGAAATCTGACAGACAGTCAAGTCAAAGAGTCGGCAAATTATTTTTGCATTTTTGAAAGAAAAATAACTTTAACTTGATTTTTCCTAACTTTCAATTTTCATTAAATCAGGAAATAATTTTTATTATTTATTATTTTGATAATAAAAATATTATACTGCAAATATTATTTTAATAATAAAAACACTGAAAATAAAAATAAAAAGAAGATTATTAATTAAGTAATTAAATTTCAGATTATTAAGTAGAACATTAAATATGTTTTCATTTATTTTTAGATAGTTTTTATTTTCTCTCATTTTTTTTATCTGAATTTAACTCTACAAAAGGGATGAAGAAATAAAATTGCCATAAAAATACAAAAACAAGTTGTATTGACTTTTTCTTTGACTCTGTCGAATTTCTTCTTCAATCAAATATTAATTAGCATACATTAAGAGAAGCTAATTAAATTTTTCAATTAATTATGTAATTAATTTTTAACTCAGAAAAAAATTATTTCTGCATTTGCGAATGAAATTAAAAATGAAGTTAATATGCGAGGTAAATGTAAATGTTGAATTAATATTACACAAATTTTTTCCCCCACCATTTTTCTCGAGATGAAAAAAAATTGTCGATTCTACTTCTAAAAAAAGGTTGTAAACTGAGAGGAAGAGAGAAAGAAAGAGAGAGAGAGAGAGAGAGAATTTATGGATTGTTCTGCAATTAGTGAATCCTTGATGTTTTGACTTTTGTTTGAAATGAGATTTCATATTTACTATATATATATATATATTTCTACATTGCTTCAACTTTCCATCTTGATGATAATTTACCTTCGCATCTTGAATCCCGAATTTCATTTAATGAGGGAAATAAAGGAACATTTATAACTCGCACCGTTGAAGTTTGATTTTCATCAAGTGAACACAAATAATGAGAATTGTAACCTTGAATTAGTGTATTATTATTATTATCGGAGAATATTTTATATATATATATATATATATAATTGAATTAATTATATAAATATACTTCTATATGTACGACAGTGAGAATAATTTATTTAAGAATTAAATGACACTGATTGTGCGCGACTCTACATAATATATATAAATATAGACCATCTCATTATTTATTGCAGAGAGAAAGAGAGAGAGAGAGAGAGAGAGAGAGGAAGAGCAAATATTTCCTGAATTCTCAAGGAAAAAATGCCATTTTAAATCTTCATCTACAACTATGATGACTTTCTCAATTGTCGTTTAAGTGAAATTTAAGACTTTCATTTACTCTCAAAATCAAGTAGAGTGTTTTTTTATGTTTAAAAAGATGGGATTTTTTCTTTTTATAAGAAAGATGAGAGGATTTTTTTTTAATCGAAGATTTAGCGTAGTTTGAAATTCTAAATTTAGAAGAGAGTTATTTTTATGTTTTTAATTTTTATTGAATGTGAAATTATATTTTCCAACTATTTTAAAACAACAATCGAAATAATCAGTCTTCGCACTCATCTACTAAAACCTACTATTTACTACATTTTTTTTTAGAATTTCCATTAATTTGAAATTTAAATCCGCTAATTATTAGAAATAAAAGAACTATTCACAAAAATTTTAATAAAATTATTTAAAACGATTCAATTAATTAGCAAAAAATACTCGAAATTGAATTATTTTCAATATTAATAAGTATTTAATTGAAATATCGAAAAAGAATTCAATTATTTAAAAAATTATGTTAAAAATTTAAAATTAATTCAAAATTCAATTATTTAAAAAATTAATTTTCCATGGGAATTCAATTATTTTCGAATAGAATTTTTAAAAAGATAAATTAAAAAAAAAATTTTTATATAAATTTGTTCTAATAATTCGATTATACATTCACTGAATAACATTTTTCAAGGAAATCAAATTGAAAAAACAACTTTTGATAAAATTCTAATGCAAGAATTCAATTATTTTTATAACTAATAAAACTAATTGAAGAATTTCAAATAATTTTAATACATTTTAAAATTAATTAATAGTAAAATTCAATAATTTTTGAAAATTTTAATAAAATTCATTGCAGGACTTCAATAATTTTTAAAACAATTTTACAAGAATTGCTCGGGAAATGTAATTATTCTTAAAAATTTTAATTTCAATTTCCCGAAGAAATCAATTATTTAAATAATTTTTTTTTAATTCTTTAAAAGAATAGATTTTTTTTAATAACATTTTTTTACAGAAATTCAAGTCTTTTTAAAACATTTCAATATAATGTTCGACAATAATTCAATTATTTTCGTATAAATAATAAAATTTTTCTTAGAGATTCAATTAGTTTAAAAAATTAAAAAAAATTAAAAATAAAATTTTTTGCAACTATTCAATTATTTTCAAAAATGTTAAAATTCATTGCAGTATTTCAATTAATTTAATACTACAATTTTATGCTCGAAAAATAATGTAATTATTCTTAAAAAATTAAGTTCAACTCCCTGAAGAAGTCAATTATTTAAATAAATATTTTTAAAATTCATGTAAAGAATTCAATTTTTTTAAAAATAACAAAATTTTTCACAGAAATTCAATTCTTTTTAAAATATTTTAATAAAATTGTTTGAAAGAAATCAATTATTTTCAATACAATTTTAATTAAATTAATTTGAAATAATTCACTTATTCTTTTCGATTTTAATAAAATTCTTCCAGAAGAATTCAATTATGTCAATAAATAATAAATTTCTTCTTGTAAATACAATGGTTTTTAAAAATTCTAATAAAATCGTTCGCAAGAATTCAATTATTCTCAAAAATTTTCATTATTCTTTGTAAAATTATATTATTTTTAAAATCTTTTCACAATACAATGATTTTCAATTTCTACCATTTTTCATAAAAATTCCAAACAGAATTCAATTGATAAATTTTTTTGTTGTAAAAATCTTTCTAAGAAGAAATTTTTATTTTATTGTTTTCATTATTCTTTTCATGAATAATAAAAATGTCTTAGGAATTCTATTGTTTAAATCAGAATTTGCATAAAATTAGTCGAGGAAAATGAATTATTTAAAAGAATTTTATTAAATTTTGCGCAAGAATTAATTTTTTTTGTAAATAATCTTTAATAATAGCTACTTTTTTACTACTTTTTCATTAGTTTGAAAGCTACTTTTTCCAACTTATTTTTAAAATTAATTACCGAGTGCGATTCCTGGAATATTTGAAATATTATTTATTTCAAAAAATGAAAACAATAGTAGAATAGTAAATGAAAGTAAATAAAATAAAACAAAACTAATTTTTTTAAATACTGTTTTTGAAAAAATTATTAATTCACTAAACTGATTTATCGAATTTTCTTCTTTCATTTTTTTTCAAAATTATTTCTTTTATAATAAAAATATATTTTAAAACTTTGAGAAAACATTCCTTTATACAATGTAATAAAAATTGTAAATTAATTATAATTATAAAATTATAGATTTTCGATTTTATTTGTTATAAAAAAGTAGTATCAGTTTTAATACAGTCAGACGCCATGAACTGATTTTTCACCAAAGGTTTTTTCATTTTTAAATTATTTTTTTGTTTTTTTTTTTAAATTGTTTAAAATTTTAAAAACATTCCTTAATATACAATTTATATAAATATGATTTCTATACAAAAAAATAAATAAATTTGTAAATTGTTTTATAAATAAATTCTTTTGTTTTATAAATTTAGCTAATTTTCATAAATATGTATTAAATTAATATAAAAATGGATGAAATTGATGTCAAACATTTGAATTAATTTTTAATTTGATTTTTGGTATTAATTCGTTGCACTTTGATAAATAAATTACGTTTTTTTAAATTTAAATAAATTTCCATAAGTGTAAATTTTTTTTAAGTATCAGCACAATTTCTAAAATTAGTCAGACAAATAAAAGTAATGTATGAAAAATGAGTTAATTTTAGAGTATAAATGTGAAAGGGTGGAACATTTTTATATTCAGTCGGACGTCACAGAATAAAGAAAAGGTCTTTTCCTTCAACTACAATTTAAGTTTATTTAAGTAGTACAACTTTTGATATGGTCAGACAAAATAAACTTTATTTATTATTGTAAAATTGAAGTGTAAATTTGTTTTTGATTATAATTAACTTTAAAAGTACTATAAGTTTATATTTAGTTAGACACGTCGTGGAAAAGAAATTTTTTCTTCGAGTGAAAATGTAAGTGGTACAAGTTTTAATATAGTCAGACGCCATGGATTTATGACATAATTTATTCCCAAGCTAAACTCCAATTAGGGTAATCTTTAATTAGAGTAAACTCTGAGTAGTGTAAATTAATATTTAGTCAGACATAATGGAATAGTTAATAAGGAATTAGTTTCAAGTGGAGTAAATGTTTTAAGTAGTACGAATTTATATTTAGTCAGACGCCATGAAGAAGACGCATTTATTGTTCTCAAATTAGAATTAGTCTGTTTTTATTTTTTTTATTATACTTTAAATTTTATTTTAAAAATATGCATTTTCTTATTTTTTATTTTGTTTTAATTTTATTTGCTTTTTAATTTTCTTTTAATTTAATAATGAAACAAGTTAATTAACTTTTAAACTTTTTTTTAGTTGAGTATTTAACTTTTAAAATGTTAATAATATTCTTAAACATATTAATTATGTTAAAAAATAAATTATTTTAATTTTATTAAATTATTTATTAATTTTATTGATTTTATGAAATTAATTAAATTAATCAAATCAAACTTAATTTTTCTTCAAAAAGAGTAAAAATTTAGGTAGTACACATTTTTTTTTATAATCAGACGTCAAAGATTTATTTCTTTATTTTGAACATTGCTAAATTATTAATATCAATGTGACCTATTTAATTAACAAATTATAAACTGAAGCAAAGAATTAAATTTTTTTTTTTAATTTTACTACGGATAGTAAAAGTTATTCTAGTTGTTTTCGTATTAAAAGAACATTTTCTCAAAAGCATAAATTAATTTTTATTTTTCTTGAAAAAAATCGAATAAAATCGATTTAAAAAAATCGATCCTTTCGTAATAAATATAGTAATGGATGTTAAAATATTGAAATTGAATATAAATTATTTACTGGAAAACGAGCTGGAAAGTCAATTTTAGACGATCTTTCGTAGATTATTTTTTTTTCTTGAGTTAATATTTCCATTTTATTTTTATATTCTTCGATGGAAAATTACTTCTTTTTTCATTGGCTTGAAAAAATTCATATACATGTACGCAAATTAACTCATGAATTACAATGAAATTACATATTACATGAATGTAATGAGAGGATATTTTTCCAAGCAAATATTCGAACAACAAAACAAAATATTTAATTTTCACTATAAATTATAAAATATATTTTTCAAGAAAAATTTCAGCATATTGGATTTAAAAATTAATCACGTGACAAAATAAAAAAAAAATTTTCAAAATTTTATAAAAATGCATGTGAATCGATACAAAAAATTTGGATCAAATAAAAATTCAATTTAAATTTTTCATATTTTTTCCAAATTATTATCAAAATGTTTCGAATACCAAATTTGATCTAAATTTTTGTATCTTTTTTACAAATTTTTATTGAATTAAATTGAATTTTATTTAAAAAATAATGAAATATTGAAAATTTTTTAAGTAATTGAAAACGTTGTAAAATTGTATCTAAAAGAATCTAATATTTTTTTGACAGTATGTGTTAAAATTTTTAAAAAATATTCGAGTTTTTAAAAACAAGTTTATTTCAAATTTTAAAAAAAAATTGTTTTTCAATTGCTAACGAATAATGAAAATTGTTTTTTAATTTAGACGAAAATTAAAAATTTTTTTTTTTTTAAATTCTGAACATTTAAATTCGAACGAAAGTAATTTCCTTTCTCTCTTTAAACTCAATTTTTTCTGCAATAATTTTTTCTATAATAAATAATAATTTAATTTGTCTCTCATTTAATTTAATTTGCTTATCAAAAGAAAATTAATTGCAGAGTTTCTGAATGTCAAATTTATGTTTTTAATTTTTATTGCAATCAGTAATTAATGAAAAATATTTTTTTGGAAAATTCATTTAAAAGTTCAAAACTTGTGAATCATTAGATAATAATAAAATATTTTTCAAGAAAGTATAAAAAATGTGGTTTTTTTTAACACTTTTTGAACAAATTGAAATACTTTTTTGTGATATAAATAATTTTACTATATTAAATTAATACTTATTTTAATTTAATTTTTTGAAATTTACCATTGTCATTAATAGAAATTTAATAAGTTAATCAAAATAATACCAAAATCCATTAAAAACTAAAAAATAATTAAAACTTGAAGGAAAATAAATGAATAATTTAATGAAATCACAATTAATTTGAAAGTGTCAAATTACAGCGCTTTTTTAGTAAAAATATCGATAAATAATAAATATTATATTATAAATATTAAAATCATAAATTGATCTTATTTTTTGGTATCAATTGAAAATATTGATTTGTTAGCAAAGTCGAATTATTCCGAAAAATTTTGATCAAAGCAAAATTGATCCAAAATGTTTCGATTCCTCTCCAATTTTTTTTTACCAAATTGCATCGAATTTATACCAAAAATATGTATCAAATCATAAATTAATAAAAAATTTTATTTTCAATTTAATTCCACTTCGATATAAAGTTAATAATTTTCTATTAGAAATTTATATCAAACTGCATTGAATTGATACCAAGAAAGAAGAAAATGTAAAAAACTGTAAACTGATACAAATTTTTGTTGTCAATAAAAAATATTGATTTGTTACCAAAAATGTGGTTCAAATAAAAATTAATCCAAGTTTTTCAATTCGTTTCCAAACTTTTTATTAAATTACATCGAATTGATACGAAGAAAGTGTATCATAAATTGAAACCATATTTTTGGTATCGAACAAAAATATTAATTAACTATACCAAAGTCGAAATGTTGACAAAAATTTGGTTCAAATCAAAATTGATCCAAATTTTTCGATTCTTTTCCAATTTTTTAAATCAAATTGCATCGAATTCATATCAAAAATATGCATCAAATCAAAATTGATTCAAATTTTTTGCCATCAATTTGTTTCCATTTGTTTCTATCAAGTTGATACTTTCACAATTTTTCTAATCAAATTGAGACAAAAGACAAATCAAAACTTTACCTCTTTTTTATTCGTTTTTGCTCTCAATTTAAAAACACCCAAAAAATTGTCTCTTTAAATTACAAAAGTTAGTGAAAAAGAATTTAAAATCGTCTATTGTTCAAAAATTTGCTTTTTTTCTGTGTGTTTGTATGTAAATCACCATATATTTATAGAATGAAGTGAATATTAAATTAACTAAAAGAAAAAAATTTTTCACGAATGATTGGAGTCATGTCCCAGAAGATCTCTTAAAGGTATTGAAGGTCGCTTCTCATTTACGCCACGTTATTTTCGTTATAATTTTGACCCGCTATATGGTTCATTTATTTCCACCTTTTGTGTATTAAATATTTCGTATACAATCTGTATATATTCGGTTATAAATGTATTTGTGTGTGTGAGTGTATATATATATATAGAAAACGACAGGATATTACTTGCCCCGGGGGAGTCGTTTGCCCCAGAAATTTGTGACGTGGAAATAATTTGTTTTCAACGTAAAACAAAATAAATAAATGCTTTTCTATTTTAAATTTATGTGAGTGAGTGAGTGTGTGTCTGGGGGTAGATAGAAAATGGAAATTTTTTTTCATTTTACCTTTAAATGAGAAAATTGGAAATTTTATTCCAAAAAAAAAAAAAAAAAAAAAAAAATCGAGAAAGAGAGAAACGGAGAAAGAGAAAAAGAGTGAGAGTGAGTGAGTGACGAAGAATGTCTCGCGGATTTTGTTGGGCGTAAAATGAAAATGCAACCTTTTTTTGATTCTTTTTTTTTTCGATTAAGGATGAGTGTCTGTCTTACCAGAGGTGGACGAGGAAGAGGGTTGGGAAGAGGTCCTCGCTGATAAAGGTGCTGCGCCGGAAGGAGGATGATCTGCTGTGGGAGGCGTAGGTGGTGAATTTGTCGAATTTCCACGAATCTCGCCAGCCTGCTTCAGCACCTGGTATATGGCGTCCACGTCTATCGATGATGTAGCGCACGAAATGAAAAAGCACACAAGCATCGTGGTACAGATGTTATATGAGATAATAACGAGAAAGGTGATTGTCTCTCTTCATTCTAACGCATCAGATTTTATTTTCGTTTTTTGCTCTTTTATCGATTTTGAGGGAAAAAAAGTGAGTTTTTTGCTCTTTTTTCGATTTTGAGGGAAAAAAAGTAAGTTTTTTGCCCATTTTTCGATTTTGAGGGAAAAAAATAAGTTTTTCTTCATTTCATTTAGGATAATTTGATCACAGATAAAACTATAAAAGTAAGTGTCATTTTGATGATAATGATAATAATAACAACCAGATTTTTTTTAATCGCTCTCTAAATTTAAATTATTAGTAAAAATCTAAAAATATTTACTAATTAAAATTATTATTTAGAATTAGTTATTTACTGATTTTTTGCTGTGTTGAATAAGTAATGTTTACTAAATAAATTGTAATTTTAACAATAACTAGATTTTTTTCGTTACAAGAGATGCACGCAAACAGGTTTAAAATTAAAAGAAGAAAAAAAATAAAAAATTATCATGGAAAAAAGAATTGTTAATATAATAATAGCCATAGTTTATTGTTAGAGAAGAAAAAGTAGAATAGAAAAAGAGAAAAAAAATATCAGGAAAAAAGTGTTGTTTCCAACAATAACTAGAATATGTGTTGAAAAAGAGATTTAAAAATTTTTTGAATTACAAGTAAAATTAAAAAACAAATTTGCTGTTAAAGACAAAAATAAAAAATTAAAAGAAGAATAAAAAAAGATTGCAGCGAAAATATAAATGTTGCTTAGAAAATACCAGATTTGATTTTAAAAGAGGGAAATAAAAAAATTTAAATTAAAGTAGAAAAAGAAAGGAATAAAAAGAAATTAGTTTAGAGTTTAGACAAACAGATTTGCTTGTTAAAAAAAGGAAATCAGAATTTAAAAAAAAATTAAGATAGAAAACGAAGGAATAAAAAAAACTAATAAATAATACTTTATGTGAAATTTTTTTTCGTTAATAAATAACTAATAATAAAATTCAAATTCGAATAATTAAATTCTAATACAATTTTCTCAAAATTATTGCAAAAATAATTGATTTAGCAAAGAATTAAAATTTAAAAATCCTAAAACATAATTTTATTTTTTCAAAAAGTTACTGTTTCAAATTTTCAATATTTTTAGAAGTAAATAATTAATTTTAATTTATGTTCTTTTAAGGACAGTTGAATTTTTTTTCAATAGAGATAATTGAAAAATTATCAAATAATTCTAATTTCGTAAAATTGTACTGCGAAAATAGTTGAATATTTTAATAAAGAGTTTTAAGAAATTATTGAAAATAATTGCATTTAAAAATCAATGAATTTTGAAAGAATAAGAATAAAAATTGTTAATTAAAGTACAACTATACTTATTAATTAATTTAATTAATTAAACAATTTAGAAATTAACTTTTTTTAAAAATAATTTAAATTTCCAAAAAATGTTATTTAAAATTTATAAATTAATTTTTCGAAAACTTTTAATTCAATTTTTCAAAGATAATTGAAATTTTTGATGGTAAATTTCGTAAAATAGTATCGAACAACATAAAATGTAAAAAAAATTGTTGCTGATATTTTTAATTATTCGAATTTTTAGTAGAATTTTAATTTGAAATTTTCCAAATATTTGTAAATTTCGTAAAATTGTATCGAAAAAATTGACTTTTTAGAAAGAAAATTATAAACTTTAGAAAGTATTCGAGTTTTTGAAGAATGTTAATTACATTTTTTTAAGAAAATTGAATTTTAACGAAGAATCAAAATTGATTTTTTAATTTCCCTAAAATAATTAAAAAATATTTTACAGAATTCTGTTCTTTTTAATAATTTTGTGAAATTTAAAAATCGATTTTGATAAACTTCGTTAAAATTTAATTTTCCTAGAAATTTCTAAAAAAATTTCATAAAAACAAAAAGTTGTAAAATTTTTTATTTTTTACACTTTAAACAATTAAAATCTTCTTTGTCTGTTTATTAATTTATTCACTTATTTAAATAAAATTTAGAAAAGTAAAATAATTATTTAAATTAAAATTAATTAAAATTAAATAGTTATTTAGTGTACCTATTTAATTATTTATTAATATTTATTTGATATTTAATTAAATTTTACCATTTCCATTGTGTATAATGATAGAAAATTGCAAAATAAAGCACTCTACAATTTTTTCTTTCTTTCTTTCATTATTTATATATAATTATATAAATAATGTGTTATGTTGTTTAAAACCTCCATTGTTTTGAATTAAAACGCACCAAAATTTAACACTTACTTTTTTTCTGTGATCAGAAGTTTTTTCACATTCAAATTTTCGAAACCAAAAAAACCCCTTAATTTTTCCTCTCTAACCTAATTAGATTACCATAATAATAAAAAATTCTTTTTTTCAAATTCAAAAATTAAAAAAAAAATTTTGTCTAGAAAATACTAAATTGTGTTTTTTTGTTAAAAAATACTATAATAAAAAGAAACATTTCATTTTTAAAAATTGTTTCACTTCACATGACAAGAATGAAAGAGAATGAAGAAAAAAGAACCTTTCAATGAAATTAGAAATAAAAAAAAAATGACAAAGAAAGATTAAAATCGAGATAAAATTATTTGATCAAACAACTTTCTCGACGTACCTCAGGATAATTAAGCCGATGAGGGTAATTGGGCTGGGGCGGTGAGAGGGGGAAAATGAGAGAATGATACATACGAATGACAATATATAATATAATGAGAGCAGAAAGAACAAAAAAACAAGTGAATCGATTTCGAAAAAGGCGACAGGAGCAATCGATTAAGTTTTTTAGTGATTAATTATTGTCATCACACGCTTCTTTTTAAAGACCAGCATTTATATAATATATAGTATACTAATATTGTTATTAAATGAAAAAAAAATTGCAAATAAAAGAAGGTTCTTAATAACCCGATATAGATGGTTATCGCGAATCTTCTTTTTTTTCTCTATTATGTAATATATAAAAGAACAGAAGAGTCTATTCAAGAGGTAAAATTCTTGATTGATCGAGGTCCTCGGTGGTTTAGAAGTTCCAGCATCTCATCTTAAATGATTGAATACTCTCTTTCCTTTTTAACCGCAAAAAAAGCGATTTGGGTGTAATAAAATTTTCTATATAAAAAGGTGTGAGATGAAAGATTTCTTTATTATTTTTATTATATATATGGTAGTACTTGAAAAAATGGTAAATTTCTTTTAAAAATTACTTTTCTATTTACGTATTGATATATTAATACTTCCTCATTCTAAGATGAAATGAACTTTACGCTTTCTACAATCTCTTATTTTACTCTAGCAAATGCGCTTATACTGCATTTTTATTATTTAATATATTTTAAAGAGAAAGTAAAAAAAAGAGAAGAAAAATTTTTTTACTTCAATTTTTATGATGAGAAGCTTCCATTTGACGAATTATTCTTTATACTTACGTGATTTTTTGCATTGAATGTCAGAAAGATTTTTATAAACTATTTACAATTTTTATTAAATTTTATTGTAGATTTTCTTTTTGGAAAATGTATTTAACAATTTCTTAGTTATTTCTCAGTATTTTGTTAAAAGAAACAATTAACGAAATGAAAAATACAAAAAGAAATTAGTTCTAGATGAAAATAAATAAAGAAAAAATAAATTAAAAAAAAAATAAACCGAGAGATAAATAAACAAATAAATACATTTATGAATAATGAAACAAATAAGTGGGAAAAGAAACAAAAATAAATTCGTAAATAATATACTCGAATGAATAAATTAATTCATAAACAAATTGCTAAATTAAAAATAAAATAAATAACGAATTGAAAAATCAATAAATTGATAAATAAATAAATATTTAAAGTAAAAAATTAATTTATCAAATAAACAAATAAGTAGCTAAAATTAATAAATAAATAATTACCGAATAAATAATATTTTTTATTAATATTTGTTATTTGAATAAATAATTATTTGTTAAATAAACAAATAACTAAGTTAAAAAATAAACAAATAAATCTATAAAAATAAAAAATCTAAATTATGAAATAAATTAATTAACGAACAAATAAATAAGTAAGTTAAAAAATAAACTAAAAATAAATTAAAAAATAAAAATTAATAAATAAATAATTATTTGTTAAATAAACAAATAACTAAGTTAAAAAATAAACAAATAAATCTATAAAAATAAAAAATCTAAATTATGAAATAAATTAATTGACGAACAAATAAATAATTGAGTTTAATAGTTTCATTTAAATTAAAAATTTAAGTTTAATAAAATAAAAAAAAGTGAAAAAATTAAATTAATAACTAAATATTCAAATAAACTAATAAATAAATTGTTTTTTTTAACAGACAAAAAGTCTTTAAATACGAAAAAAATCAATAAATTGTAGAATTAAACAGACAAAAAATAGTCATAAGTAAATAATTGAATAAATAAACAAAATGCCCGAACAAATAAATAAATAAATAAAAGACGAAAGAGTAAATAAATAAAAAAATTAAATAAATCAATTGACGTAAAAAAAAGATTAGCAATCGACTTCTATAAGACGAAGAATACTAAAAAAGAAGGGACTTTACATTTTAATTAACAGGATTAGTTGAAAGAATGATAAAATAAATTAAGGAGAAAATTAAACTGACAATGAGCGGTAGTTTAAATTCCATCCAAGTAGATAAGGTCACTCTTAATCAACCGTCTGCTTTCGTTTGACGGTATCTGTCTTAATCTACTGAAAATGCTTTCCTCGTTACGTGCTTTTTTGGCTTATTATCTCCTCTTCAAGCATAAAATAATTTTCGTAAAATTCCTCCCTATAATTGTTTATTGCAATAATGGAGGGAAAAAATGGCGTCGAAAACGAAAAAAAAATTAATTTTCACGAAGAAAGTGGATTATTTTATTTATTTATTTATTAACGAGACAATTTTATTTATTTATTCTTTTTTTTATCGCTTTATTACGTTTATTTATTTTAATTTATTAATTATTAATTATTATTTATTATTAGTTAAAATTAATTAATTAAGTAATTTATTCATTTAATAATAATAATAATAATATTTATTTAATTAATTAAAAGTAAATAAAATTAACTAATAATAAATAGAAAAAATGATTTACGAATAAAAAGTGTTGAAAAATAAAAATAAAAATAAAAAAAGAAGAAAATAGAAAAAATAAAAAAATTAATAATTGTATTTAAATTTAAAATGATAATTTTTGTTATTATTTCATTTATATTTATCTACTTTTACTTAATAATTAAACAGTGTCTCGGTAACAATAATAATGACAACAATAATGATTTGTGATAAATTATTATTAATAAAAAATTATTGTAATAAATTATTATTATTAAAAAATTATTGTAATAACAAATAAATTATTACTAATAAAATTAAACAATAATAAGTGTTCCAATGACACTGTATACTAAATAAATAAAATAATAAGAAATAGTAATAAAATAATGAAACGAAAATTAATAATTTTTTGTCAAATCAGTTTTACAAGGCCTTTAAACGTATTTACAAATAAAAAAAAATATTTTTTAAAAAATTAATAATATTTTCTTTTGTGTAATTTTGTTTACAAAATATAATTTTCTGTTGTTTAAGGGAATTTGAACCATTATGACGTCACAATGAGTTCTAAACATTAGATCTAAAATTGTGACGTCATAATAGTCCAAATTTCCTTAAGGTCGTTGATACTAAATAAGTAAATAATATTAATAAAAAATAGTTTGAAAATAGAAAATAATCAATAATAATAATAATAAATTCAATTCAAAGAAAGGAAAAGAATCCGATATATACAAAGAAAAAAGAATTTTGTTAATTAAAAATCTTTATAACAATTTTAATAATAATAAAAGTGGTTATTAAATAAATGAAAAAATAAAAAAAAGGAAAATAAAATAAAAAAAACAAAAGGAATAATAAAAATGTTAACTTCATTTTTTTGACATCAAATAAAGAAATTAAGAGAATCGCAATTTTTATTCATTCGAAGATATTTATTCCGAATTTTTTTTTAAGCAAAGAAAATTAATTAATTTATTAATATTAATATTTATTAATTTAGAAATAAAATTAATTTATTTGTTAATATTTATTAATTTAGAATTAAATTTTTTTGTAAGTCAAATGGAAGCTTCTCATCCTATCAATAGTTCAATAAACACCAGCGAAGAGAGCGAACACCGAAAGCCTCGATCCTAATTGCGTATAATTTATTTTCTCTTATTATTTTTTCTTGCAATTAATAAAATTAATGAAAAAAAAATGAAATGCAAATTTTTTTTTTCTTTTTGCTGATACGTAATATTAATTAATTTAGTAAATAGAAGAAGATAGATAAAGATAGATAAAGAGAGAGAGAGAGAGAAAGTGTGAATAAAAAATAACTCACTGTGTTCAGAGGATGGGGTCTCTTCGGTGGGTGGCGCGGTTTGTTTTTGCCTTCGAAGCAGTGGAATTCCTCCGCCACGTTTTGACGTCAAACTTGGACAATTAGCGGGTTGTATGGAACTGGTGCAATCGGCGTGTGCATTCGCCTTGCATCCACGGCACCTGAAGCCCTGTCGACTGTGTCCACGTAACACTTGACCGCATGCATCGCACGGTGTTATCTTTCGATATGTGTATTCCCGCCACATGTGGCCGCCTTCGGATTCTAAGTTTTTTCTGCTCAAAAAAAAGAGAGACACAATTTTTAGTTTTTTATTTTCTACTTTTCTCTTTTTTTTTATTTCCCATTTTGTACTTTCTATTTGCAACAATACCAATTTTTAGTTTTCTTTTCTACTTTTTTTTTTATTTCCCATATTCTACTTTCTATTTTCAACAATACCAATTTTTAGTTTTCTTTTCTACTTATCTCTTTTTTTATTTCCCATATTTTATTTTCTATTTTCTACTTTCTATTTTTTAATTTCTGTTTTCTACTTTTTATTTTCTTTTATCTACTTTCTACTTTTCATTTTCTATTTGCTACTTTCTGTTCTCTATTCTGTATTTTTATTTTCCATTTCTACTTTCTACCTTTCATTTTATATTTTCTATTTTATATTCTGTATTTTCTACTTTCTAGTCTTCTACTTTTCATTTTTTATTTTCTATTTTGTTTTTCTACTTTCATTTTCTATTTCCTATTTTCTACTCTTTTCTTTGCTATTATTTTTAAGGTCCCTGAAGTTGCCATTGATGCTCAGTATCGAAAAATATTTTTTGTACAAAACCAAAAAAATCACTTAATTTTTTCCAAAGTTTTATGTTAAAAAAAATACTATTAAATAGTTTTTTTTACTTCTTAAGTGAATAAAAGAAGTAAAATTAGTAAAAAATTTGTTTACTAAAAATAAGGAAAAATACTTTTCGATTCTGAGCATCGATAACAACTCCAACAACCTTCTTTTAAAAAGTTTTTTTTAATATTTCTTCATTTTATTTTTTTAGGTTTTTATTATATATATTTTCTTTTCTTCAATTTTCTATTTCCTATTTTCTACTCTTTACCTTTCTATTATTTTTAAGGTCCCTGAAGTTGCCATCGATGCTCAGTATCGAAAAATATTTTTTGTACAAAAACAAAAAAATCACTTAATTTTTTTCAAAGTTTTATGTTAAAAAAATACTATTAAATAGTTTATTTACTTCTTAAGTGAATAAAAAAAGTAAAATTAGTAAAAAATTTGTTTACTAAAAATAAGGAAAAATACTTATTGATGCCAACTTCAGGAACCTTATTTTTTCTAATTTTTTTGAATTTTTTCAATATTTCTTCATTTTATTTTTTTTATGTTTTTATTATATTTCCTTTTTTTCAATTTTTTTGCCACTAGTTTACTTTTACTCGTTTTTGTATTTTTTCAATTTTTTTCAGTTATTAATTTATTATTTTGCTTTTATTGTAGGTACTTTTCTACTTTATAAATTTTTTTAAATTTTTTAGTTCTATAGTTTTCTATCTCTGTGAACTTTTGAGTTTGTGGTTTTTTTATTATTATTTTATTTTTCTTATCCTTTTTTATTACAGATTCATTTTTATTTTATTCTATTTCTTTTAGCCTCAATTTTTATTTCTACTCTCTATTTTTTCCTTCGCTCTGTAAGAAAGTAGAAGAAAAAAGCATAAAATTTGAAAGAAATGTTTATAGCGTTTCTTCAAATTTTATACTTTTTTTTTATTTTTTAAAGCTTTTTTCTATTTTTCTAATTTCTCGAAATTCGAAATTTTTTCCCTATTTTTTGTAGTATATTTCTTGGATATGTTTTTTAAGCCCTGAGTACATCGATCTTTAATATATAGATATTTAAAATTGTCCAGAAAATTATTTTTAAGGCGAGTTTTGTGACGAATATTCTATGGTCAGAAAATAAAATCGGGTAGAAAAAATATTTTGACTATCATTTATTTTTTTTAAATTTGTTGATTTTAAAATTCATGCATAATTTTGTAGTAAATCAGTTTTTAAATCAACAAAAAAATTTCTAATTGAAGAAATTGATTCTTATAATTTTTAAAGCAATTTAAAAAAAGTTTGCTTTTAAGCTGAAAATACTAAAAATACAATTATTATTTTCTACTTTTTCTCTATTTTCTTAATTTTTTCTACCTTTTTCTTACTTTTCAGATTTCTTTTTTACTTTTTCTCTAATTTCTACATTTTTATTTATTTACCTACAAAGGGAAAAATTTTCTCCTAACTCTAAATTTAATTTTTCTTTATTCATAAAATCAGTTTTTATAATAAAAGTTTGTTTTTACCTGGACATAGCAACGACAGACGAAACAGCATGGTACATCGTCTGCTTTCCTCTTTTTTTTTTGTTAGTAAAAATTCAAAATAATTTGTTAGTAATCGTGACAATTATTAATTTTAGTAAAATTTCCATAAACAAAAAAGGGTAAAATTCTTTAAAACTAAAAATAAAATCTTTTCGTTTTAAAAAAATTCATTTTTCAAAGGAAAAACTTTTTAAAAAAATCCAACATACTAAAAAATATATCTTAATTGAACAATTTTTAATAATAAGATTTCTCAAAAATTTATCTTAAATTAAGAAAAAAATCGAAAAAATTTAATAC
This sequence comes from Leptopilina myrica (nomen nudum), assembly GCA_032872475.1. Taxonomy (NCBI): domain Eukaryota; kingdom Metazoa; phylum Arthropoda; class Insecta; order Hymenoptera; family Figitidae; genus Leptopilina; species Leptopilina myrica (nomen nudum). Next base: position 25,002,946 of record CM065465.1, on the reverse strand, counting down.
CCTCTTAAAAATATACTACCCAGAAAAGAAAACCTTAAAATAAGATTTTCTTTTTTACAGCTCAATATAAAGTCGAAATAAAAATAAAATTGACCATAATTTGGTTAATAATCAAATTAAGTCCTTAATATACAGACATTTTTTTTTCATTTTTCCCTTTACGATCTCTCGTTTGTCTCGAGATGTATTTTTTTCTTGATATTTTTTTTTCTCATATAGAAATTAAAAAACAAAGAAGAAGGAAAATTTTTCAAAAGAAAAAAAATTAAATTATTTTCTCCACTGGGGATTGAGAGGGGGGCAAAGGGAGTATGATAAATATGATAAAAAATAAAAAAAAGAAGAAGAAGAAAAAGAAGAAGCACTCACTTTTCTGCAGGCGGTGGTGTTGTGGGTGAGCTGGTCTTCAAACTTTTGAACGCTTTCAGCCATTTGTGCTTAGTACTTCCTGTCGAGCCATTAGACATTTTCCGGCTGCTCACCCCATCGGGCTGTACAGCTTCTCCACCTCCAAAAAGCTCTTTCTGCAAAATATATTATATACTCGTTATATGAATTATAAATTTTGTATTGATCCAATAAGAAACGCCCTCTCTCACACCCTTTATTTTATATTATGAAATGACTGAGCACATTGTATTGAGATTAAATCAACTATATAAATATTTTATAATGGACATCAATTGTTCTTTTTTTTATTGCTTCACGCCATTTATTCCACAAAGTATTCTTTTTATTACATTATTTTAATTTTATTATTCTTATTTTTTACTGACATGTTTTTTTATTTTTTATCCTTTTTTCCTCTTTCTAAATTTATTTATTTCTCCCCTTGCTTCTATTTTCTACTTATTTATTTTTATTATTATTTTCTATTTTCTATTCTCTATTTTTATTTGCCATTCTTTATTTTTACTTTCTAATTTTAATCTTTATTTTCTAGTTTTTTAATTTTATTTTGTTTTTTATTTTTTTTATTGTTTGTTCTTTATTTTCTATTTTTTAACTATTCTTTCTACTATTTTTGTTTTTATTTTCAACTTTTTTGTTTTTTATTTTCAACTTTTTAATTTTTATTATCTAACATTTTTATTTGATACTTTTAATCTTTTTCTTCTACGTTTAATCCTCTTTTTGTTTTTATTTTTAACTTCTTTATTTTTATTATCTAGTATTTTATATTTAATTTTTTTTATACTGTTTGCCTTTTTATATCTTTATTTTCTACTTTTTTACCTCTATTTACATATTAATGCGAAATTTTACCCTTTCATTTACTTTTCATTTACAAATTTTTTTTATTATTATTATTTTCTGTATTTTATTTATTATATTTGAAAAAATATATATTTTTAATTTTATTTACATTTATATTTACTATTATAATTGTATCTAAATTTAATTTTTAAATTTAATTTTATTTTACAATTTACACAATTTTCACTGTAATTTTTCTTCTTTAAGTATTTTTTGTGTTTCTATTTTTAGAAATAAGTAGATTTTTGGGGAAAAGGTGCAATTTTTGTTAATTTGAATACTTTTCTGTAGTTTAAAGTATTTTAAAAATTTTTTTATATTTACTTTCTGAGAAACACAAATAATGTAGAAAATAAAAAAAATTTTTTGTTTGACAATTTTCTTCTATAAAATTTTTTGTTTTGAGAAAATTAGTTTTTATTTTATTCGAATGAAAAAATTAAAATTAGATGTGGAAAAATAATTTTTTTTTCTTCGAAAACATTTTTAATTTAAAAATATTTTTAAAGGTTTCTTTTTTAATTTTTTTTAAAAACAAAAACAAAAATTTTCCTAATTTCTAGTTTTTAACATTTTGCAAGTAAATATAGAACTTTAATATAAAAAAACATTTTTTTATTTCAATTTTAAATAAATTTTTTAATTGTAAATATTTTGGGAATCTTTTTTCATTATTTTTTTGAAAAAACAAATAATTTAAAAAATAAAAAAAAATTTATTTTGTATCAATAATTTTTTACTTCTGAATATTTGTGGAGGGAATTTTTTTTCATATATATTTTCAGGTAAAAAATAGAATTTCGAGAAGAAAAAAATTTGTTTCTTTGAATTTTGAATACTTTTCTAATCCTAAATATTTTTTGAGGTTTTTTTTACTTTTTTTTTGGAAGAAAATAAAGAATTTAGGAAATAAAAATGTCTACTTTGGTTAAATACTTTTCTAGGTTTTAATATTTTGTGAGTAAATTATTTTTTCTTTTTCTAGTGGCGTAAAATAATGTTCAAAGAAGAAAAAATATTTTTTTATTTGAATTTTAAATCATTTTCCAATTTGAAATATTTTTGGAATCTGTTTTTTATTGTTTTCGGGGGAAAACAAACAATTTAGTAAATAAATAAAATTTCTCTTGTTTAAATACTTTTCTACTTTTAAATATCTCTAGTGTGAATTATTTTCCCCTTTTATTCCTTTGATGGAAAAATTAAAATTCGGAGAATGAAAAAGACTTTTTTCCTTTTTACTATTTTTCTAATTTTAAATATTTTTATTTCAAATTATTTTTTAAAATTATTATTTTTAAATAATTTAAAAACTAAATTTTCTTTCATTTTGCGAGGGGAACAATAAATAAATAAAAATTGACGTAATTATAAATTATTTTTAAATTTAAATGTACCTCGTGATATTTTACACCTTTTTTAATCTTTATATTTAAATAATTTTGTTTTGAATAATTAAATTGCAAATTGTAAATTAAATAAATTTTATTAATTCTTTTTTTTCGAACCAAACACTTGTTCTTTTTTCGATATGTCTGTCTCTCAGAAGAGAAGAAATTTTTTTCTTTCTTCTTGATAAAATAAACGAATTTAAACGAATGTCACGAAACTTGGAGGCAAGAATTTAGTGTATATATAGAGATGATATAATAAAAAAAAGTATCATTTTTCGAAATAAAATATTCAAGGATCAAGTCCTTAAATCCACTCTAAAGAAAATATCAGACTTTCACAATGTCAACCCACATTTCTTGTCAAAGAACGCGACTGTTTACTCCTTTTCTTGGCTTTTCTCTCGTCACTTTCAAGGGATCGACTCTTTCGGATTCCCCGAACAATCATATTGAGAATTTAACTTCTATATATATAGACGAAAGATCAAGAGAAACTTTTTTTTCGCTTTTTTTTATTTATTTTCTTCCTTTTTTTATATTTGGGGATGAAAAATTAATTCACAATACACGTTTTCTGTGGGGAATTTCTTTCTTCTTTTTTGTAAACTTTTTTTTACTTTTATGGTTTAAATCTTTAGATTTATTTTCCCATTTTTTAGGTACTTTTTTTCTGAAATGAATTTTTAAACTATATTTTCATGTTGAAATTATTTTTCTTGTGACTTTATTTTCTTTTTTTATCTTTAATAAATGTAATATAAAATTTAGAAAAGTATTTTTTTCATATATCAGGGAAAATGATTTTTTCGTATAAGGAAAGACAATTTTTTTGTGACTTTATTTTTTTTTCAATTTGAAAAATAAAAAAAGGGCAAAGTTTAGTTTTTTATTAAAACAAGAAAATTTTTATGAATAAAAGCTAATTTTCGATTTTATGAAATTGGATTTTTTTTTCAGAAAATTAAAAAGAGTTTAAAATATTTTATTTCTTTATAAAGGGGAAAATTAATATTTTTAATTTTACTGTAATGTTAAAATGTAATTTTTGTCTTTTCTTCCTTTTTGAAAAACTTGCTTTCTAATTTTATTTATATTCTTGAAAATATTTTTAACTTTATTTTATGAAAATTTAAAAAGTTTGTTTCTCGTTTATTCACTGACTTCTTTATTTTTTCATTTCATTCGAAAAAAGCTTTAATAAGAAATTTTTAAGTTAATAAACTTTTAAATTTTTTTATTTTTATCATTCAGAAAAGAAATTTTTAAACAAATTTTCTCTTTTGGATAGAAATTATTCAAAATAGTTTTTTTTATATTCGCTTTCAGAAATAAAGACCGTGGGAAATAAACTTTTAAGTTTTAACGTTTTCCTTTAAACTACGCGAAGAACAATCGCGAGGGAAATTTAAAGATCAGTTTTTTTTCTTTTATTGATAATGTAAATTGAAATCGAGTTCTGAGGGAATCGAAGAACACGTTTATACTGAAACAATTCTGGTTAGTGAATAAGAGACCTTTAAAGCATGAAGCCAATGTAATTTTAATAGTTAATTGGATATAAGAACGCGGTCGACTCGGCGAAATCGTACCAACAAATGGATTGATAGAATTTGTTTCAAAATTTGTACATTTGTATATATATATATTTCCAGAATTAAAAAAAAAATTTTTTTAAAGTAAATTTTCAAATTATTAAAATTTGTTCTCGGCAGACGAAAAAAATAAGTAGTAAAAATTTTTTTAGCAGTCAGTTCTTGTAATTTTTCTACTGGTAGTCAAAGCAAATTTTGGTCAGACTATTTTTGCAGTAGAAACCACTTTTTTTGATAAGAATAAAATTATGCAGATGAATTTTTACTAAATTGTAAAATTATTTATTTATTTATTTATATAAAATAACGTATACAATAATATAATATTTATTTATTTGTTTTAGTAGTAAAAGTAATTTTTTGTAAATTTTATTTTCCACTAGTAGTAAAAGTCAATTTTCGTCTTAATTAGGCGAAAAAAACAATTTTTAATTTTTTCCTCTCATTTATAAAAACTGATTAAAAATTCAAATTTGTAAAATTAATGTTTAAATGTCATATTTGCCCGAGGATAAATTTTGCCCACTTGACAATTTCGCAATTTATATATATAATAAAAAGTAAATGTTTATTGAACCCAGGGCAGTGTCACGTTGATTGAAAGTATAATATTAATTCAATACAAATTGAAGTGCATACATGCCATTTTATAAATGTCATCACGAAGCAATTTTCTCTCCTTATATTTGTTTTGTATATTGCAGTCCAAAAAAAAATTTTTTTTTCTTTTTTTTCGAAACAAAACAGTTAATTAACACACACATATTTAAGAAATTTTTTTCCCTTCTGCATTTCATGAATTATTTTTTTTACTTAAAATGCAAAAAATTGTTAGAAAAAAATAGTCATGTAATTAAGAATACTAGTAATTGTTCTGTCCACACACAGTGATGATTTATTTCGTTTAAAAAATTTTCTTTTTACTAGAAAAAATTATTGCAGTTGGTATTTTATAAAGTTGCATTTGTCTCTTTCAATTCTTTTTTTTTCTTCTTTCTTTTCTGTTATTGTCGACGAGGAAGTCGACTAACCGACGACGTGGCATTAATAAAAAGATAAACTGAGGTTTTCCCGGTTGGATTTTTTTCTTTTAAGCTGTGTGAGTTTTCTCCAAAGAGAAAGAGAGAAAGAGAGAGAAATGCGACTTAATTACTTTTGCGGTTTAGTTTCTTTTTTACATTTGTTAATTTGTTTATGGTTTACATGCAATTTCTATAAAAAAAAATTTCTATTGGAATAAAACAACATTTTTCTTTATGATTTTCATGCTTTTCTACTTTTTAGTTTTCATAATTTTTCGAGTATATTATTTTTTAATTTTTGTTTTCTGCTTCTTGAAAAGTTAATTAATTTTTATTTTTTTTAATTCATTAGAAAATTATTAAAAACTAGAAAAGTTTTCAAAAAAAAAAATTTCTTCTCTAAATTCTACTCTCTTTATAAAAAAAATTCAATAATAAATAACTTTAAAAATATTCAAAATTGTAAAAGTTTTTACACAAAAAAAAACTGTTTTTTTTAATCTAAACCTTATTTTTTTCTCGAAAAAACTTTTTTCCAAAGAAAAATAAAGCTAAATAAAAAATAATTCGCTCCAAAAATATTAAAAAACTTGAAAAGTATTCAAACGGAGAAAAAATTTCTTTTGTTTCCGAAATTCCAAATTTTTTGCAAAAAAAAGAAATACAATAAAATCGAAAAAAAATTCATTCCATAAATATTCTAAAGTAGAAAAATATTCAAACAAAAGGTTTTTTGTTCTCTTCTAAATTCTTCTGTTCTTCTCTAAACAAAAACTCCAAATATATTTAAAACATAAAAATGTAGTAAAACAAAAAAGGATTTTGCCATTTCTAAATTCGATTTTTCGTCTAAATAATATAAATAACTGCAAAAAATATTTTATTTGAAAAACATTCAAATCAGAAAAGTATTTATACAAGTGAAAAATTTTTCCTTCACTATTATCTGTTTTTTTGCAAATAGAAAGTGAAATTAATGAATTAAAAACAATTGTTTCCAAACAATACCCATTTAAAAGTAGAAAAATCATAAGAATAAAAATTCTTGCACTTTCCAAAATTCCTTTCTTTCTCTTAAAAAAATAAAAAACAAAAAAGAAATAAAAGTAAAGAAAAACTTCAAAACTAGTTTAAGAAAAAAATAAAAATTCTTTTTTTCCAAAATTATATTTTTTCCATAAAAAAAAGCAAAATATAATTTACTCGAAAAATATTCAAATTTAAACAAAAAAAAAATTATTTTTCCCTGAATACTTTTTTAATTTATCTGAATATTTTTCGTATTAATTTTTTTAATATTTAGTTTTTTGAGCGAAAAAAGTAGAATTTGTAGAAGAAGATATTTTTTTGTCTGAATATTTTTATTCTTTTGAAAATTTGTGGAATGAATTTTTTTTTTACTTTTTTTTAGGGCAAAATAGAATTTTTAAGGGAAAATAAATTTCTTTTGTTGGAATACTTTTCTAATTTTTATGTTCTTTATTTTTTCCGAAGAAGAAAAGAATTTTGAGCATTAAAAATCCTTCCCTTGTTCAAGTACTTTTCTATTTTTATTAATTTGTTTATTTTTAAAATTATTTTAACATTATTAATTTTAATACATTTTTAACACATTTTTAATTCTAATTTGATTTTTAATTCTTTTTTTAAATTCTTTTTCACTTTTTAATTCTTTAATTATTTTTTATTTAATAACATTTTTTTTTATTTTTTTAGAAAAAAAATTGAATTTCGGTAAGAAATTTTTTTTTAAATTTTGTTCGTAAAGAGACGATGGGAGAGAGAGTGGATAAGAGAAACTATTAATGCTTTCTTAAGCAAACGGTTCAGTGAGAGATTGTCATTTCTGTTTTCATAATGAAGCTCTTACTGGAGCAAGGTTTTATGTAACAATAAACACATTGTTGCCTTAACTATTGTTTCTGCCTACGCTTTTAAATCTCATTACGTTATAAACAAATTTAATAGTAGTCGAACAAAGTAACAGTTTATTCTCAACCATTTCTAATCCTTCAAATATAACAATTTTTTCTGTCAACTTATGTAAACTGAATTCTTTTTTTTTACTGCAATTCTTTTCATCCTCTTAGAATTACGTCATCGCTTTAGTGACTGACACGAATTTTCACCAACTCACTTTCGATCCCACATTCGACAGAAAAATTTTTTATTTATTCTAAATTGTAAAAAAAATGAAATGTAGTAAAAAATTAAATATAAATGAATAGATTTCAGTAATTTATTTATTTCTAATTTTATCTATTTTATTTTTATTCATGTTTATTTATTTATATTTTATTACTGTATATTTTTGTTTATTTGTATTTAGGTTTGTTTACCTTTTTTACTTTAATTTATTTTTATTTGTTTTTATTTACTTTTCTTTATTCTTATTTACTTTTACTTATTTTTATTTACTTTTGTTTACTTTTTTTACATTCATTTGCACTTATTTATTTTTATTTACTTTAATTTGCTTTTATTTATTTTTATTTACTTTTATTTATTTTTATTTACTTTTATTTACGTTTGTTCACTTTTTTTACTTTAATTTGCACTTATTTATTTTTATTTACTTTTCTTTATTCTTATTTACTTTTATTTACGTTTGTTCACTTTTTTACTTTTATTTGCACTTATTTATTTTTATTTACTTTTCTTTATTCTTATTTACTTTTATTTACTTTTATTAACGTTTGTTCACTTTTCTTACTTTCATTTGCACTTATTTATTTTTATTTACTTTTCTTTATTCTTATTTATTCTTATTTACTTTTTTATTTACTTTTACTTACTTTTATTTATGTTTATTTATTTTTATTTATTTATATTTATTCTTATTTACTTTTATTTGTTTTTATTTCTTCTTAGTTATTTTTATTTATTGTTATTTATTATTATTTATTCTTATTAATTCTTATTTATTTTTACTTATTTTTACTTATTTTTATTAAATACCCTTTTTTGAAGGTACAATTTAAAAAAAACGACGTTTAGAAAAAATATTTACAATTGTCGGAAATGAAGAAAAAAATTATTACGTTAATTATCGTGCATGTAAATTTTCAATACGAGTGTTTTACATATATTTGCAGGGCAGCAATGAAATTTTATTTATTCTTCTTCATATCCGATTCTTGTATTTTGGGGATTAAGTTCATAAACCACCCACGCTTCTGTTATTTGAGTTTCGTTTATTACACAGTTAGTTTGTAATTTTCGACTCGAAATAGCATTCGGATTGGATTTATTTATTTAAAAATTCTAATTGAAACAATTTCAAGTGCAATTTAAAGCTTAAGTAGTGTTTAATCAAGTCCGCTTCTCATATTTAAGTGAGGACAGATTTAAATTTACCCCAATTCAGTTATGAATTAATTTCATCATTTTTTTCTTTAATCGTAAAAATTTATATTTTAAATATAATAATAATAATAAAAATAATAATTTTTTTGATATTTATATCTGCATTTTTTAATATTTAGTTAATATTATTTTGAGGTATTTTATTTGATTAGTTTTATTAATATTTGTTAATATTTCGTATTCAATTTTTGTAATTTATTTATTGACGAGACGAGTTTTACTGTTATTAACAATTAATGAATAGTTAATACAAAAATAGTTTTTGTTAAAAATGACAAAAAAATTGTTATTTTCTTGTTTAATAATTAAATAATAATGATTTCTATTTTTCACTCTAATTTATTTATTTAATTTAATTTAATTTATTTTTATCAAAGTAAATGTAGAAAATAAGTTATTAATAAATTAATAATAGAAAGTTATTAGTATAATTTTTAAATTCTAAAGTAGAGAAATAGATCAATAATTAAAATACAAAATAGAGGGAAATCAAGAATAAACTGAAAATTATGTAATAATAAAAAATTGTTTAATTTTCACTTATATATTTGACACTTAAAAATTGATTTTGATTGAACATGTGAATAAAATGAAAAGCTCGGAGCTTTATTTCGTCTCATAAAAAGTTGAACAATAAAAAAGTTTTACGCCCCTTTCTATTCTTTTAGGGATTATATTGTTTTTTAGTATTCCACTTACAATTCGAAGAAACACTTTTCAACTAAAAGTGATTTTAAAATGCGTCAAAAACATTGTTCTTTCCAATTACACACTCACACACAATGTAGATGAAAAAAACAACGATTATTACTAATAATTATTAAATAACTTTTTTTCAAATTTTCTAAATCCTTAAATGTACATTAAAAATGCGAATCACTTAAAATTTGAAATATAATAATTAAAAGTTTAATTATAAATTATTTCAAATTTTCAGTATAATAACAAAAAATTTTAATAAACTATAATTAAAATTGTTAAATTTAATTCTGAATAGAAGAAAAGAAAATTTAATTATAAATATTATTTGTTAATTTTAAGTATAACAGTATATTTAAATAAAAACTATTTTAAATGTTAAGTATAATAATATTAACGAAAGATTTAAATAGAAATGTTTAAAAATAGAAAACCGGGGGAAAATGAACTAAAATTGGAAAATTAATGAAAGAAAAGTAATGCAATTTCGCTAGGAAAAAAATACAACCTACGATCATGAATATTTTTTAAAAAATAATTAAAAGTTTGGAAACAAATTTTTTTAAAACTTTCTATATATTTTCAAAAAGAATCTTAACTCTGATCTAATTCAGTGTAAAGTTTCATTGGAATTTCTCGATAGTTTACAATTTCTAACACGAAATTTTCACATTTAGACACGTGTTCCTTGAATCATAAAATATTTTCACATAATTTGTTATAATAATCAATTTTCTCCGAAGTGTGTAGTAAATTATATTTTACAATCTATAAAAGAGATTTTACGAATATGTAAAATTTTGCAATCCTCAACGTGTGGCTATTTTGTTTCTCTTTATTTATTTATTAATACTATTTTTTCATTATTATTACCTATTTTAATTTTTTTACGAGAATAAGCGGGACAAGCCAGTAATTTATTAATATTATTTTTTAGTATTATTATTATTATTTTTATTATTATTATTATTTTTATTATTATTATTGTTATTATTATTATTATTAAACTGTCTCAAATATTATTATAAAAAAAGAATTGACAATACTTTAAAAATTTTATTGAAAATGTAAATATTTTTGAAAATTATTGACTATTTTGAAAAGTAAAACAAAATTAAACATTTAGAATTATTAAAATATTCATTACGTCGCAATTTTGTTGTTCTAAAATTTTAGATTCAAAAAAATAGTTATAATTTTAATTATTACCTAAATTTTCTGTATTATTAAAATTTGTTTGAATTTTTTGATTTATTTATAATTTTAGTTGTAAATTTATATCATTAATTGAAATTTCTGACTTAATGATTTAAATTCACAATTTAAATGATAAATAAATCAAAAATTTCAAACAAATGTAAATAATAAAAAAAAATTTAGGTAAAAACTTTTGTTCTTCTAGAAAATTAGTTTTGTTAGTAAAAAACAGTGTACGGATGGAAGTAAAATTTATTTTATTATTGAATAGAAAATGTCAAAATGACAGAAAATTAAAGTAGCGAAAAGGAGATAAAAACTTTAATTAACATAAAATGTTTGCAATTATTATTTATTTATTAATTTATTTATTTGTACTAAATTTTATTTATTAATGAATATGAAAGGTAAAAAAAGCAGAAAATAGAAGTAGAGAAAAGGTTTAAAACATTTTGATTGACAGAAAATTATTTGCCATTGTTTGTTAAATTTTATCAAAATTATTGATAAATAAATAGAATAATTTTTTAAAAATAATAATAAAATAATTTTTACATGTAACATTTATTAATTTATAAATAAAAAGTAAGAAGAGATGATAAAAAATTTAAATTACCATAATATACTGTAAAATTATTACAAGTTTTAAAAGCTTATAATATTTACTAAATTAGCATAGTAAAAGTGCTTTTATATTAGACAGTTATTATCATTTTTTTACTAGTATTAAAAACAATTTTAGTCTGACCATTTTTTTTTAGTAAAAAATGATTGTTCTATGACAATAGAAGTACTTTTTTTACTTGAATAGTAAAAATTTATTTACTGTACTTTATTAGTAAAAAAATTCTTAACTACATTTACTAAAAAAATTTTTCTATACAAAATTAGTAAGAAATTCTCAACTATATTTACTAATTAGTATTAGTAGTTAAAGTACATTTATTGTCAGACACATTTCTCTATTTAATACTAGTGGGAAAAAGTTATTATTTATTTATTTATAATAAGTGTAATTTATATATTTATAATAAATGTATTTTATTTATTTTTAATAAATGTGATATATTTATTTTTTTAAAATGTAATTTATTTATTTTTTTAAATATATATTTATTAAAAAAAAAATTTGCACTATATATAATATTTTAGTTAGTAATTTGTATAATTTAATTATAAATTTAATTATTACCTAAATTTTTATTATTATTTAAATTTGTTTGAATTTTTTTTATTTATTTATCATTTAAATTGTGCATTTAAATCATTAATTCAGAAATTTTAAGGTGTAAAGAAGCAAAAAAAGAATTTGAGAAATAGGGAAAGAAATTTAAACAAACAAAAAAAATACTGGTAAATATAATTTATTTACTTATTTTTACGAAATTTAATTTATTAATAAATTCAAAATGTTAAAAAAAAGAAGAAAATAGAAGTAGAAAAAGGTTGATAAAAATGTTGATTGTTGGAAAATATTCATAATTGTTATACATTTCCACTTTTAATTTATTAATGTATACAATATTTGTTAATTAATAATTAAGAAATAAAAAAAATCGAAAATAGTCGATAAATATTAAAATTAATAGCAAATATTTGCTATTATTATGAAAAAATTAGTATTATTGTTAGTATTATTATTTTTTTTATTAATGTTATTTTTATTTTTCTCATGGAAATATTTAATTAATTTTTTAGAAATATTATAGAAATATTTTATAAATTTTCTATATAAATATTATAGTAATATTTTACAAATATTATATAAATTATATTATATGAATTTGAATACATATTCATCTATTTAAAAAGAAGAATAAGTTTTTGGATTTAGAATTCAATAAATGAGAAATATTTATAAAATATTGATATTATATTATTTGTTGCAATACGCAAAATGTGGATTGTGCCAAAAAATACTCGTGCAGGAAAAAAATTTCTTCCACCCCTTTAACAAAAATTTTTAACGTAACACAGAAGAAATTTTTTTTTTCTTCAGAAAATATGTAAATTCCAAAAATTTATTTTCCAAAAAATTGAAAAAATACTAACATCACGTGATATTAGGTATCTCTTCATAATAACCGAAATATTTAAGTGTTGCTCTACAATGACGTCACACTTATTTCTTTTTTATATAAAACCGAGAAGAACACAGCTTTTCACATGCACCGAGAGAGTTGTAACTACACTAACGTTCATCGAAGCATGCAAGAATTGCATATACATGAAGAACAAAAAAAAAAGAATGACAGAAGAGAGAGGATAAAAAAAAAATTTATTGGGAATCGGCAATCATTTCACATTCTATAAACTGACGTCAATGGATAAATAGAAAGAAAGAAAGAGAGAGAGAGAGAGAGAGAGGGAGGGATAGAGAGATTCACTATAGTTTTAATGAGAAAATGAATTCTAATTTTCCAAACTATATGTATATATATAGGAAATGTTTTATACAACATGAAATGTATACTAACAGCACGAATACGAAGGGCAGTCCAACCCATGGTGGTGAATTTGTAATTTTATTCTTTTAATTTTTCCCTCGTTTTGTTTTTCGTGGGGGTTTTTCTTTTTTCGTAACAAGTTTCTTCTTCGCTGACCTATGTCACCAAACTGGACTAGGATATTTGAAAAGAGAGTGAGTGAGTGAGAGAGGGTCAGAGAAATTGAAAGGGAAGGGAGAAAGAGAGCAGTGCCAGCTGCAGGATAGATTTTCCAGCTGTGTACCTACTTTGGCCACAGAGAGTGCGGGTGACCCAGTTGCAATGGCGCATGTCCATTAAAACACGCGGTTCTCTATAAAATTTATTTGCGCCCCTTTTTCCGCATATACGTATATATATACACTAGAAATATATATATATATATATATATAGGTGTTTGTCGAAATGATCCATGTTGGCAAAATTCAATACAAGAGTTTTTGTATAGTCAATTTTCAAATCTATATTGCTTCTATATGTGTGTGTGTGTGTATAACCCTTTAGGAAAAGTGGACATAGGGGTCAAGTACATATTGTGTGCGCTAATCAATGAATTACATTTACTCAACACTTGAGCAACGACCAACGACATTTTCGGCAATTCGATTATATTTTCTATTTTTCTGTCAGAATTCGTGAAATTTTACACAGAAAATAAAAAGTATTTTTTTTTTTAATCGAAATGTTGAAAAAACATTTCTATTTGGCCTTAAGAATGTGTTCACCAAAAAACAGAAAAGAAAATTATTTTTTATAAAAGTTATTGCAAAATTAATATTTTTGCAACTTTTTAAAGAAAATAAAATTTCTCCTAAATGAATGAACCAAGCGGGAATATCAAGGGGATAAAATATACTTTCGTTTAGAATTAGAAAATTTTTAAAAAGTTTATTTTTTAATAATTATTTAATAAAAATTTTATAAACAATTAATTTTTTTTAATGTTCTACGCCTTTTAAAAATTTGAAAAAAATATTAACATAAACTATAAGAAATCAAAATCCGTTGAGATAATTTTGGAGCGACAATTATTTTAAAAGTTATAATGAAAATTATATTAGCGCAGCGCTGAATTTAGTTTTTGATCATTTTTAACAATTTTTAAGGTTATATAATTGAACAAAAATGTTAAATTTGACAGTGTTTTGTTCATTTCGTAGTTAAAAATAATGTTTTAATTCTGAAAATCATCAAAATCCTCCGTTCAATATAATTTTCATTATAACTTTTAAAATAATTGTCGCTCCAAAATTTTCTCAACGGATTTTTATTTCTTATAGTTTTAAGTGTATGTTAATATTTTTTTCAAATTTTTAAAAGGCGTAGAACATTAAAAAAAATTAATTGTTTATAAAATTTTTTACTAAATAATTATTAAAAAATAAACTTTTTAAAAATTTTCTAATTCTAAACGAAAGTATATTTTATCCCCTTGATATTCCCGCTTGGTTCATTCATTTAGGAGAAATTTTATTTTGTTTAAAAAGTTGCAAAAATATTAATTTTGCAATAACTTTTATAAAAAAATAATTTTCTATTCTGTATTTGGGGAACACATTCTTAAGGCCACAAATAGAAATGTTTTTCAACATTTCGATTTAAAAAAAATACTTTTTATTACTTTTCTGAAATCCATTTTTGTTTTCGATTTTTCATTAGACAAAAATTGTTTCCAAAAACATTGTGTTTTTTATTTGTTCAAAATAATCTTTCTTTCAAAAAGTCAGAGATTAATCAACTATGCAACTTAACTTAAAAAGTTGCATCTAATTTCGTATAAATAAAACGCATACAAATGGTTTTAAAGATTCTACAATGTTTATTCAAATGTAATGATACAAAGGTGAAGAGCAACTGGTTAACTTGGATCTAAGATCAGTCTGCTATTTTTTGCTAAGAAATATTTTTCTAAATTCTATTCATTATTTAGAATATTAAAAAAAATTTGTGAACTATACAACACATTGCTTCGCAACAATTTTAGTGCGTTTTTCAAATATCACGGAGAAAAATGGATTATACAATTAGAAATATAGAAAATAAGATCACACTGAATATAATCTGATTATTACCCTTTATAATCTATTTACAACCTTTCAATGTTTTACAATTATTTCTGGTTCTCACAATAGATTATACATTTTATAATCCAAAATCAAATCAAATTATAATTCTACATTATTACTATAGGAACATGTTTTTTCAAATTATCACATTATGAGGTTAAAGTTGTTTTAAAAAATTTGTTGTAATCGAACTTATTTTAAATGTGCTGCTATTTTAATTTTCCAGGTTTGCAAATTTCTGATAATTTCATTTTTATAAAACTAAAAACAATTATAGCACTATGTATTTATTTATCATTAGCTTATTATTGATTACAATTTTTAGTTTAAATATTAAAAGAGAATATTATTTTAACCTTTTCTTAAAAGTATTTTTTATTTACTTACAAAGTACAACATTTTGTGTTTAGTAAGAATTTATTTGTTTGTAAATTTATTTATAATTAATTGATGAAATATTTATAAATGATTAATAATTGATTAAATATTCAATTGATAACAATTTTAATAATAATTTCTTTAATAGTTTTGATTTAGTTTTGTAGATTTATAAAAATTACATTACCAGAAATTTACGAATAAATAAATGTTAAAAAAAATCAATTTAGTGATTGATCAATTAATTAAATTAATAAATTATTAGCAACGACAAATTTAAATTTTTAGTTTATTTCATTTTATTACTAGTCAATTAAATATTAAATTAATTTTTCAAATTTATGGATTAGTTTTGATTTGTCAAAATTGTATTTATTTAAAATATCGTAAAGACTAATTATATTGATACGATTTATTATCCAATATGATCAATAATTTATAATTTATAAATACTTAGATATTCAATTCTAGAATTCTGGTCAACTGTTCTATATAGAATGTAAAAATAAAATATCATGAGAAGTATAATCTGGGTTATATCACATATAATCCATTTTTCTCTGTGATAATTTCGAAATTTCGGATGACAAAATTAAGACAAAGTGTAAAAAATTGTTGCGATAACTTGAGTTTAGAATTTTGAAAAATGTTTCTAGTGAATTTGAATAATTTTTTCGGGGAAATTTGATAAATTTTTCCGGCGGAATTTTGAATTTTTTGCAGCAAAATTTCAAAGTGGAAGAAACTAGTTTTAGTCAGACGAGAAGAAAAAATATTTCTTTCCGTTTATTTAGTTGTAATTTTAAGAACACTGCAGTTAGCAGTAGTAGAGACAAAATTTAGTCAGACGGAAGTATTTGGTTTTAGGATATTTAAGTAGAAAATCGATTTTTAGTCAGACATTTATAGTCAGAGAGGAAAATATTTATCACTTTAACGTATAAGTAGAGAAAAATATTTATAACTTTAATGTTTAAGTAATTGAAGTAGAAAAAACTTTTATAGTCAGACGCGAACTTTTTTTAGTTTAGTATCGAAGTGGTAAAAGTTAATTTTAGTCAGACTGGACTTTTAAATATTTTTAAAAAACTGTCAGTAGTACAAGAATACTTTAGTCAGACATAACAATTTAATTGTCTACAGAATTTATAATTATAACCATAATTCAGTCAAACGAATAGAAAAAATATTTGTTACTTAAACATACTAGTAGTAAAAACAATTTTAGTCAGACAAAGAAAAAAAATTGTTGACTAAATATATTGGTAGTAAAAGAAATTATAGTAAGACAAACGAAAATATAAAAACTTTTAGCTTAGTTTTTTACGTAGCGAAAGAAATTTCAGTAGAAAAAACTAGTTTACTCAGACAAGAAATTTATATTTAAGTAGTCCACGTAGGTTTTAGTCAGACAGTTCTTCTGACTTATGCTTTACATATGTAAAGCGTTGTCAATAGAAAAAATTTGTTACTTTGATCTTTAAGTAGCAAAAACTAATTTTAGTCAGACGTCTATTTCACAGAAATTCAGTCTGTTAGTAGTGAAGGAAAATTTTAGTCAGACGCCATTATTTATCAACTGAAAAAGTTTTTAGTTTCTAGAGCTTTCTCGAAAAAAAATCTAATCGAGTAAGAAAGAAACAAATTTTTTTTAGTTGAATATACAAATAAGTAGTAGATAATAATTTTTTCCTTTTTATTGAAAAATATATTATATAGTTAGTATTTTAGTGTATTAAATTATATTTAATATTTATTGACCCTCTATCCCTTTAAATTATATTTATTCTCATAAATAATTAATTACACTACTACTACCACTAATTTGCAAAAGTTAAAAGGACTTTCTAATCTTCTTCGTAAATATTTAAGTAGAAAATTCAAAATTTAGTCAGACAAGATGGGTCATAATTTTTACAAAATGTCAAAAAATGCATTTGCAGATTAGAAAAGTAAAATATATCCCAAAAAAACGGACAAAAAGTACATAAAAAAAATAATAAATCAATATTTTAGTAGAAATATCAATGTTTAGTCAGACCAGATAAAAAATAATTTTCAGAAAATGTAAATCTAACGAAAGCCGAAAACTGCGTCGTATATTTAAAACTGATCGTTTTGAAAAAGATAATAATTGAATACATTTCGAAATAGAAAAAAATGAATTTCAGTAGAAAAATCAATGTTCAGTCAGACCAGGTGGAAAATAATTTAAAAAAAAAATTTTTTTTAATTTTTTTATAAAAAAATATCAAACACTGCGTTGGGAATTATAAAAAATGTTTGTCAACAAAAAGAAGACTGTGTTTAATATAAAAACAAATATATACAACAAGAAGACTAATTGATAAATATAAAAAGAATTGTCTACCATAAAGTAAACTAGGAAGGCAATTCTTTTCTTTAAAAAAAGAAAAATTGAAGGAATACTTTACGTACGTTAAATTGCAGCTCTTCATTTATATTGTATATATACATATATGTGGAACGTTATGCGTTCTTAGAATATTTGAAATTTATGCAATAGGATAACAGAGTCTCTTTGACATGAGAGTTGGAAAGCAGCCTTATCCCTGTCGTGAAAAGGGTTGATCCTCTTACCGGCAGATGGAACTAGGAATATCGTGAAACGAGATTCCTTTCTGACTCTCGGATAATAATAATCGCATCTCCTCGCAATGTATAAAATATAAACGTTCTTTATGTTTCATCTCTATTCGACAAATGCATTTTCTTCCTATCATTTTGTTTTTTTTCTCTCTATAGTAGATATTCTAGTACATGCGAAAAAAAATTCGAAAACAAAAAATTTTTCGAACTATTTAAATTTTAAATTCGTTTTTGTTTTTAGAAGAAATTTGTTTTATCACATTTTTCTCTCTGTATTTTTTATTTTTTTTTGTTTGTTAGCTATATTCGTTTCTTTATGGATTTGAAATTTTTTGAACTTTAATTTTCACGCAATTCATTCTTTTTAATTATTTTTTCACGACTTACAATGGTAGAAAATGAAAATAATTATAATATTTTCATCTTTGAGAAAAAAATGAATTTTTTAAGAAAAAACATTTCAATGTTTCAGAATTTAATTATTATACTATTATATACTATTTTATATATTTTATTTATATATATTTATTATATATACTATTTTACAGAACAAAATTTTTTTCAGGGTATAATTTACTAACAAAGTAACTTATTTTATTATCATAAATTAACGTCTGACTAAAACTTTCTTTTACTACTTAAATATTGAATTTTGTGTAAAAAATATTGTTGCCTGACTATAAATTTTTTTTACTACTTATACCTTAAAATAATAATAAATTTTTTTTTTTGATCTGACTGAACCATATTTTTTTATTTAAAAATTTATCACAAATCGTAGGAGAACCGGTTTTTTTTTAAAGAAACAAGTCTAATTTTTCTGTCTTTTAGAATGAAACATTTTGTTTAATTTGCGAAAACTTTTCTTATACTTTATCTGAGCTACATTTTTTGTTGCTTAGAAAAGAATATTTGTCTATGCAAAGCAAATATTTAAAAAATTGAAAAAAGTTACAGAAAAATAAAAAACAATTACTAACAAAAAAAAAAATTACACAAATATAGTAAATAATAAAAAAAAATTAAGAAATTAAAATGGTAAATGGATGAAAATTTCAAAAATAGTTCAAAAATTAAAACGGTAAAATAGAAAAAATAGTAAAAAAAATAGTAAATAGTAAAACAACAAAATCAAAAAATTATAAAATACTAAAAAAAATACAAAAAATAGTAAATAATAAAAAATATAAAATAGCAAAGAAGTTAAAATAGTTAAATGTTTAAATAATAAAATAATAAAAAAGGAAAAAAATGTAAAAGTAATAAATAGTAAAACAACAAAATCGAGAAATTATAAAATAGTAAAAATACAAAAATAGTAAATAATAAATAAAATAAAATAGTAAAGAAGTTAAAATAGTCAAATGTTAAAGTAATGAAATATCAAAAATTCAAAACAGTAAAAGTAGTAAATAGTAAAACAAAAAAATCGAAAATTTTTTAAATAGTAAAAATACAAAAAATAATAAATAATAGTAGTAAATACTAAATAGTAAAACAACAAGATCGAAAAATTATAAAATAGTAAAAATACAAAAAAATAGTAAATAATAAAAAAAATATAAAATAGTAAAGAAGTTAAAATAGTTAAATATTAAAATAATAAAATAGGAAAACAGTATAAATTAAATATTAAATAGTAAAACAACAAAATAGTAAAAATAGTACAAAAATAGTAAATAGTAAAACAACAAAGTCGAAACATTATAAAATAGTAAAAATTCAACAAATAGTAAATAATAAAAAATATAAAATAGCAAAACAGTAATAATAGTAAATAGTAAATCAGAAAAATTATAAAAATTGTAAACAGTAAAATACTGAAATAATAAAAACAAAAGTTCCGTTAATTTTAAAAGAAATGAAGAAAAAATAAAAAAATCCCCATTCTTGCTAATAGTAAAACAATAAAATAGTAAAATACTGAAATAGTAAATATAATGAAAACATTGCAAATAGTAAAATAGTGAAAACTTAGTAAACAGTAAAATAATAAAATTGTATAATAGTTAAAATTTAAAAATAATAAATAGTAAAATAATAAACTTATATAATAGTAAAAAATAATAAATAGCAAAATAATAAAATTATATAACAGTAAAAAATTATAAATAGTAAAAAATAGTTAGTAGTGAAATAGTAATAATAGTAGAAGGAAAAAAATAAAAATACAGTAAAAATAAGTAAAAATTATTAAAACATGGCAAATCGTTAACTAATAAAATAATTAAAAAAAGTGTAAGTTGTAAAAAATAATTCACAGAAGAATAAAAATTAGTAATGACAGTAGCAATAAATAATAGAAAAATAGGAAAATAGTTAAAAATAGTTGAAAATAGTAAAAATAGTTAAAAATAGTTGAAAAGAGTCAAAAATAGTAAAATAATAAAATAATGAAACTAGTAGAAAAATGGTTCATAGCAAAGTAAAGAATGGTAATGATAGGAGCAAGAATAAAATATAAAAGTTGTAAATAGTAAAATTAGGAATAATAATGATAGAATCAATAAAAAAATAATATTAAAAAAAATTATATTAAAAAATAATAACTCTAAATTACGCAGTAAATATAAAAATAAACCTAAAATAACACCCTAATTAATAATGAATCGAGAAAACTTTCTTCAAAAAGGGTTGAAAAGTTAAAAAAAAAAGTATAATTATTAAACATTTATGATATTAAATATTCATATTTATATTCATTTGCCTTTGTATTTATAAAAGAGTAGGGAGGAGGAGGATATATGGGAAATAATGCTTTCTCGACCTCCGAAAATGACACGTGCTTCCGTTCGTATACATGATTCACGCACATATATTTTTGTATATACGTATATAAATATTTATACTCCGCATCCTGTGTTTATATAAGTATTGGTTCCCCAGGCACGCAATTTAACGAGGGCTGATTTTTGTTGCGTTTCATTTCATTTTTCTACCTCAAGCTTTTTTATTTGTGGCCTGCTTTATATTGTCAAACTAATATTACTCTGTGTTCTATATTACAGAAAAAAAAATCCCTTTTTTCTCTTCTTTCATTCATTTTTTTTTTCGCCGAAATAATCACACGAAAATTCTATTACTACACACGAATTTCTCGTGTAATTTATTGCCGTCATTTATTTCAATCAGTTTATGTTGTTTTTTTTTTGCTTACAAATTCTCCGTCTAAAAGTATTCGTTATGAATAGATCTTAATCTTCTTGTAAGGTTTTTTTCATCATTTTTTTGCATTTTCAAATTAGTTAATAGTTAATTAGAAAATTAAAATTTTTTTATACTATTTTTTTAAAGGGGAAAATTCTTTTTGTTAAAGAAAGAAATGAGAATGAAGATGAATTTTTAATTAGATTTGAAGAATTCGATTCTTTGGAAATGAGAAAAGAGGGGAAATATTTTTAAATGAGAAGGAAAAAGAAATTATTTTTAATATTTTTAATTTTATTATCTTCTACTTGGATATTGAACTGCAAAATTTTTACTTTCGTCTAAATCGACTAGATTTTTTTTGTTAATAAAAAACTTTGGAAACTATTAAAAAAAAGTTACATTAGATTAAGTTTGTTTCAAATATTTTCTTTTTTGTCTGACTAAACTAGATACTACTTGATAATTTACTAATTAAAAAAGAGCGTGTGATCGAAATGTTTCTTGCTACTAATAGATTTAATTTTCTGTGAAAAAACTCTCGTCTGACTGAAACTGTCGTTTACTACTTACACACTGAACTTGCATCTTCTACTTTAAAATTAAATAAATAAATAAATTTATTTATTTATATATTTAACAATTTAAACGGAGTACAAGAGAAAAAACGCCCTTTTATTAAAACTAAATTATGTCTAAATTATAATTAGTTATTTTAATTAAGTTTCAATATTTTTACCTCTGCGCTAAAATTGTAATAAAAATTATTTCATTTCATTTTTCAATATTTTTTCCTATTTTTGTATATTTACCACAAATATATTGCAATATATTTCAAAAGAATAATTTTATCGCAACAAATAATTCTTTTTTTAATTATTATTTTTAATTTAGTTAATATTTATTAATTTCTGATTGAAAGTACCTTCATTTTTTACTTTTAAACTTAATTATTTGTAAAAAAGTATTTGCGAATAAAAATATTTTTCACTACCACTGGATTATTTAGTAATAAATATTTTATTTATTACTTATATGTATTTTATTTATCACATCCTGAAAATTGAGGGTTTCGTACTGAAATATTCTAAAAGAATAATTAAATATGTAAATATTAGAGTGAAATTTTTCATTACTCTATTGACGGATTAAATTGTCTGGTCAAATTCGTTAGTTACTATACTTGCATACAAAAGTAACAAATATTAAAAAATAATAATAATATAATAATAATTTAAAATAAAATAAAATTTTTCCCTTAAAAATATCAACAAGAAGTTAAAAATTCTTAGAATTTATAATTACCAACATTATCTACTTTTATTCTTCTTTAATTTAAATTTAATGAATAGTAGGAGTAATTTTTCTGTTTTTTAAAAATTTCATATCTTTTTTTTACTACATTTTCTTAATTGTTTAAAAAATAGCAAATTTCAATATTTTTACCTCTGCGCTAAAATTGTAATAAAAAATTATTTCATTTTATTTTTCAATATTTTTCCCTACTTTTTTTACATTTACCACAAATATATTGCAATATATTTCAAAAGAATAATTTTATCGCAACTAGAAAAAAGAAGTGAAAGAAATGGTTAGAAATGTGACAAATTTGTGTCAACGTATTTGGCATTAAATTTCAGTATGTATTTCACGTGTGTCGGTTCTCAACTCTTGACTCTTCAACTTTTGAGATCCACTCAAGAGAGACGTGAACCAGGCCACTATTCAAAATGGGTGTGGTAAAACAGTGCCGTATTTGATTTTTTTTTTAATTTTACTTTTTTCTCCTTCTTCTTCTCTTTTTTTTACTATATAGGCCACAGTAGTTGAAGAAGGAAAAAAAGAGTAGATTTTTTTTTCTTTAAATAATTTAATGGAAGGTAATTTCATTTCTAAGCTGTTTAAAAATTTGTATCATTTTTTTTTTGTAAATCAAGAAGAGGTCATTGAATCACCTCCTTCTGTTCCAGTGCAAAAAAAAGGAGGAAAAAAAACTTTTAGATTAAGTGGAATTTAAATTTTAATTCCCGCCTCTGGGAAAACGACTCAGAAGTTCTCTTTGCGCAGGAAAATATTATTTATGGAGACAAATACGTTCTTCTTTGCATTTTTTTATTTATTGCTTTATGTTTTTTTTATTTATTAACCTGTAAATATAATATTAAGTCAGTTTTTTAATATCTTGTCTTATTTATTACTCTTATTTACCAACTGTTATTAAATTCGCTTCTTTTTCATTTTTTTTGCTCATTTAGTCATTTATTTATTTTTATCTATAATTTAAAATATTTGTACAGAAAGAAGAAACTATTATTTGTTATTTATTGAAATGAAAATTGTTATTTAATAAAAAACACAATTATTTTTTCCTTATTATTCATTTCATTCATTTTATTATTTATTTAAAAATTTATTTAAAAATTTATTGTTTTATTTCTTTATTTTTTTTCAATTTTTTTCTACCTTTAGACAAAAAGCAAAAAAATTGTTTATTACTTTTACTTTATTTCGATATTAAATTATTTATTCCTATTTTGTTGATTTTGATTTTTTTTTAAGTTTACTAGTACTTCGGAAGGGGATGTGAAGTTTTCTAATTATATTAGTGAGTTAATTTATTAATATATTTGAGAGATGATAAGTTAAAAAAAAATTCCCCCACTGAAATTTATTTCTATTTGAAGAAACAAAAAATCGTGACTTTAGTCTATTTTGAACGACATTTGAGATTCTAATTAGGGAAATATTTTGCTATCGCACGACTCGCGTTAATATCTAGTTATTAATTAAAACTTTTTCAACAATGTTTTTGTGTAACTTGAAAATTATAATTATGTAATTGTTAAATTAGTTATTATATAATAAACAAAAGCAGCCGCTAACTTAAACATCACTTTCCAATAGAATACATCCATTATCGAATAAAATATTTACAGTGGAACTTTTTTTATCATAACTTTTTAATTAATCTCAGCTTCGAAGGGAAAAAAATTATAAAACTGAAAAATTTAATATTAAAGTAGGAGAAAAATAATAACTAATATATAAAAAAATAATTGTAATAAAAGTGTTAATTAATAATAATAAATATTTTTTTTGTTCAAATAAAAAGAATAGTAAAAAACGAAATAATAATAACGCTAGAAATAAAAAATAAAATAATAATTAATAATTTATTTATTTATTTATTTAATTATTTGTAACGGGTTTTAGTTGCAAAAAAATATTTTAAATTCTTTTCAGAGAGTTTTAGTTTATTTTTTTCAAAAGAATTTACTTTTTCGAGATCGAAACTTTTCCCCGATTTAAATTTTAAAAGGAAAAAAAATGGTCTCATAATTTTTTAATTTCCAATTAAAAAAAGATTAATCACTTTTTTCCATTATTATACACACGCACAGAAAAAAAGAAGATGAAAAATTAGCTGACAAGGAATTTTTTTTTTAATCTCTGGGTGCAAAGTTTAGAGTTACTTGCTTGTCACTTGAGAATAAAATGGAGTTGGGGGAGGGGGGCAAAGAGAGAAAGAGAGAGAGTGCGAGCTAATTTTAATCGGGCTCAACTCATAAGAAGCAAAGCCGAAAGCTTTTCAAGCCATTGTTTAAGCAGCGTTCGAACTGTGCTATGTAGACATTATTTCTCTTTTTCTTTTTCTTTTTGTTTGTTTCTCGAGCATTTTAACATCAACACTATTTGTTCCCCGAAGGAAAAAAAATCAGAAATTGTCACGTAGAAATTTCCAAGCTCAAAAGAAAAAAAAGGAGAACGAAAATTAGAAACATTTTTAATGTAAATTATTTTTCAAATAATGTTAATTATTATTGTTAAATATTTTAATTTAATGATTTCATTGGTATTTTATTATTTTTGTTCGAAAAATTTTATTATTAAAATTTATTATTCTCATTATTATCAAGATATTATTTTATTATTGAAATATATTTTTTTTATTTTAATACTTTCACAATTGTTTGTTAGTAAATTAGTAACAAATAAAAAGAAAATCGAAATTATTTTTCAAATTTCAATTTCATCATAAAAAAAACATTTTTCGGAAAAATTTAATTATTTTCATAAACAGTAAAATTCTACGCAGAAATTAAATTATTTTTAATACAATTTTAATAAAATTTTACAAAAGAATTCAATTATTTTTTGAAATTTGCATAAATTCATTGAAAAAATTCAATTATTTCGTAAAGTCTTTGCAAACATTCAATTCTTTTGAAAAAAATTCTAAAAGTTATTTAATCTGAAAAATTCAATTATTTCTAAGACTGTCTGTAAAATTTATTTTTAAAATTCAATTACTTTTCAAATTTTTAATAAAATTTTCGTATAATATTAAATTATTTTCTTTAAAAATGAAAAAATAACAAAATTTGTTTATAAACATTTTATTATGTCAAGTTTTTAATAAAATTTCACTTAAGGATTCAGTGAAAATTTTTTCAAAGTTTTAATAAAATTTTTCGAATAATAAATTTCTAATAAATTAAAAATAATTAATTGAAAATAAATAAATTTCTCATAAATTCTTGTAAATATAATTCAAATATTTTTAAGAACAGTAAAATTCTTCGCAAGAATTAAATTATTTCTGTAAATAATAAAATTTTTCATAGGAATTCAATTATATTGAAAACAATTTTAATGAATATCAACAATAAAGTATTTTATTATAATTTTTAACAGAAATGATTATTAAAGAAAATTTTTTTATAAATTTCAATTATTTTCAAAATTTTCAATTAAAATTTTTAAGGAAAATAAATTATTAAAAAAAAATTCAGAGAAATTCTGCAAAAGAATTTAATCAAAATTTTGTAAATATTTAATAAAATTCTTCGCGCAGGAATTCATTTTGTTTTCATTAATAATAAAATTCTTCAAAGGAATGTCCATCATTTTTAATTTAATTTTAGTAAAATTTCTCGAAAGAGAACAATTATTTTTAAAAATATCAGTTAATTTCAATTATTTTCAAAACATCTGATAAAATTCATCGGAAAAACTGAATTATTTTTCTAAACAGTGAAATTCATCGAATAAATTTAATTATTTTTAATAGTATTTTCATAAAATTGCTCAACAGGAGACATTTATTTTAAAAAATATCTTATAAAAGTTTTCGATTGAATACAATTATTTTGAAAATTTTCAAAAAATTCTTTTGATACATTCAATTATTTTCAAAAATTATATTAAATTCTTTAAAAGAATTTTCTTATTTAATTATTTTTATAAATTGTAAGATTCTTCGCAAGAATTTTAATGATTTTTTTAACATTATAGTAAGGTCTAAAATTGAAAAAAAAATTAAAAAGAACTTTTTTTTCTTAAAAAAAATTTTTTTTTCATTAAAAATGTTGGGAAACAAAAGAAGCAAACAATAACTAGCTTCACAATAAATATAACTGTGCGAACAGATTAATAGAACATAACAATTATTAATATAATTATAGGTTTTTAAAATTTACTCTGAAAAATAAAATAAAATGTTCATTTAATTACTTTTCCAATAAAAATAAAATAAATAAATATAAATAAACGGTAATTGTTTACTTATGCGGCTTTTTCCAATTTTGCAAATTTTTTGTTAATTCTTTTTGGAAAAGCTTTCATTTAGCTAGAAAATGAAAAATTCGTTGGGGGAGGACGAAAAAGTTCATAACCGGAAGTCAGGGATGGGAAACAAAATTAAAATTTTCGTTTTTTGCATATAACTTGGTCAAAACTAATAATATCAAAAAATTTCCTTCATAAGAGTTGTAGACCATGTTAAAATACATCTTTTTTATTCTACAAATTTTTTTTTTAATTGAGTATTTTTTGAGAAATTTCAAAAATTAAAAAAACCTTAAGGTAATTATGCAGAATCGTGACTTTTGCGAATTTTGAAGATAAATGGATAATTTTTTTTGGAAAAGCTTTCATTTGTCTTGTTATTAAAGAATCCGGTGGGGGAGCATGAAAAAGTTAGTCTAAAATAATACCAGGATTGGGAAACAAAAAAAAATTTCATTTTTGTTATTTTTCTCGGTAAATATTAAAAATTTCAAAAAATGTTTTACACAAAAGTTGTAGATCTTGATAAAATACTACTTTTATGTTTTATACATTTTGCCCGTAAATTGAGTATTTTTCGAGAAAAATGCAAAAAACTGAAAATAACCATAAAAACGCATAATACAGAAAATTCACATACAACTGGTAGGGTCCATTTACTAACAGTCATAGAAAGGGAGTCAAGTTGACTTTTTAGTTGGTACTAGAAGGTACCGAACCCAGACCGACCCCCCTCCAACGTGTCTTTAAAGAAAATGCCTTTTTAAGGTGCCTAGAGAAGATGGCACTCGGAGGCGGGCGAAGCCCGCCGCACCTTTTTCTTTCCCAAT
Organism: Leptopilina myrica (nomen nudum); assembly: GCA_032872475.1. Lineage (NCBI taxonomy): Eukaryota > Metazoa > Arthropoda > Insecta > Hymenoptera > Figitidae > Leptopilina > Leptopilina myrica (nomen nudum). The sequence continues at coordinate 24,975,334 of CM065465.1, read as the reverse complement.
TTTTAATGTAGAATGGAGTCAAATTGACATTCTGGTTGATACTAGAAGGTACCAAACCCAGACCTGATATACCTGATGTACATCTGGTAGGGTCCATTTACTAACAGTCATAGAAAGGGAGTCAAGTTGACTTTCTAGTTGGTACTAGAAGGTACCCAACCCAGACAGACCCCCCTCCAACGTGTCTTTAAAGAAAATGCCTTTTTAAGGTGCCCAGAGAACATGCCACTCGGAGGCGGGCGAAGCCCGCCGCATCTTTTTCCTTTCACATTTTTAATGTAGAATGGAGTCAAATTAACATTCTGATTGATACTAGAAGGTTGGATATCAGGTCTGGGTTTGGTACCTTCTAGTATTAACCAGAATGTCAATTTGACTCCATTCTACATTAAAAATTGGGAAAGAAAAAGGTGCGGCGGGCTTCGCCCGCCTCCGAGTGCCATCTTCTCTAGGCACCTTAAAAAGGCATTTTCTTTAAAGACACGTTGGAGGGGGGTCGGTCTGGGTTCGGTACCTTCTAGTACCAACTAGAAAGTCAACTTGAATCCCTTTCTATGACTGTTAGTCATTAAAATTAATTTTAATTTTGTTTCCCATCCCTGACTTCCGGTTATGAACTTTTTCGTCCTCCCCCAACGAATTTTTCATTTTCTAGCTAAATGAAAGCTTTTCCAAAAAGAATTAACAAAAAATTTGCAAAATTGGAAAAAGCCGCATAAGTAAACAATTACCAAATAAACTAATAACCAATAAGTAAAAAGTAAATGTAGCACATTGTTTCAAAAATAAATTATAATCACAATAAAAAAAGAAATATAAACAAATAATGCTGAAATTGAGAGCGTTTGTGTGTCTTTGCAATTTCTAAAATGATGAATCGTCACAAATTAATGCGCTTTTATTAGTTTTGAAAATAATTAGAATATATTTGCTGTTTTGAAGCATGATTTTGGTTAAATGAGAATAAATTGTTGGTTGCTTCCTAAACGGCAGGTAATTCAAAATAATCAGAACTAATTTCACTGGAGCGTTAAATTACAGTGAGTTACACAGAGCTAGATTAAATACGAGCCATTAAATTACATTTAGTTTCAAGTACTTTCACATGTCTATATTTATTTTTATATATAATAATAAAAGCAAATTTTTCACATAAGCACTTTTTAAATTCTCCGAAAAATTGTTCTTCAAATCGTTTTTTTTTCACTTATTCCATTAATTTATTCAAATTTAAAACGTCAAAAAGAACATTTTTATTTTTTTAGTTATTTTTATCTATTCATTTACTATTTATTTACTTATTTATTTATTGTATTACTTATTGACTTATTTATTTACTTATTATAAATTTATTTATTTTTTATTCATTACTAAAAATTCCACTCCTAACGGGAATCGAACCACGAACTCTAAATCTAATCGCATTAACCTGCGCCTCAACGACTACGACTATCGCGATCACTATCCATAATTATTTATTTACTTGTTTGGTTGCTAAAAATAATATAATAATACAATATAATTATAATTTACTAAATTATTTACTTTTTTGTTTGTTATTTTTTTATTTATTGACTAATTATAACTACATTTTCATTTTTTTTTATTTATAACCTAATTACAACTATTTCTTTCGTTTAAAAGCTTTTTTCTATTTCTTATTCTTATAATAAATTTTGCAATTTATTAATTCAAAATAATAAAAATATTTTTTTCGTGAAGGAATAAAAATTTTCCCATTAAATAAAAATATTTTTTTAAACAATGTAACTATATAATGTGAGTTGAGATTAATTTGTATTCTAAGAAGGAATGAAATGGTTTTTTTTCGTGGCAAAGCAATGAAATAAATTTCATGTCTCATGTCTTGGCAAAAGATGAGATATTTGAAATGCATTACGTGTTAGTTCAGATGCCTCGCTTCTCAAAACATAATTTTATACAGAAAAAAAAATTCTTTTAACCATCTCATCAATCACTTAGAAAATGACAAATATTTTTCTCTTCTCAAATTAAAGTTTTCAGGAAAAAATTTATTTTTACTCATTTTGTTTAAAATACAGATCATATAGAAATAATTTTTATTATGAGAATTTATAATTTTCTATGTATTATATTTTAGTCTCGAAAATTTATTATTTCAAAATTCAAACTTATTATTTGAAATTATTTAATTATTTAAAATTAACAGTGAGACTTTTTGTTTAGAGAGTTTGGAAAAATTTATTTTTATTAATTTTAGGGGGGGGGGAATTTATTGATATTAGAACCTATTTTTGTGAGAATAAAAGTTTTAGGCGAATTTATTTTTTATTAATTTGAGAAAAATTTAGTTACATTTATTTATTTAAAATTTATTTGTATTGGGACTTATTTTTTTGTGGGGCAGAGAATTTTGAAGAATTTATTTTAATTTTTTTTCTGAAAATATTTAATATAGAAATTTATTTATATTTATTTGTTTATTCGTTTATTAAAATTCAATGGTAGTGGTAATTTTTTTGTTGGGTTTTAGCGGAATATTCATAATAATAGGTACGTAAATTTTCACATTTCGTGAAAATGAATAATATTTAAATAAATTGAATAGGAAAAAAATTGCCAAACGAAAAAATTAAATAAGAAAAGTTAATTATCTTTTTTTGATATATTGCATTAATAATTTTGATATTAAATTCAATAGCAATTTGAATAGAAGAAATATTGTAAATATTGTACAAGAACTCTTCTTCTTCTTCTTCCTCTATGATAATCATCAAAGTGAATTTTTTTCAATTTTAAGTTTCTTCTTAAAACATTTCTTTAGGAAATATTTATCCTTGGAGTGTCACCTTCTTTAAATATGCAAATCGCAAATCCTTTTACGTAAATGAAAAATGCATGTATTTCATGGAGAAAAAAAAGAATAGAAAATTATATAACATTATAAGTGCGGTGATAATTTTACAGTTATTTATAAGAAGGCCATTAATAATACTCTAAAGTGGTGGAAAATAATAAATAATAATAATAATAATATTAATACTAAAAATTTGTCACTGTTATTGATAATTAATAACTTAATAAATTAATCATTGTAGAATTAATACTAACTTAATAATTAATAATAATAACAACAACAATAATAATAATAATAAATTAATAATAATATTGTTATAAATAATATTTTTTAATTGATTGTTTATATATTAACTAAATATTTTATTTCGATGTTTATTTACCAAATTAAATTAAATTAAATAAAATTTGATTTAAGAAAGTTGATTTAAATTTTAAAAACAGTAAAAATAAATAATTTTCTTTTCAATATACACAAAATGTATAGTAATTTCCCTAAAAGAAAAGTTTTCCCACACACACAAATAAAAATATAAACCTCAAGAGTTGAAATCTAATGCACAATCAGAACTGTTCTGAAAATATGTCACGTGATCTGATGAACTGATGGTGACGATAAATCAAAGTTTCTCCCATGTTACCAATGGCAGGAAAGAAAACTTTTTTTTTCTCAAGTTTTGTTCCGAAAGTAAAAAACTTTTTCCACCTTTCATAAAGTTTATCTCAAGATGTTTTTTCCTCCATTACTTGGGATGTGAGTGTGTATATGTTGTATGTTCCATTTCGTTATATACGATATTCATCTCATATTTCTTTATACATGTATATATACAAAGACTATGAAGCAAAAAAAAATTTTTTTTTGCAAGAAAACTGCAGGAAAAAATATGTCGTCGAGTTATAATATTTATTTGCAATCTTTCAAAATGACTAAACTCAAAAAAAAACAGAAGAAAAATTGTTTATTCAAAAGTGTCAGTGCATAAATTTGTCACTTTAAAAAAACAATTCTTGCAAATTTTTTATTTACAATTATTAAATTTTTTGAGTGTATTAATATTTTACATTTGATTTTTTATTTATTAACTAAATATTAAATTTAGTTATTTGTTTATTAAATGCGTTTTTTATACAAAAAAACGATTGCATTTGTATTTGTTTTTTAATGTTTTATTTTATTTAGCCAATTAGTTATTTATTTAATGATTAAAATATTCATTTAGTTTTTTGTTCATTAAATGCGTTTTTCACGCAAAGAAAATTATTTTTACTTTGTTTTTTTGTTTTTTAAAGTTTTATTTTATTTAGACAATTAAATTATTATTTGTTTAAAAATTAAATTATTCATTTAGTTTTTTATTTATTAACAAAATATTTTGTTTGGTTGTTTATATATTAACAAAATATTTCACTTTGTTGTAAAAAAAACAAAAAAGAAAAACAAAACAAGCAGAGAAAATAATTGTATTTTAATTTGTTTTTTAAGGTTTTATTTTAGTTAGACAATTAGTTATTTATTTAAAAATTAAAATATGCATTTATTTTTTTATTTATTAAAAAAATGTTTTATTTGGTTGTTTATTTATTAACAAAAAATTTCATTTTGTTGTTTATTAACTGAATATTGTATGGTTTTTTATTTACTAAAAGAATTGTTTAATTTGGTTCTTTATTTAATAACTAAATAACTTTTTTTTATTATTTATTAACTAAATACTTAACCGAGTAAAACCGAGCTAATAAATAAATAACCAAGTAAATCGTTTAAATAATAAACAACAAAATAAAATATTTTATTCCATAAATAAAAATCCAAACGAAATATTTTTTCTAAAACAAATACAAAAAAAAATACATCCAATTGAAATTCGTCCTAATATTCACAAATTTTTATGTGATAAATAAAAATTATTCCAATTGTAAAATGTGGAACAAAAATTTGGTGTTATTTGAAAATGAATTTTTCTTTTTTAATTGAAACAAAAGAAATCTTACCTGAGCTTGAACAGCAGCTAAATGAAGTTGTGCCACTCCTAGATCAAAGCGTTTCATTGAAATATCTTCCTGAAGCTCAGCAATTTTGGTGTGAACATTTCCCTCCACACTTCTGTAAGCGAAAAAGTAAATCGAATTTTTCTACTTTGATATGGAATTCCAGAGTGATTGAAAGAAAGCTAAAAAAGGAGAAAAAAAAAGTGGAGGAAAATTCACGATATATAGGATTTGAATTTTCTCCATTTTTTTTGCGTGCATTCATTTCTCTTTTCAAGATATATCTTTATAGAAAAAAAAGAAAAGAAAAATTGAAAAATAGAAAAAACGTTGCAGGATCAAAAGAAAAATATTCAGAGAATAAATTTTCTATTTTCAAATCGAAGATTCTTTTCTGACACATAAAGGAAGAAATTATTTTCCGCCTTGGAAAAATAATAAATAAGCGGATGAATTATTATCTTTCCAGGAAGTTGGATTATTTATTTGAATAATTTTATTTTTTCCTTTTCTTCGAAAAATTGAAATTATTTGAAGAATTGAATTTTGAATTTAATAATAATAATAATAATAATAATAATTGAATTTTGCCATACAATAGAAAAATACCGCAACTAAAATGATTTTAAAAAAAGTAATTTTTTACTTTTAAAATTTAATGAGAAAATAATAATGACAATGAATGTTGGAAATTAATTTTTTCCTACTAGAAAAATAATATTTAAATATTTTTACTGTTTTATTATATATATTTTATATATATTATTATATATATTTTAAATGTACAAGAAAAATAAGAAGTATTTTCTTTACTATTAAAAACAAGTTTCTTAAGATTGTAGAAAAAAATCCAAAGTTAAAAATTAATTTTTTTCATAACAAAAAAAAATTGAGATGACCATTTTTTTTAAAAAGTAAATAATTTTCATGTGAATAAAAGAAAAAATTATATTTTCCAGAGAGAGAGAGAGAGAGAGAGAGAGAGAGAGAGAGATAAAAAGGAGATTATTTACACAAAAGTATATATAATTTTTTTTCTATATTGTGAAAGATTAGGACGTTCATTGAAAGAAGATGGATAATATTTTCACGGAAATAAATTAATTTATGATGAAGCAGGGAATATGTATATTTTTGAAAGCTCACGGGTTATATATGTTGGTGAATGTATATATGTGTAAATTCTCAAGGGATGAAATTCTGATGTTAAAAAGAGTCTTTGTAACTGTGGCATTGCCTCTTGACTCTCTTTTATTCCACAAAGCGTCTCATATTTTACAAAATCGAGAATAATTCTTTTTTCCTACAAAAAAAGGAAAGCAAAAAAAAAAACCGACTAGAAAATATTCTGCTTTTTAATAGTTTCCATTAGGGAATCTTTTTTTATATACTTTAAATTTTCAATTAGAATTTTCAATAAAAAGAAAATGTCCTTTGTATTAATTAGCATAATTAATTTTTCATCTTTATTTCGAAAGAGGAAATTCAAAGCGAAACTAAAATTACGAAAATTAATTAAACTAATTGAGTTAAATTGAATTATTCTTTTTAAATTTATTATTATTTTTTTACGTGAAATAAATTTTTTCTATTTAAAATTGACTTTTTGTTCAAAATTCAATAATCTTTTGAAGACTTAAAATTTTGCAATTAAAATTATATTTTTCTATTCAGAATTAAATTTATTTTATTTAGAATTTAATTTCTACATTAAAAATTGAATTTTCTTACTTAGAATAGAATTTTCCCGAAGAAACATTTATTTTTTACTTAGAATTGAATCTCCTTTTTTAAAATTGAATTTCTTTATTTGCAATTAAATTCTTTTACTAACAGTTGAATCCAGTCATTTAGAAAAGATTTTTTTACTTAGAAATTTAATTTTTTCTCCAAAAAAATTTTATTTTTTTTAGAATTGAATCTCTCTACTTAGCGTTACATTTCATTTCTTATAATTAAATTTATTTACTTAAAATTGAATTTCCCCTTAAAAAATTTTATTTCTTACTCAGATTTGAATTTTCTGCTTAGAATTGAAGTTCTTTTTTTCGAATTGCATTTTGACATTTAGAATTGAATTTTTTTGTTAATACAAGAATTTTATCTAAAAAAATTTTAATTTTTACTTAAGAATTTCTTTGAACTTAAAATTAAACTTCTTTTCTTGGAATTGAATTTATTTTTATACTTTTACAATTGAATTTCTTTACTAACAAGTTCTTTATATACAATTGAATTTTTACCTTAAAATTGAATTCTCCCCTTTAAATTTTTTTTAGATTTTTCTGAGCATTGAATATTTTTACATAGAATTAAATTTTTGCATACAGACTTGAATTTTATTCTTTTGAATAGAATTTTTAAATTTAGAGTTAGATTTTTTATCCAGAATTGAATTTATTTAATTTATATTTGAATTATTTCATTTAGTGTCAAATGCATTTATTTATCATAAAATTCTTTTATTCAGGATTGCATTTTCTACTCAAAATCACATTTTTAGTTTAAAATTAAATTTTCTGTTCAGAATTGAATTCTTTTAATTACAATTAAATTTTTTTGTTCACAATTTAATTTCATTCTCAGAATTTAATTCTTTTATTTAGAAATAAGAATTGAATTATTTCATTTATAATTAAATGTTTTTGTTTTCAGAATATAAATTTTATCGTTAAAATGTAAGATTTTCTATTTTTAATGAATTTTTTTCAGAACTCAATTCTTTTATTTAAAATTGATTTTTTTAGTTTGGAATTGAATTTTTTGTTCTGAATTAAATTTTTGATAATTAAAATTTAATTCTTCTATTTAAAATTGAATTTTTTGTTCAAAATTGATTTCTTTCACTCAGAAATCGCATTTTTAAAATTTAAATTAAATTTTTCTATTTAAAATTTAATTTTTTTATTTGGAATTCAATTCTTTTATTTATAATCGAATTGTATTTGTCAACAATTGAATTTTTGCAAGAATTCAATTCTTTCATTTAGAGGTGGATTATTTCATTCAGAATTGATTTGTTTCAATGGGAATTGTTTTTTTCTATTGAAAATTTATTTTTTGCATTTTGAGTTTAATTCTTCTATTTATAATTGAATTTTTTTTTACCATTTTTTTAAAAATAATATTCCATTTTTTATTTAAAATTAAATGTTTCTGTTTGGAATTGAAATTTTTTCGTTTAAATATAAAATTTTCTTCTTCCTTTCTATTTCTGTTTTAGAAAAAATTTTTATTTAAAATTGAATTTTTTGTTCAGAATCGATTTCTCTTACTTAGAAATTATATTTTTATAATTTAAATTGATATTTACTATTTAAAATTAAATTCTTTTTTCAAAATTGAATTCTTTTATTCATAATTGAATTTTTTTGGTTTATAATTAAATTTCTTGCTTAAAATTGAAATCTTATTTTTTTTATTGAATATTTCTATTTAAAATTGAAATTTGTCGTTCAAAATTCAAATTTTATATTTGTAATAATTTTTTTCGTTTAGAATAAAATTTTTCTATATTCAATGGAATTTTTTTTCTGTCAAAATAAAAATTTTCATGTTTTTATTAAATTTTTGTCCTTAAGAATTGAATTCATTTGTATTTACTATTTAGAATTGATTTTTTTTCAATGGGAAATATGTTTTTTTTTATTTAAAATTACATTTTTGTATTTAGAATTTAAATTTTTACTTTTCCATTCAGAATTCAATTTTTGTGGAGACTAAAATGTTTTTGTTTGAAATTTAAATATTTTAATATAGAGAAAAAAAGGTCAAGAAGAATAAATAGTAAAATTTCAGTTTTAATAAATAAGCCAATCAGTTTAATATAAATAAGGAAATAAAATAAAGAAGGAAAATTAAAATAAGTATAGTATAAGTATAGATATAATGAAAAAAATGAACAAACTATTGAAAATAATAAAAAAAAATAAAAAATAGTAAAAAATGCGGTAAAACAAAATTGAGTGAAGAAAATAATTTGTCCCGTAAATGATGCGAGGAATAATGAGGGTAAAATAATTTTTGATTTTTCCCTACTTACTTTCGTTGCATACGAGTTAGAGCCTCAAGGGCATCCTGTAGACGTCCAATTTCCTGTGTCAAACTTTCAGATTCTCTATGCAAATCATCCATCAAAGGTAGGGTACTGGTTCCGGTTGGTACCAACTCGTCGCGCAATGTAGGAACTTGATTTAGCCTCTCAACTGGCACCTGATCCGGTGGTGCTGGAGACACGAATAGACGACGTGGTGGCTTTCGAACAGTAGCTGCAGATGACAAACTTCGTGCCAAAACCTAATAGAATTTATCGTATCATCATCTCGGTGAGAAACTTTTGCTTCGCAGAAAATTAGAATTATGCTAATACTTTATAACCGTCTATATATGTGAGTGCCATGCTATGGACCATAAGAGAGAGAGAGAGAGACAGAAATTCCCTTGAAATCTTTATTCGATCAAATGCATAATTTTCACGTGTTTTTAAATTATGCATCTGCTTTCCACTGAATTCGTTATCCAATCATAATAATTATTACCGAGAAAAATTATTTTCACATAATAATTATATTAACAATAATAGCAATAATAATAATAATAATAATAATAATAATAATAATAATAATGATAATAATAATAATAATAATAATAATAAAATAGTAATAAAAATATTTTGTAATGGATAAGTATTTATTTACTACTCTCTGAATTTGAATTAGTAAAAATCTTTACTAATTTGAATTAGTGACTGACTTTTTGCTTTTGAAATAGTAAATTTTACTAATAAATAGTCATTTCAACTAATTTCTTTAGTAAAATTTACTAATTCAAAAGCAAAAAGTAAATTTTACTAATAAATAGTTATTTCAACTAATTTCTTTAGTAAAATTTACTAATTCAAAAGCAAAAAGTCAGCCACTAATTCAAATTAGTGAAGATTTTTACTAATTCTAGAGAGTACAATTATTCATTATGGAAAAAAAATATTATTTTTAGATATTATTTTTTCGATGTCACTTTGTGTTTAAAAATAATCAATCAATCCAAGTCAGATAAAAATTGAATTTTTAAATTTTTCACCTCACTTGAATTTGATTGATAATTATTATCAATTACAAAATCAAAAAAAAATAATATTCATTTCTTCTATTAACGGATCGGGAAAAAATACTTTTTTCCATATAGAATATTGAAATTAACATATGGAATAAAAATTATTTTAAAAAAGTAATCAAATGGAAAAATCTATAACTCAATATAATAATTTAAGCGATAAATATCTAAGTATTATAGTAAACAAATTAATTAATTAATAAACAAATAAAATAATACAAAAAACGGAAAAATAAATAGATAAACTAATGAGAAATACTATAAGAGATGAATTAACTAATAAAGAATATAATAAATAAACTAACAATGTATATAATAAATAATGATTTTAAACTTAATAATAATTAGATAAAATTATAAATATATAAAATAATTATTAAAAAAGAAAAAACTAGTAAATTTATAAAGTAATAAATAAATAAACAAAATAAATAAACAAAAAAATATTCAAAATAACAAAAAATTAAGTTACTTAATAAATAAAGTGTAATAATAAGTAAAAACAAATCAAAATAATAAAAAATAAAATAGTAATTAAATAAATTAAATGATAACGAAATGTTTCAGATAATAATAAATTAATAATAATTAAAAAATAAACATTTTAACAATTTTTTTTTTGAAAATTAAAAATTTTGAGAATAATTTTCTTAAAAATTTAAAAAACAATGGAATTTCTTCGACAACTTTTGAGCAAATTTTTTTAAAAGAATTGAATTATTCCTTAAAAACTTTTTAAAACTATTGATAAGAAAAATTGAATTCACATGACAACGTTCATTTAAGCTTTCGTGAATTATTAAATTCTTTTCAACAATTTTTTGAAATTATAATGTACTTTTCTTATATATAAGTTTTAATGGAAAAATTTTAAAGTCATTGAATTTTACAAAAATATTTCTTTCGGCTTTTTAATGAAGTCGTGTCTATTAATATTTGTAATAAAGATATTAATTATTGAAAATTTTGAAAATTGTTAAAATTTGTTTTAGAAATTTTTAAATTCTTCGCAAAATAATTATTAAAATTTTTGGAAAAGTATTGAAGTCTATCAGGAATTATCGAGAAGAATTTCACAAAACAATTTTGGAAATAATAAATCACTTTATAAAATAATTAAATTTTTTCGAAAAAGTCTACAAAAATTATACTGAAAATAGTAGAATTCATGAAGAATTTTATTTTATTACTATTTTTAAAAATAATTGAACACTGTATGAATAAAAAAACTGCTGAATGTAATTCATTTTTTGGAAAAAAATTGTTTTTAGGTTGAAATTTAAGTAAAGCTACTCAATCCTACGTGACAAATTAAGAAACTTTTGTATGGTCACATTTTTCTCCAAGTCGTATTCCTATGAAACTAATTGTTTATTTAACTTAAAATTAATTTGTTTATGCTTTGGATGAAACACCCTTGAACCAGCACAATTTGTTTATAACAATTTTATAAACAAAATACGACTTATGGAGAAAAATATGACCAATAGAAAAGTTTCTTAATTTGTCACATAGGATTGATTAGCGTTAACAGTTTTTAAACATTTTAAATTTGTAATAATTTGTTTAAAAAATTATTGTTAAATAATTGGGACTTAAAAACAAAAAAGCTGATAGTTTTTTCAATTTGCCTATAAATTCAATCGTTAATTTTACTTAAAATCAATTTGTTTACGTTTGGGATGAAACATCTTTTGTCCAGCATAATTTGTTTATAACAATTTTATAAACAAAATACGACTTGGAGTAAAATATGATCCAAATAAAAGTTTCTTAATTTGTCACGTAGGATTGATAAGTATTAGCAGTTACACAATTTTTTAAATTTTTATTAATTTGTTTAAACAATTATTGTTAAACAATTGGGAATTAAAAACAAAAAAGCATGTACATATTTTTTTTCAATTTGCCTATAAATTAAATCGTTAATTTTACTTAAAATCAATTTGTTTACGTTTCGGATGAAACATCATTTGTTCAGCACAATTTGTTTATAACAATTTTATAAACAAAATACAACTTATGGAGAAAAATATGACCAATAGAAAAGTTTCTTAATTTGTCACATAGAATTTATTAGCGTTAACAATTTTGAAACATTTTAAATTTTTATTAATTTGTTTAAACAATTATTGTTAAACAATTGGGAATTAAAAACAAAAAAGCATGTACATATTTTTTTCAATTTGCCTATAAATTAAATCGTTAATTTTACTTAAAATCAATTTGTTTACGTTTGGGATGAAACATCTTTTGTCCAGCGTAATTTGTTTATAACAATTTTATAAACAAAATAAGACTTATAAATCCAATTGTTACTTTTTTAATGAAAAGGCTGGTTTCTTCTTGGGACTTAATGGGTCAACTTTAGTATAAAAAAAACATAATAAATAAATAAAAAATCGATAAATAAAAAATAATTGAAAATGAATAAATAAATGAGTGAATGGGTGAAGAGAGGTGAAAAAATACTTGCCTGCAAATCGTTTTGAGATGAGATTGCACGAGTCTCTTTGGTGAGGGTTTGAAAGCGTTTCGATTGTTCGAGTGAACGTTCGCCGGCAGCGTCGGAAATTCCGGCAATACAGTTACAGGCGAGTCCACATAATTCCTCGTAGACCTCGGCGATTTCATTTAACAGACCAGGAAGGCATTGATATTGGTAGCGTTCAGTGATGGCATTGGTCGCTCGCAATTGAAGAACGTAAGCATTGTGAGCCTCGAGATAGGCTCGCTTCAATTCTTGATCGTTTCCGCTCTCGCTATTCAATAAAGCGGCGTATGCCCGCTTGTAGTCCGTTCTGGCCCTCTGCAATTTCTCCTCAGTCTTACTCACTACCTGCTCGTAAGCCTCGCGATGCGCAAATATCTGAATAAAGAGGGGGGGAGGAAAAAAATGAGAAAAAGAAATGGATAAAAGAATTTTTCATCAACAAATTTTTACACTATTGGATTTTTTCCCCGCTTTTGTTTCTCGTTTTTTTTTGTATTTTATTTGTTGTTTTATTCACCTCTATGGGTTAATTTTATTTTTTTTAATAAGAATTTAATACTTCCCCCTACGAAATATTTATTTTTTTACTTAGAATTGAATTTCTACTTTTGAAATTGAATTTTTTACTTACAATAGAATGTCCCTGATAAAACATGTTTTTTTTCTTCGAATTGAATTTCTTTGCTTAGAATTGAATTTTTTACTTTGAGTTTGAATAGAAATCTCCCCCCCCAAAAAAATTGTATTTTTTACTTGGAATTCAATTTTGTTTGTTTCGAATTAAATTTCTACATTTAGAAATGAATTTTTTACTTACATCCCTTCACAATAATTTTGTTTTACCTTAAATTGAATTTATTTGCTTTGAACTGAATTTTTACATTCAAAATTGAATTTTTTACTTCTAATAAACTCCCAGAAACACACAACTTTTTTTTACTTCAAATGAATTTCTTTGTTTAAAATTGAATTTTTACTTAGAATAGAATTCCCCTCCCAAAAAAATTCTATTTTTTACTTAGCATTGATTTTTTTTGCGTTGAATTGAATTTTTACATCCAAAATTGCATTTTCCTTATTTAGAATATAATTTTCCACTATTGAAAATTTTAATTTCTTACATAGAATTGAATTTCTAAATAAAAATTGAATTATCTTACTTAGAATTAAAATTTTTAAAATTGAATTTCAATTTCTATTTGTAGAATTGTATTTTTTTAATTACAATAGAATCATCCTCATAAAAATTATATTTTTTACTTAGAATTGAATTCCTACATTAAAAATGAAATTTTCTCACTTATAATAAAATCCCCCCCCCTATAAAAATTTTTATTTTTAGGTAAAATTAAATTTTTTTACTTAAAATTGAAATTCTTTATTTTGAATTGAATTTTTACATTAAAAATTAAATTTTCTTACTTAGTATAGAATTTTTCCTGATATGAAAATTTTATTTGTTACGTAGAAAGTGGAAATTCTTTCCTTAGAATTGAATTTCTTTATTTAGAATTGTATTTCTATTCTACATTTGGAATTGAATTTTTTACGTACAATTGAATTTATTTTTTATTTTTCTCAAAATTAAATTTATTCAGTTAGCATAAAATTTTTCTTTTTTACAATTTAATTTTTAGCTCTTATAAAAAATTTTATTTTTTACTTAGAATTGAATTTTTGTTAAATAAAATGAATTTATTTATTTCAAATTGATTATTTTTTACTCAAAATAGAAATTTTTTGGGGAATTGGCTATTTTAATTGAAAATTGGATTTTTTATGAAAGTAGACATTTTTTTCTTTAAAATTAAATTTTTTTGAAAAATAAAATATCTTATTTAGAATAGAATTTATTACCAGAATTGAATTTTTTTGTTTAAAATAGACTTTTTTATTTCGAATAAAATTTGATATATAGAATTGAATTTTGCCTTGAAATAAAATTTGATTATTTAGAATTAAAGTATTTATTAAGAATATAATTTTTTATTGTTCAGAATTTAATGTTTTTTGTTTAAAATTGATTTTTTTTATTTAAAATAAAATTATTCATTAAGAATATAATTTTTTATTGTTTAGAATTGAATTTTTTTTAATTGAATTTTTTCGTTCCAATTCAGAATAGAATTTTTTCTGTAAATAACATTTGTTTATCTAAAGTAAAATTATTTATTTAAAACCCATTTTTCTCTACCTCTCAATTGAATGTTTCTATGTGTATAATGATTTTTTTTTTATCAAAAATCAGTTTTTATAATTTTTTCATTCAAAATTGATATTTTCTCTTTTGTATTCAATTATTTTAGTTCAGAATTGATTTTATAAATAGAATTGAATTTTTCCATCTACTATTTAATTTTCTCATTCAGAATTGAATGTTGTCATAAAATAAAATTTTATTTTTTGAAAATACAATATTTTATTATTCAGAATTTAACTTTTTTACTTAGAATTGTCGTTTTTTTATTCAAAATTAAATGTTTCTATTTAGAATTGAATAATTCCATTCAGAATTCAATTTTTCTTTTCAAAATTATGGTTTTTATTTAGAATAAAATTTGTTTATTTATAATTTTCATTTTTTTTACTTAGATCAAATTTTTTTTGTTCAGCATATAATTTTTTTAATTTTTAATTTTTATTGTTTAGTTAAGAATGGAATTTTTTCTGTTTTGAATTGTATTTTTTCATGCAGAACATTTTTTTATCTTTAGATCAAATTATTTTTATACAGAATTGAATTTTTCTTTCTACTGACAAATATACCTTTCGGGATTGAACTTTTCGATGAAAACTTGCTTCCGATGTTGGTCTCGATATTTGTTGTTGTAAAAGTCCAGCAAGATCGAGATGGGTTGTCGCATCAGCTTCAACTTGTCGCAACAAATTCTCCCAAACTCGTCGCATTCCACTGGAATCTCTCGTGTCACCCGCACGATTTCGAAAATCGTCCACGAGACGACGAACATTGGCGGAATGGGACTCCATGGCCCCGCCCAATTCTTGGGCAAATTCCGAAACTGCAAAAAAATATTTTCCTTTAATAATTTTCTCCTAAAAAATTTTCAAATTTATTTTTAAATCTATTACAAATCAAATAGTTTTCAAATCATTGTCGAAAAATATATTTTTCGAATTCTTTTTCGATCATTTACAAAAAAATACTTTTAAAGTTATTTTAAAAATATATTTTTCGTATTCTTTTTAGGTTATTTACGAAAAATACTTTTAAAGTTATTTTAAAAATATATTTTTTGAATTATTTTCAAATTATTTTCTTTCTTTAAAATTATTTTTAGGATTTTTTTAAAATTTAATTTTTTTAAAAAATATTTTACAAAAATACTTGTAAAGTTTAATTTAAAAATACATTTTTCGAATTCTTTTTTTCCTTCAAATAATTTTTAAAAAATAAATTTTTATTTAGGTTTTCTTATTATTCTTCTACTTCTTTTATTAACTTTTTTTAAAACATTTTCAAGTTCTTTTTTGGTAGAAAAAATAATTTAATTTATTAGGAAAGAGAGAGAAAAATTTGGTTTCTATAAATATGAAAAAAAAATTTCTTCTTTTCTTCTGCTCTTAAATGCTTTGGAGTTGATTAATAACATAAGTTCAGAATTAGAACCCTTCCAAATTGCGGTACTCAAGTGTGGCTCAAAATATAGACCGAAACCATACAATTTAGATGCTTTTGAATTGAAACCCTCAAAGAACAATGGCTCTAAAATGTACCACGATTTTTAATTAAAAAGACCATGTTAACGTTAAAATTATTCATATATACGGAATTAGTATTATTTAGCAAAAAAAGAAAAAAAATGAAAAAGAATTTTCAATAAAATATTAAAACACGAAACGAAAAGGAAAAATTGTGATAAAAACAATAAGTAATTAAAAATTTTTAATATTCTAATAAACGTAAAAAAGAACTAAAAGGGAAATACGATATTTTATCAATTTTATTATTATTATTATTTTTTATTAATTATTTTATTAATAAAATTATTAAATTTCTAAATTATAAAAATATTATTATAGGTATTATTTATTTTTATTCATTAAATTATCAATTTTATCAAAATTGTCAAATGCTACGAAACTTAATTAGAATAAAATAATTATCATAATAAATTATTGTAATGATTTATTTCATAATTAGTAATAATTGCAACTGTTTTATTAAAGTTTGCATAAATAAATGATTCTTTTGAATTCTGAATAGAAAAAATTCAATTCTTAATAAGAAAATTCAATTAGAAATTGAAATATTCAGTTCCAAAAATAAAAATCTATTCTGAATAAAAATAATCAATTTAAAATTTAAATAAGTAAATTCATTTTTATTTAACGAAAATTCAATTATAGATGAGCAGCGAAAAAATTCAATTCCCAGGAAAAACAATTAAATTCTAATTGAATAAATATTAAATTTAGTTCTGAGTAAAGAAATTCGAATCTCAATAAACAAAACTGAATAAAAAAATTCAATTCTGAACAGCAGATATTCAATTCTTAAGAGAAAAGTTCAATTCTTAAAAAATAAATTTTGTCTAAGAAAAAAATATTCAATTCTAATTTCTAATTAGAAAATTTTATTCTAAATAAAAGAATTCAATTCTAAACAAAAATTCAATTCTGCATTAAAAAGTTAAAATCTAAATAGAAAAATTCAATTTTTAACTGCGGAAATTCAATTCTTAAGAGAAAAGTTCAATTTTTGAATAAATAAATTTTATCCGAGTAAAAAATATTCAATTCTAAATAGCAAATTTTTTTTCTTAATAAAAGAATGCAATTCTAAACAAAAATTCAATTCTGCATTAAAAAGTTAAATTCTAAATAAAAAAATTCAATTCTGAATAAAAAAAATTATATATTGAAGAACATATTTTAATATATTTATTATAGATAACAATTGTTACTTTTATCAAAATTTGCATTTAAATTAATAGTAAGGAAAAAAAATAATTTTACAAAATTTCCATAATTACATTTACTATCGTTAATAATTGCAACAACAGTAAAAATTTCCGTAAATAAATAATGTAGATATAAACTTGTAATATTGCAAAGTTGCTATAAATAAATAATGATCATAAGTAATAAATAACAAACTAAATAGTAAAATTAATAATAAAGGCAAATAATAATAATAATAATAATAATAATAATAATAAATACTAAAATAAATAACAAATATAAATAATAATGAATAATTAAATAAATAATTTTACAAAATTTACTCAAATAAAAATAATAATAATAATAATTTACTCAAATTATTATTTTAATAAAGCAATTAATTTTGCAAACTCCATCTCATTTATATTAATTCCCCATTTATTTTGCATAAACAAAAATAATATTTTTACTATTTTTTTTTCTAAACCAAAAATAAAAAAAAGAAAAACGATAATTTTTAATAAATGTCTATAAACGAAAGGATGATTGGCATGAAAATATATCTGCGAATAAAATAAAGTTTAACCGTGATGGGAAAAAAGGAGAATACACCTCTCTCTCTCTCTCAGAGAGCGAGAGACTTGTGTGTAATATCTTGTCGAGAAAACCTGTCCGTATAATAAATAAATGTCCGAAGAGCGCTTTGGGGTGACATTTGACCCGTTGGCAAACTTTGAAATCGAGCGAAATTGACATCGAGTAAACGCTGTGAACTACCTATATACTATTACGCCACCTATCGATCTGTTTTACAAAACATTAAACTGAGTTTATTTTTTTTTCTTTCACGTTTTTGTCATATATATTTATGACAAATTGCTACCTAGTTGAATTTATAATTCGCAAGTTTATGATTTGTAAAGTAGATTTTTTTTTTAAGTCATAAACTTGAAAATCTATAACTTATGAATTTATAATTAGAAATTTGTAAAATTATTAAATTTTTAATTTATAAAATCTGTAATTGTTTATGAATTTATAATTTAGAGAGTTTATAAATATTAATCAATATTTATAATTTTCAGACAATTATTTCGTTAATGCGGAAATTAATTAACAGACAATCAGTTCAGTGTTAATTGGAATATTTTCTGCATATTTGTCGCTAATTAGGTCGAGAAAAATTAATTTGCAAGTTCATTTTTTTTACTTTTTTATACATTTATTTTTTTAACTAAATTGTTTAAACAATTTTCAACCATCACTGCCAAATTCATGACAATCCAAGACAAAATATTCTCAGTTAATGTCAAAAAGCAGAGAAAAAACTAATTTTTTGTATTATTTTCAAAAATTGTTTAAACAATTGCAAACTTTAACAACAAAATAAAAACATATTAGAAACTTAATTTTAGGTTCACGAGAAATAATTATCGATTAAAATTTGAAGTCAAAGGGAAAAAATTTGTAAAAAATAAATTTTTTCCCATTTTGTTTTTTTTCTAAATTGTTTAAACAATTAAAATAATTTAACTAATTTTTAAATATCACGACAGAGTTGAGAATAAAACAGAGTCTCAATTTTAGAATAATGACGAATTTTTATTTACACAGAAACTACTTATCCACATTTTGATCTGTTTTTTTTATGAAATTGTTTAAACAATTTATAATTATTAGGACAATATTAAGAACAATGCAGAAATTCGATTTTTAAACTACGGCTAATTGATTAACAATAACACTTAATATGCAAATAACTTTCTACAATGGAACAATTTTGAAATGAATTTCTCTTATTTTTTTGCTAAATTGTTTAAACAAATTTTTATTTTTACTTTTAGGAAAAAAATTAACAATTGCTACGGATACTTAATTTTAAAGTAATGAAACATTACTAATATTTAAATGTTAAGGGCAAATAACTTGCAAAAACAACTGATTGTTTATATTTTTTACTAAATTGTTTAAATAATGTATAATTAGAAAAAAAGAGAAAAATCATCCGGCGATACAAATTTAGCACCAGGGAAATTCTTTCACGCTTAATATTCTTAATTAAGTGTAAATAATTCGTAAAAACGAATTTTTATTGTTTAAAACCTGAAACAATAATTTTTTGAAATAAAAATTTCGTTCGTTGGTTTTTATAAACAATTGAAAATGTCATATTTCAGCTAATTGACTAAAAGACAAATATCACACTTGCACTAATTAGGGATGTAAATTAAATTCTCACTAGTGCTATATTTATAGCTTATTATAGAGTAACTTGTCAACATAAACTTCGCGTAGTTCTCATTGAACGAAGTATCAAGGACAAAGTTGAATACACCTATTAGACATAAAAGTTTCTGAACTCTGACAGACTTAGTTATAATATCGACTTTCTTATATTATATTTTTTCAGTCTTAGACACTTGTGTAGAATTTTTCTAATAATAAAAATAGTTTAATTTAAAGTTTATACTAAGAGAAGAAAAATTTAAAATATTACTCTTATTTATTTTTTCACCAGCAATCAAATTTGTTTAAATATTTTTCAATGTGAAATCTTTTGAAGTTTAATTATTTCTAAATATTAGAATGGAAATTTTTTTTAATTATCAATTTTCAAAAATTTAAACTGAAATTATTATTAATTATTGTTATTATTATTATTATTATTATTATTATTATTATTATTATTATTGTTATTATTATTATTATTATTATTATTATTATTATATAATTATTTTCTAATAATTTTTTATCAAAAAGTTGTATACGAAAATTGACATTTTTAAATAGAAAAATTAGTGGTAAAATCATTAATTAGTTTTCGAAAAACTGCCACTTTATCAAAAAATTGAATTAATTATTATAATTACCATTATTTATTAATAACTAAAATGTAAAATCGCTTTTGAAATTTAATCATTTCTGAAAATTCGAATTGCAAATGTTTACAAAAGTCAATTATTTTTTTAAATTTTTCAAAAAGTTATTTAAAAAATCTAAAAAATTCATAAAGGAAAATAATATAGGAATAATTTTATTTAAATTAATATTTAAAAATTATTATACTTTTACGGTTATGAAAAATTCAAAAGATTTGAATTTAGAAAAATGAAATATTATTGTTTTTTTTAAATTTACTGTATAACGCTTATTTAATATTCAATTTTATTATTTTTCAAAATTTTATATTTTTTTAAATCAATTTCTATCAGAATTCAATGATAATTGAATTATTTAAATACAAAAACTGACATAAAATTTAATTATTTTCCAAATTTGCAGTTTTACAATTCGTCAAAAAAATACAATAATATTTAAAAATTATTTTTTAAAGTAAGAAAATAAAGTTCTTTGAAATAAAAAATCTGTTGTAGTGAAATTTGAGAAAATTGTCTTTTTTCAAATTCAATTGCTTTAAATAAAATTTTATTTACGACAAAATTTTTCAGAATTTCTAAATGAAATTTTTCAAATTGCATAAAATTTTGTTTAATAAATTTTTGAATACCTATTATTCTTATTTATTTTTCCACTAGTCTACCAGGAATTAAAGTTTCAAAACATTTTCAATGTAAAACTTTTTGAAATTTGATTATTTCTAAAAATTAGAACTTCAAATTCTTTTAATGATGAATTTTTTAAAATTTGAATTAAAAAATTATTTTTCTAAATAATTTTCTTGTCAAAAAATTTGTACAAAAATTCATTTAATTGAATGCAAAAAAGAGTTTAAAAATAATTGATTATTTCTAAAAATGACAGCTGCAATTCTTCAAATTATTGAAATATTTTCTACAATTTGAACTGAAAATTTTTTTCTACAATATATTTTTATCAAAAATAATTTTCCTCTTTTTTAAACAAATTGTTATTAAAATTCAACGATAATTGAATTTTTTTAAGTACAAAATCTGTTTTTAAACTTACTGATTTTCCAAATGTTTAGTTTTCCAATTTCGTAAAAACTATTGTTTTTGTTTATTGATAATAATGTTGAAAAATAATTTTTTAAAGTACAAAAATAAAATTCCTTGTAGTAGAAAACTTTGTTTTAAGGAAATTTGAGAATATTTCCTATTTTTTCAATTATTTAAAATTATTTTCTAGAATTTAACTGTTTGCAAAAAATTTTAATTACTATTTTTTATATTTTTTCGGTATTTCTAAAAATTGCAACTACAATTCTCCTAAATATTTCTATAATAATTTTTTAACAACATTTTATTCTTTTTTAAATCAATTCTTTTTAGAATTCAACGATAATTGAATTATTTAAATAAAAAAAACTGTTGTAAAATTTAATTATTTTCTAAATTTTGTGTTACAATTCGTCAAAAAGTACAATATTTAAAAATAAATTTTTTTAAAGTAAGAAACTAAAATTCTTCAAAGTGTAAAATTTATTTTAATGCAATCAATTGTAAATCCTTTTGAAATTTAATTAATTTTAAAAATTAGCACTGAATTCTTCCAATTCTTCAAATATTTTCTTTTGAACTAAAATTATTATTTTTCTAATAATTTCGTATCAAAAAGTTGTTCGAAAATTTAATTATTCAAATTGAAAAATGAAAAATATATGATTATTTCTAAAAATTGCTAATGTAAGTCTATTTATTATATTGTATACTTTTATTAGAAAAATAAAATTGCGAAAAAATTGTTTTTCAACTTTGTAAAACTATATTAAAAATATATTTACATTTTAATACTTTTAATATTTCATTGTTAAATATAAACAATATTTCAAATAAAAATGAAATGAGATCTCAAATAAATATGTATTAATTATTAATCTCACTTATTTTTTTTATCTAATTTAGAAATAAAATTGAAAATATTTAAATAAAATAAAAATAAAATTTTGAATTAAACATCTATTTATAATTTAAACAATATAATTATTTTGATTTGAATATAATTTTTCCCCTCCTCACAAATGTCGATTTTTAATCATTAAGAAAGTGTGGAACTACAAGAAAATCGATCTCCAACTTTATATATCTAGCTATACACTATGATTAGAAATTATCTCGTTATCAAGCTACGCAATTACGCTAACCTTCTTTGATCCACATTCTCATTTTTCCAGAGTATCGTCTCGCGCTCACCTTGAAATCACACGCTGCTGAATTTCCATTTCGTGCGCGCAAAACGACAAAATTACCGCTCTCAATTTATTTGCTAAACACCAACGCAAATACTCTCTCCTCGTAGCATTTAAAATGTACGAAAGGTGAAATAAAAAAATTCCCTTATCGTTATAATGTCGTAGAAAAAAAAAATTCAGAGTGGGAAAAAAAATAGACTGACTTTCTTTTCAAGTGAGAAGTGGTTTGGAAAAATATTTTTTTAATGGGAGTTGAGAGAATTCTTCTTTTCTATAGAGGGGAAAATTTAATTCTCACAAATTAACACAATTATATACGTAACTTGGAGAGATGAATTAATTTTCACCTCGTTAAATTGATGGTTCACTTATTATTATAATTTTGCTAATTATAAAACGAAATTTAGAGGAAAGTTTTCTTTAATTTTTTTATTTTCTTGTTTTAGAATTTGGATATATAAATATTTTTATTTGGAAATAAATTATTTTTTCTGTGATTACAAAATTGCGAAAAAAACTTTATTATTCAAATGAAAATATTTTTAAAATTCGATGTAAATATTCTACTCGCTAATTAGATAAACATTTTCTTTAAATAGAAATAAACATTTCTTTTTCGCTAATCGGAAATCAACATTATTTTCACTAATCATAATGTAAATATTACTTTCGCTTATTAGAAAAAATATTATTTTCAGTTTTCACTAATTAGAAAAAAAATATTTATCTTTACTAATCAGAAATAAATATTATTGTCACTAATCGGAAATAAATATTAATTTCTGTCAATTAAGAATAAATTTTATTTAACACTAAACATTAGTAGCTTGTAATAATTTAAATTATTAATATTACAATTTTTTTGCAATTATTTTTCATTAAATCACTATTGTCATAACAATATTTTTTTTGTTTTTAGATTGAAACATATATACTTTTATAATTATAAAATACTTTCCTAATATTAATATTTTCCTCATAACAATACCTCAAAAATAAAAATTGTTTAATAATAAAAATATTTTTATAATAACAATTCGTTTATACGAAAAATACTTTCATATAAAACAAATTCTATTAAAATAAAATTATTTTCCTAGATAAATAGTTAATTTTTTGAAAAAGAAATAAAATTCTGCCAATAAAATATTATCTAATTACGTAAAAAGTTAAAAGTATTAGAAACTTGTAAAATAAAAGAAAAAAATAATCGTTAAATCAATTTAGTGTGAAATATATTAAATCGAAATAGCTACTTAAATAAATTTCATTTTTGTCAAACTAAAATGCGCCTTTAATCCACTTTGTAAATACTTGGAAAAACACTGTATAAGGTTTCCGGTGAGTTTATTCTTAAATTTAAGATGTACATGTAAAAAGCTTTTTGACTTTAATACTTGAGGAATTTCAAAGTTTTCTATTTCTAGCAATTCTAATTTCAAAGGCTTTAAGTTCCAAGTTTTATAAGACTGTCTAAAGCTTCGAATATAGCTAAGCTCTTTAAATTTAAAGAAAAACACATTTTTCTAAATTCAACCAATTTTTTTGCTTCTTTTTCTTCTATTTCACGCGAATAGGGAGGAAAAACTTTTGTTTTTTCACTCAAAAATAAGAAAATTTATTTCTATCTAAACTTGATTATTTTTTCAATTAGAATTATTTCAAATTCAATTTTTTTGTTTGAACTTATATTTATTTGCAAATTTAATTTTCTCTAAATTTGATTATTTTTAAAATTTTAATCCATTCGGAAATTTAATTCTTTCTAAACTTAATTATTTTTTTCAATTATTTCATATATTTTAAGTCTTTTCTCATTTTTAGTTCTTTTTGAAGTTCAATTCTTTTTAATTTTTAATTATTTTTGCTTTAAGTTTAATTCTCCCTTATTTGCAATTCTTTCTAAATTTTAATTTTTCAAAAACTTTGATTCTTGCTAAACTTCATTCCTTCTGGATTTTCAATTCTGTGTAAAATTTAATTCTTTTCGAAATTTTTTTTTAATTGCAGTATTTTTGAAACTTTAATTCTTTCTAAATTTCAATTCTTCTTCAATTTTAATTATGTCTGAAGTTTAATTCATTACGATTTGCATTTTTTCTTGAATTTTGATTTATTTTTTTTTTTTAGATTTAAATTCTTTTCCAATGTCAATTATGTCATAAATACAAATCTTTCTCAATTTCCGTTTATCTGGAAATTTAATTATTTATAAACTTAACTATTTTTCCAATTTTAACTTTATTTGGAGTTCGATTATTTTCAACTTTTTATTCTTTTCGATTTTCAATTCCTTGTCAATTACAGTTTTTTTTTAAATTCGATTTTATTCAATTTTTAATTTTTTCTGAATTTTCATTGTTTTGGAACTTTAATTCTTTCTAAACTTGTTAATTTTTTCAATTTCAATTCGGTTTGATGTTTGATTTTTCTCAATTTGAAGTTTCTTTTTGAAGTTTTTTTCAATTTTTTATTTTTTTTTCAATTTCTAATTTTTTTTAACATCAATTGTTTTCTAAATTTAAATTGTTCTCAACTCCTTCATAGCCTTGATTAAAAAAATTTTATTTTTAAAAAACTTGTGTTATTATTATTATTATTATTATTATTATTATTATTAATATTAAAAATTAAAATAAAAATAAATTATTAAATTTACAATTATTATATTTTTCAAATTTTCTAAACCGAAGAATTCAGTTGAATTTTAAAAAGCATCATAATTACTTTCCTTTGAGGGATTAATTATACCAAGAAAATAGAAATTCAAAGAGTTAATTTTTTTACTTTTGATGATAAGAGAAATTGTAAAGTTGGAAAGTGGGAATAATTTTTTTTTTCAAATTTAGTTGCTTTGCATAATTTATAATTTCTTATGCCTCTTTTCTATTGGTCGCATTATTCAAAGTAGGGGATAATTAAAAAAAACGCTGTTATCTGCTAATAATATTTATCCAGAATATTTGATTTTATTATTTCTACATTTTTCTGTATTTTCTTTCTTTTTCTTTTTTTCTCTTTTTTTCTATGTCTCTTTTTCACTTTTTTTTTCTTTTCTTTCATTTCTTTTTTTTTCTTTTCTCTTTTTCTTCTATACTTTTTTTCTATTTTTCCTTTTCCTCTTTTTTTCTATTTTTCCTTTTTTTTCTTTTTTTTATTTATGTTTTTTTCTATTTTTCCTTTTTCTCTCTTATTTATTTTTCTCCTTCTTCTCCTTTATTAAAAAAATGACATGCAGTTTTTACAAAAAAGAAAAGAATTAATGTAAGTACACAAACACACATTTTGCAGGGACTTGAAAAATAATTAGGCTCAAAATTTGAATATCCACAATAATAATGGATCTTATCGGGGAAATTTCAAGCGCCACAAAATCGTTTGTAACTCGAGTATAAAGCGCTTATCGACTAGATCAAAGCAAACCTTTGGTGCCAATGTCAAGTAAAGTGATCAATATGTAATGTTAGGCTAATAGCCAATTTCCTGAAATGCTTCAACTATGCACAATAAAATACGAGAACTTATGCCAAGTTTGTTAGGTCGAAGATCTTTTCACATTTACATTTCGTTCGACGAAAAAAAAATTTACATATATTACTTACACAACGAGCAAATGGATTTTAAGCGAAAATCCGCAAAAAAAAATAAAATTCAAAGGAAAATTATTTAAGTCTGACAAGATTTTATTTTAATCCAATACTTTACTTTAATTATTATTAATTATTATTAATTTAATTTATTTAATTTATTACT
The DNA here is from genome assembly GCA_032872475.1 of Leptopilina myrica (nomen nudum). Classification (NCBI taxonomy): domain Eukaryota; kingdom Metazoa; phylum Arthropoda; class Insecta; order Hymenoptera; family Figitidae; genus Leptopilina; species Leptopilina myrica (nomen nudum). The sequence continues at coordinate 24,949,130 of CM065465.1, read as the reverse complement.
AAATAAATAGTTGTATTAATAACTAATTTACGAATTATTAGTAATTTATTATTTAATTAGTAATTATGTTTATTTATTAATTCCTAATTTATTCAATAATTTGTAATCATATTAATTGCTAATTTACTAATTATTAGTAATTATATTATTTATTCATTTATAAAATAATCCCTAATTAATTATATCTACTCAATTATATTATTAATTAATAATAATAAACAATTATAATTACTATCAAATTAACATTTTCCGTAATTAAATGAAAATACAATTTTCTCTAATTAACATAATTTATTTACACTTTCAAATTTTTATTTAAAAACTCTTAATTCAAATTTTCGTCATTCAAATTTGTCATTAAAATTTTTATTCCCACTTTTGAGAATTGAATTATTTTCAAAATAAAAATTATGATAATAAGTAAACAAAAAATTAACATATAATTTTTTTCTATTAGTCAAATTTTCGAAAAAAAAATTAATTAACTTTAGCAAAAAAAATTAATTTGCGAAAATAATATTTTCATATAAAAAAACCGTTTTTTAATTGAGTTTCGATTTTTTATTTATTTATTTTTTTTTATTTTCAATTTTTTATTTCACATTTTTATTTCACACTTTGAGTGAAATGATTATTTTGAGTCATGATGATTTCTTTAATTTTTCTTCACCTTATTTCGAACTGTAAACAGAATTAAAATTTTTTTGAAATTGATAATGAAAAAAAAGAATTGAGTAAGACAAATATTTATTGTGCATTTTTAATTTTGCATCTCGTAGGAAATTTACTGTTTAAATTTCAGGATGTCATTTGTTGTATATATAACGATTGCGGAATTTCGTGAGATGGACTTGAGTAAAAACTTTTTGGATTACGTCGCGAATTTCTGTTAATGTCGTCGCTCTTTTGTATGTATTTCCACGATAGTGAATACAAAAAAGAGTTTTGGAGGAGGGAAAAGACAGATGATGAAAAAGCTCAGAAAAGGACAGATGTTTTTTTTTTAGAGGGAGGTGGAGAGGAAACTTTTATCAAGTTAGTGGTTGAAAAGAAACTTTATGTAACTTTTAAAAGTACGACATGAGTTTAAATTAGCAAATGGAATTAAATGTGAATAAACTTAGTAGGATAGAATGAGATTAATTTAATTAATATGAGAAATATTTTCTCTCGGCGAAAATAATAGAATTTAAATGAAGAAAATTGTTTTTATATGACGGAATTGAATTTTATTTCAATTTTTTATTCTGGTTTCAATTTATTTTAATTTTAATTATTTTTTTGAATTGCAATATATTTTTTATAAACTTCACTTCTTTACGTTTTTCAATTACGTTTGAAACTAGGTTCTCTTCGAATTTTAATCTTTTTGAACTTCAATTACTTTAAAATTTTAATTCTTTTTCAATTCTGTCTAATGTCCGATTTTATTCAATTTTTAATATTGTTTGGAATTCGATTTTTTTTTCTTTTTAGTCTTGTCCAATTTGAATTCTTTTTTCAATTTCATTTCTTTTTGAAGTTCAATTCATTCCAATTTACAATTATTTTATTTTTATTCAAAATTTGACTATTTTTTAATTTTAATTCTTTCTAAACTTCAATTTCTTCTCAATTTCTATTCTGTCTGAAGTTCGTTTCTTTACGATTTTTAAGTCTTTTTTCATTTTATTTTTGCTTTAAGTTTAATTCTCCTTTATTTTCAATTCTTTCTAAATTTTAATTTTTCGAAAACTTTGATTCTTGCTAAACTTCAGTTCTTCTTGATTTTCAATTCTGTGTAAAATTTAATTCTTTTCGATATTCTTTTTTTAATTTCAGTATTTTTAAAACTTTAATTCTTTCTAAGTTTCAATTCTTCTTTAATTTTAATTATATCTGAAGTTTAATTCATTACGATTTGCAATTTTTTCTTGAATTTCGAATGATTTTTTTAGATTTAAATTCTTTTTCAATTTCAATTTCAATTGTCTCTTAAATTCAATTTTTTTCAATTTTCATTTATTTTGAAATTTAATTCTTTCTAATCTTGATTATTTTTTCCATTTCAATTCGGTTTGAAGTTTTATTCTTTTCAATTTTTTTATTCTTTTCGATTTTTAATTCTTTTTTAATTTCAGTTTTTTTAAATTTTGTTTCATTCCATTCTGTTTAAATTTTGATTCTTTTTAATATTTTTTATTCTCTTTGATTTTTAATTCCTTTTGGATTTTAATTCTTCTTCAATTTCAATTTTTCGATCCTGTTGAAATTCTATTTTTTATAGTAATTTTTGTACTTAAATCTACATTTTATGATTCACTTCTTTTTCAATAGTATTTTTTTTATTCTCAAGTAGTTCTTCCCAATCTTTAATTTGTTTCTTTCTAATTTTGCCGTTTAATTTAATTTTTGATAGGTATTTTATTTTTATTTATATTTCTCAATTTTTAAAAAAATTTATTAAATTTTAAATGGATTTTTTAAAATTAATTTTCAATTAAATTTATGAAAGTATAATTATATTAAAAAAAAATAGACAACTATTTTTTCTGTTAAATTAGCATAATACCAAATATTCCTCTCTTGTTTTTTTAAAAGATGAGAGATCAAATTTATTCGTCATAAAATGAGATATTTCCATATTTGAAATTCACTGAGAAAAAAGAAATTGTTCGGAAAATTGCATTAAGATTGTTTTAAACATGAAAAAAATGTAATTATTATAATTGGAAATTTTCGAAGTAAATCTTTTTCTTTACAATTCGAGAAAATATTATTTTCTTTTACAAGACAATGTATTTTCTTCCAAATATAAATAATCCCTAATTATTGTTTTTTATTCATTTGTTTTCTCGCTTTTATTATTTTTATTCGTTTTTTTTAGTTTTTAATCTTTTTTCGAAATTGAAAAGATTGATAAAGACAATTGTCATTTTCATTTCTTGTTTCTATTTTTATTTAAAAAATTTTTATTTGTTTTCCCGTTATTTTTTTTTAATAATTTTTTTTATTTCTCTTGATTAAGAAAGAAAATTTTCTTCTTTAAGTTTTTTTCTATTTTTTTCTACATTATTTTTATTTGTTTTTCAAGTCCTTTTTTTTCTTTGCTTTTACATTTTTTTAATTCATTTTTTCCAATTATTATTTTCATTTCTTTTAACAAATTTTTTGTCGTTGAATTTTTTCTATAAAATTGAAGAGATTGAAAAAAATAATTGTCTTTTTCAATTATTGTTTCAAAAATAAATCTAATATTTCTCTCGACCACTTGTAAGTATTAATTTGTAGAGCTCTCCTAATTTTTGAGAAAAAATTTCTTCATTGTTTAGGTACACTGTATGTGTATATATATACAATGTACTCGCGTGTAAACTAGTTTAGAAACTTTTCAAGCACTAAACTTGAAAATAATAATTGTTGTACTTGAATGAATGCCAAAGTCTACTCGATCGTCGAGAGCATCCAACACTTATCAGCAGCTAAGGAAATTATAAAGTAATTTTATTGCCTTATTATACTTCAAAGTCTCATGAATGATGGTATATATTCCTTTTTGAACCCGGAATAAAAAAATGAGATTTCAAAAGAATATAAAGAAAAAGTAGAATGAGAAAATGCAGAGAAGCTCTAAAAATGGGGATTTTTTTCTTTCTCTCGTTTTTTTTTTTGAAATTGTAATTCCGTCACTGCAAATCACGTATAATGTAATTCTTTTAAAAAGAATTTTTCACATTTTAATTTTTTATTCTTTGCAATTTTTTAAACATTTAATTTTTTTTTTATTCAAACATCTAATTTTCTAAAAGTATTTTTTTCTAATATTTAATTTTCTTCTTATAATTTAATTTGTAATTTTTTTTTAATTCGAACATCTGATTTTTTTAAAATTTAAACATTCAAATTCTTTTTACAGTTTAAATATCTACTTAAAAATTTTGTTAATAAAGCGTTTAGTTTCTTTTCATTTTGATTTACAGACCAAATTTTTTGTAGGCTAACTTTTTTCCTTTTAATTTAAATAACCTAATTTAATTAACATATTTTTTTCATTTAACATATTTAATTTTTTCTTTTAAATTTCAAAAATAAAACTTCAAGTCCCTAAAGTTTCAAAAAGGCGATATTTTTTTTATTCTTGTTTAAAATTGTATTTTATTGCAAAAATTATTTCGTGTATTAAAGAAAATTAATTGTAAATTGAATAAATAAAGAAATAAAAATAAATAAATAAATATTTAATTAACATTTAAATTTAAATTATTTTCCATTTAGCAAAAAAATATTTTTCAACGATCTATTAAAATAGAAAGTAAATTTCGTTCAATAGAAGGTTAAAAAATGAAAACGTAGTAACATTTTGCTCATTTATTTTATTTATTATTTTTACTTATTTTTTCGTTCAAAACTTTTTAAAAAATTTAATTTCTTTTCTTTTTATCTAAAATTGAGATTTAAAAAAAAAATTTTTTTGTGAATTTAATAAAACACTGATTTGAATAATAATTGTTTTCGAATTTAATATTGACATGAATAGAATGGATATTTAATTTTCAATAAGTATTATTCGGCCCTCGTGATAAAATATACTTCAATGAGAATACACATCACTTTTTCAATTTGTATCTCATGCCTATTTATATACATACACACATAATGACAAAATGTGAAATCATTGTGTAAATTGAATAGGAAATTAAATTAGTTCGAGCAACGTGTTTCTTTCAATGCGAAAATTACGAAACACGAAAATCATTGCTTTGGTCACTAAAATGAAATTTAAAGCAATACCAAACAAATCGATAGGAATGCAATTAGGTCACTTTGAATTTTAATTTTCAATGATTCATTTTTATTTTTCTTCCTTTCTTTTTTCAATGCATACGCAATTTTCTTTTTCATCTTCTCTTTCAATATAATTTCAGAAAAAAATTTTTTTTTGTTGATAACTTGACTGCTATTTTAAAAAAAATTTCCACATCAGAATAAAAGGTAATGTTTGGCAATAAATTTTATGTTTAAAAAAAAATTTTCTACCTTATACACAGCGAAAAAAAATTTATTTGAAACAAATAAATTATTACTTGTCTATAATAAATATTTACTTGAAACAAATAATTTTTTAAGAGTCAATTATTACTTAATTCAAATAGATAAAATTTTTGTCTCAAATATTTTAATATTTCTCAATATATATTAATATGTTTAGACTTTAAATAAAAATTTACTTAATATAAAGAAAATTTATTTGATTCAAGTAAATATTTATTTGTTCATATTTAGATTATAAAATTAGATAATAATTAGTTATTTAAAAAAATAAGGTTTTGTCAAACTTAATAACAATTTCTAATAATTATTTACAAGTAATTTACTTTTTGTATTATTTAAGTATTTATTAATTATTTATTGGTATATTATTATGCATTATTTACTATTGAATCAATTTACATTATTTGCTATGAATATTATTAATTATTAATTATTGGTATTACGTATTAATTAGCATTTATTTCCTACGATGGAACAAAAATTAAATATTATTTAATATTATTTATATCATCTCGTGAAATTAATTCAATTTAAATTAGAGTTGAATTGGAATTTATTCGGTAAACATGATTTAATTGTATGTATTCAATGTCGGGGAGTAAATTTACGTATATATTGTATATATATATATATGTATAATGCAAAATATATATTAGCAATGTATATATATATATATATATATATATATATATAAACCTATACCTTAAGACGAATGACTAAGCTCTCATCAAACTTGAAACCGAGTTTACTCTCTGCGGCAAGTTTAGTCAAATATTTTAATTTCCTTATCATCAAATATATATAGTCATCTTATTTACACCCCGATTCAATACAAATTTCCACTTTCATCATCTTTAATCACATTCAGTCTTAAATTAATTAATTAATTAATTTTAACTATTTTGTTATCAAGTTTTTGAATTTTTTATTGACTGTAATAGTAATTTATCTTATTAATCAATTTCAAGCTAGAAGCAAATTGATTTTGAATTTCTAATTGGGAATTATTTTTTAATATTTTCAATATTTTTGACAAATAGCAATTTTTTTACTTGTTTTATTCAATCGAGTTTGAATTTCGCGCCGGAAACATCGCTGTTTGTCCGTCCAGATGGCACGACGTCTCTCTCGCAATAGAGATGAATTAAATTCTTATTGAAGTTTATATTAACAGTGTAAATGATAAATAATAATATTTAATGTTATTTAATAAATAATAAATTAAATAAATTAAATTAATTAATTTATTAACCAATTAAATTTAATAAATTATAGTAATAAAATGAATATAAATAAATAAAGTTTAACTAATAGTTCAATAGTGATAGTAATTAATAGTAATGATAATTAATTCTAATTAATAGTAATAGTACTAGTAATTAACTAAAATAATCTTCGGATTACGAAAATGTGCAGGTATTTTTCATAATTTATAGGTAATAAAACATAAAAGTAATAGTTGTAATTAAAAAATTAAAAAATTTTTTAAAATTGTGATCAACAAATAAATTATTTATCAAAATTCATTTTTAAATAATTAAATTCTTGTGGAAAAATTTATTAAAATAATAAATATACAAATTATTGGAATTAAGAAAAATTTTTGAAACAAATTAAAATTTTGCAATAAACTTCTTTAAAATTTTTTAAAATATTTGAATTTAATTATTTTCGAAAGTAATTGGATTCTTGTGATAAATATTGTTATTTATGAAAATAATTGACTTCCTGCGAATGATTTTATTATTTTTAAATTGGGATAATTTTATTAAAACTTTAGTAGAACATTAAAAATTATAGAATTAAGAAAATTTTTTGAAAATAATTGAAATTTTGCAATAAATTTTATAAAAATTTCGGATAAGAATTTAATTTCGTCGAAGAATTTTTCTTTTTTTTCTGAAGATAGTTGTAATATTGACGACGATTTTATTTTTAGGTTTATTGAAAATAATTGTATTTCTGCGAAGAGTTTTATTAATTTTGAAAATATAATTAAATCCTTGTGACGAATATTTGTTATTTATGTGGAAATAAATGAATTTTACAATGAATTTTATAAAATATTACTAGATAGAATTAAATTTCAGCAAAAAAATTTGCTATCTATAAAGAATAATTTAAATGTTGATAAGAATTTTTTTAATGTTCTTAAATAATTGAATTCTGAAATTAATAATAAAAAATAAAATTCTTTTGGTGAATATTTGTTATATATATGAAATAAATTGACTGATTGCGAAGAAATTTATTTTAAAAATGTCTAATAATTGAATTTCTGTGCAATTTTTTTATTATTTATGAAAATAGTTAAATATATGAGTACAAATTTACTGAAACTTTTTTTTAAATAATTACATTTGTTTGGGAAACTTATTAAAATAATAGTTATATTGAAAATCATTGAAATGAGTAAAATTTTTGAATATAATTAAATTATGGAGAAAAAATTGGTTATTTTTGAAGATAATTGTAATTTTGACGAGAATTTTTCTTTAAATTCGGAACATAAATGAACTTTTGTAAGAAGAATTTTATTACTTTTGAAAATAACTGAATTTCTGCAATTATTTACAACTTCTCCAAAATTCTAGTTTTTTGAAAATGTTTTTAAATAAAATTTTCTATACTTACATTATTATTAATAAAATTAATTAAATATATATTAACAAATTTAACTGAGTTCAAGAAGAATGTGAATTAATTAAGTTTTTGCAAAAATCTAACTTAATTAAAATTTCTAATTAAATTCATTGAAAATTTAAATTTCCCAAAATTTCAATTTGAAACCTTTTGAAGTTCATTTATTCAAAAAAAATTTGAACGCAACTCTTTTAAAATGGAATTAATTTTGAAATATTTACATAAAATCACTCATTAAATAATTTGTTAGTAATAATTTTATGATAGATTTTTAAGAATTAAGTTATTTAGAAAGAAATTATTCTCCCAATGAAAGAAAAATGAAAATTGCATATTAAATTTTGTAAAAGTATTTTACAATTTAGAGAAAAAATGCAACCTTTTTAACCTTTATTTTTAAAACCAAAATTTTGATATAAAAAATACTAAACTTTAAAAAAAACTTGTGTGAAATTTAGTAAAGTAATATTAAAATAAAATTAAAATTCTTGATATTTGATATAATTATACTAAATTCCACATAATTTTTTTTAAAGTTTAGTATTTTTTATATCAAAATTTCCGTTTGTTGCACTTTTTCCCCAAATTGTAAATTACTTTTACAAAATTTAATATACATTTTCTTTCAGTTGCAGTTGTAGAAATAGAAAAAATTGAGAGTTTTATTATTAACGATAATAAATAATTAATAGCAAAAGTACGTGAATCAGTGACAGTAATAAATTCCAATTGTTAGTCCTACTAATAGTCGATAATAGTAATAATAATAAAAAATTAAGAAATAACAAAAATAAAATTAAAAAATAACAAAAACAGAATTAAAAAAAATATTATTGATGCATTGAAAAATAATTAAAAGATTAATTGCAACAACTCGCGAAATTATATTACGAAAATTATAATATAGATTGGAAATATAAAAAAAATGGTACACAATAAAAATTTTTACTCATCGACTAGAATAATGAAAATGCAGCGCTGTAATAATAAACCCTTTCGTAATTTCAATAATGCGCGATAATCACCTTCATTAATCTAAAATAATAATTTCACTGGAGACATATTTAGTAAAAGTGTATTAATTAGATTACATATCAGAATCGATATGGAAGTGGGACATGTGTCTTATCCGTATATATATCTAACTTTGACCTATTACACAAAAATCTTACTTTTGCATATTAAATGAGAGGCGCTCTTATAAGCATTAAAGGTGGTGAGTTGAGATTTTTCCTCCATTTCATTTTTTTTCTTCCACTTTTAACTCGAATTAACTTTACTTCTTCTTCTCCTTCTTTATTTACTGTTGCATTCTCCCTTTAATTTTTCAACCGTATTTATAGTGAACTAATTTCTGTTTTCATTTAATTTATATTTTTCTAATATTATTTATTATTTTATTATTATTAATATTTACTTCTATTATTACTGTCGCACTATTAATTAGAATTAAATTACTATCACTACTAATTAGTATTTATAGTGAACTAATTTCAGTTTTCATTTAATTTATATTTTTCGAAAACTATTTATTTTTTTATTATTATTTAATTTACTATTATTAATACTATCGCACTATTAATTAGAATTAAGTACTATCACTACTAATTAGAATTAATTAGTATTACTACTAAATACTAATAATTACTTTCAATATTAATTACTATTACCATTAATTACTAATAATTACAAATACTATTAAATACTAATAATTACTATTACTATTAATGATAATTAATTACTGTTCCTATTAATTAATTAATTAATTACTAATAATTACTATTACTATTAATTAGAATTAATAACTATCCAATAATAATTAGAATTAATTATTTTAAAAATTAATTTAATAAATAATTAATTTCTATCACTAAAAATTACAATTAAGTACTGCACTATTAAATTTTCACTTCCCTTGCAACCTTCGACGAGATTCATTATAAAATAAAAAGAAAATCCTTTTTTCAGAAAATAATTTTTTTTTGCCACTGAAATTTTCTAATTGGTAGTAACAGTTATTAACCAGTAATGATGCGCTTTATTGAAGAATGCAAAATCTGAATAAACTTGGGGGTCTATAATATTTAAAAATTTATTAGGTTTCATTTTTAGTGTATAGTATATATTCAAGGGAAAAGAATGTAGTGTAAGTTTCATCATTACTGCGGTGCATTGCTATATGTCGAGTGGTTTTTTTTTAACGAGAGGATCATAAAAAATGTGGACATATCCCTCTTGATCTGAAAACCTATACGTATACCTATATATATTCGTATGTGAGTGATGAAAGAGGATATTAGCTCAACGCACATTTTGCGAGCTTAGTTGCGGTTACAAATTTCCGTCGTAAAATTATATTTTCCAATGGGATAGCAGGAAAAAAAACATAGAATTTCGATAACTATTTTTTAGCTACTCGTATAAAATAATCGAAAGAAAATATTAACTTCACTTGACGATCGGTTTGGAGAAAAGAAAAATGAGTTTTTTTGAAATTGAAAAGGTTATTTTGTTATTTACTGGTGAATTACTACTAACAGTTATAGTGGCGGCTGCTACTACGAACGACATAAAATTTTTTTTAAAACTAGAATTGAAAAATTTTTAAGTATATTTTTGAGTATTCTATACTTTTATTTTAGTGTATTTTTAAGTATATTTTTCATTTCAGTATTCTGCGATTTTTTACTTTTAAAGTAGAAAAACTCCATGTGTAGTCAGACACCATAAAATAATTAAATAAGAGTTAAAATTTTCCCGGTGACTTTTTAAACTATATTTTTAATGTTTACCAATTTACGATTTTACCTTTCGAGTAGAACAACTCCACATTTATTCAGTCACCATAAAAAATAATTAAATAAGACATTAAATTTTTTAAGTAGAGTAGATAAACTTTTGATGTATTTTAAAAATTTTTAATTCTAAGTAATTCAACTTTCAGAGTGAATAAAATTTTCAGTTGTGAGTAGCAATTAAGAAAGGGGAATATTTAATAAAGTCAGACGCCTAAAATTGAAAATTTGGATAATTTTTCTCAGTCATTGTAAATCTTTAATTTATACAATTTTTTTCTTTAGTCACAGAGACAAATTAATTTCATTTCATTCTATTTCAAATTAATTCTACTTAAAATTTATTTCAATTAAAATAATTTCTCTACAGAGAATTCAAAATTAAAAAATTGAAAATTTGAAAAATTTTTCTCAGGTATTGTAAATCTTTAATTTGTATACAATTTTTTTTTTAATAAAAAAGAAAATTATTTACAAACTAAAATTATTTTCAATTAGAGTCAGACACGGAAAAATTATTTGTGAGCAGGAAATTAATTTTAATTTGAGTAAAATAAAAAAATAGTGAATAGTAAAAGTAACTAAAACACATTTTATTCAATTTCATTCAACTAAATATATAATTTTGTTCCACTTAAATATTTTAAACTACTTTCAAACTTTACTAATCGTAATAAAAACATAACATTATTATTATTATTATTTATATTATACTTTTTATTATTAATATTATTAATAATATTAATATTACACAAAAATATTAGATAAAATAGTATAATAAGATTTAGTTAAGTGTAAAAAAATGAAGAATTAAAATAAACAATGAATTAAAGTTCGTAATAATTAGAAAAAATTTTATTATTAAGTATAATTACGAACTAAATCTAAAATATTTACGAAATACATTAAAACATTAAAATAGTGCGTGATTATTGCATTTTATGATTATTAGCATTATTATTGCACACTCGAAATTTTACAGTTGATATTACGAAATCATTAATTTAAATGAAACTCTCTTCTTATTTTTTGATATGTCTTTAAAAGTTGCGGTGTTTCTTTGGAAAACTTCTTAGTTTAAGTTTAAACGGTTTTTAAAAGTTTTAATAGAGTTTCACGTGGGGCATTGAAAGAATTGCGCAAAAAAAATCATGTTATACCTGTTAGCGTGATGGGAAAGTTTCAATTTATTACGAAAAAATCTTTTTTTAAAGTGTTTAATGAATAAATAAAAAATTAATTGAAAAGAATAAATTTTTTTAGTAAAAAAAACATTTTTATTATTCTCTGTGAATTTGAATTAGTAAAAATGTAGGACAATTGGAATTTTTGCTTTTGAATTAGTAATAAATAAGTAGAAATAAATAAATAATAAATTAAGAAATTAATTTAGCCATTAATAAATGAATAAATCAATAAATACTAAAATAATAAATAAATATATCATAAATAAATTGTTAATTTAATAAGTACTAATAAATTTGTAGCAATTACTATTTATTAGTAAAATAAATTGAATTTACTAATTCAAAAGCAAAATGTCAGTCACTAATTCAAATTAATGAACATTTTTACTAACTAAAATTTAGAGAGAACATATTTTATTGTTTTTTTAATAATACCTAATATTTTGTTCGAAAGTCTAAAATAGAATAAAGAAGGGCAGTGATGTGCAAAAGTTTGAATATTTTTAAAATTAATAATTAATTAGAAATTAAAATTATCAGTTGTCACGGTTCGCTTCTAAAAAATTTCTCGTCTTTATAGAATTAAAAGTTTTTCATCATAATTTATTAATGAATTTTTAAGACTTTTGCATATCACAGACCTATTCCTTATTGTATTTTAGACTTTCTTGCAAAATTTCAGCTAAATTGATTAATTATTCAGAGAGAAAAGTGGTAGAAAAAATTACCATTGAATTTCTCACATGCTGTTAAATAGATTAAATAACTAAAATGAAAAAATAATTTTCTTTACTCAAATTACTCAAAAAATTTACTTAATTCTATGATTTTTAATATTTTACTAAAACTTTAATAAAATTTCTCAAGAGAATTCAAATATTTAAAAACAATTCTGACCATGTAATACACAAATATTGAATTATTTAGAAAAACAAATAATTTTACAGCAATTTAATTATTATAATAATATATAATTAATAATAATAATTAATAATAATTATATAATTATTAAAATCAGATGTTTTAAGAATTTTATTTAATTTGCGATTCAATATTATATTCATCAATTAGAAAATACTTTTAAGAGATTTAATTATTTTTAATTTTATAAATAATAAAATTTTAATAAGGTAATAAATTGTCACGGATCGCTTCTATTAAATTTCTCGTCTTTATAGATTTTAAGTTTTTTATAATACTTTATTTTTTAATAATTAAGACTTCTGCACATCACAGCCCTTCCTTATTGTATTTTAACCTTTTTTGTAAAATTTCAGCTTAATTTATTTAAATATTCATAGAGAAAAGTGCAGGGAAAGAAAGTTATACACTGAAAAAAATATATTTAATTCAAATAACCGATTATTTGACTATTATCAAATAAATATTTACTTGAATCAAATAATTTTTATTTGAATCAATTAAATAGTATTTGCTTCAAATACTGAAATATTTGATTCAAGTAAATATTTATTTGAAAATAGTCAAACAATTGGTTATTTGAATCAAATTTTTTTTCAGTTTATCAAAAGTACTACCCAGCTGAAAAAGTTCTATAGAATTTCACTAGAATCATTCTATAGAATCGTTCTATATGAATTCTAGTGAATATTCTATATTCACAAATTTTAATATAACTTTACTAAATTTTTTATGTGTAAAAAGAGTGCTTTTTATATGTGCGAACGAAAAGTGTAATATGTGTAAATCGTAGCGTAGAAATATAATACTCACTACTCAGTATTTCCTTCGATTCGTCACTTTAATCCAAGGTAGTTGTTTCTTTTCACGACAAAATTATGAATAACTTTATTCATTTCGCGGATTCTTTATTTTTTAAATTCTTTTCTTTTTAACTCTTTTATTTTTTTAAATTATTTTACAGATCAATATTATCTTTTACTTTTATCTTTTCAATTGTATCACTTTATTTATTCTTTATTATTTTAATCATATATTTTTTTAATTCAACCTTCTTTTTTATTATTATTTATATTTATTTTTCTCAATAAACTTCTTATTAAATTCTTTAAACTGCTGAGATTATTTCACATCAATACGGCTAACTTGCCGGACTTAAACTTCAGGCTTCTATTGCCTAGACGAAGGAATGTTAAATTCAATTGCATCTCTTATTTAAAATAGAATTGGATTTTTATCTAATTGAAATGCATTGGATTAAAATTATCAAATCGAAGAATGTCCCTTTTGTGAAATTACAAAGGGTTGTTTTGTGTAAATGTTTTTAAAGTTTGTTAACAAAATGTTATGTAATTTGTTGTTTATAATTTTGATTTTCAGGTATTGTAAATAATTATTTATGATATAAAAAGTTACGGAGTTCGGCCGTAACATTTCTAACGGTCAAATGCTGCGTTAAATAGATGAAATAATTAAAAGGAAAAAAATTTTCCGTATTCAAATTATGATTTTGATGTAAAAAAAAATGTAAATTAAGGAAATTCTTTGATTTTAGTGTGTCCATTGAGCTAATTAAGCAATCAGGTTGTTATGTGCATGCATTCGTCTTCTCGTGAACTCTTGACAAAATGACCTTCATTAGTCTTGAATCTCATATCTTTGTGAATAGCACGTATAATACGTGAATGCTGCACTATCTCTTCCATTTTGGAGGGTTAACGAGGTGCAGTATGTGAGCAAAAGAGAGAGAGAGAGGGAGAGAGATTCTGTCTAAATTGAACATGCACGTCTTATCAATCTCTGTTGTGGTTGATTGCCTGCTCGAAAAGTAATGATATTTCCCACACCGCGTGCATGTATATATTTTGATATTTGGTCATCAAAATTCGCCTCATGCAAAGGGGCCACACACAAACGGAAAAGTTAAACTTGCGATGTGCCCTTGTTGATTATCCCTGATTCAGTCAACAGAACCAATCTCTTCGACACGACTGATTTCCCCAGTCCCGATATATACTATATTATCCAATATGCGCTCAGTTAATTTTCAACCTAATTAGTGTAAACCTCAAATTTACACCCAATGACAAACATCTTCGTGTCACGCTTTATTGATTTTTCACTACTCTTTTTGAGTTTTTTTTCTTTTTTTTGTTGTTGTTGGACTTTTCGAAAAAGGAGCAAAGAGAAATTGGGTCAAGTTTAAATCTTGTTGAAGTATTTTAATTTTATTTAGTATTTTTTTGTACTATTTATGCTTTGATTTTTAATTTACTACTTTTATTTATAGTTATTTCGATTTTTTTTAATTCGTATTTTTATTTTGAACTAGTAACAGTTATAAATAATAAACAAATATAAGTAATGAATGAAACGGCTAATTTTAGCCGTTTTATGATAAACAAATATTAATAATAAACAAATAATAATAATAAAATAAAAAATAATAAAATAATTATAATAATAAAACAAAAAATTTGTTTTAACAATAAACAAATAATAATAAAATAATTATAATAATAAAACAAAAACTTTGTTTTAATAATAAACAAATAATAGAAAATAAAAATAATAAAAAAAACAATAAAATATAAAATAAATAATATAAATAAATAATAAACAAATATAAGTAATCTACAAAACGGCTAATTTCTTACATAAATTATGTAATAAAATTAACAATCTTTCAAAAAATAGAATTTAAAAATTTTTAATTGAAATATAGATCACGTATAGGTATTCTGAGACAGAATATTTAAAGAAAAATTAGACAAGCTACTGGAAAAATAAATTCTTTAGAATCCATAAAAACATTCAGAATTTTTGTGTGTTTTTTTTAATTGAACTTTAAAAGGTTTTAATATTAGTAGAACTAACAATTGAAATTTATTACTGTCACTAATTCACGTACTTTTGCTATTAATTATTTATTATCGTTAATAATAAAACTCTCAATTTTTTCTATTTCTACAACTGAAAGAAAATGTATATTAAATTTTGTAAAAGTAATTTACAATTTGGGGAAAAAGTGCAACAAACCGAAATTTTGATATAAAAAATATTAAACTTTAAAAAAAATTATGTGCAATTTAGTATAATTATATCAAATATCAAGAATTTTAATTTTATTTTAATATAACTTTACTAAATTCCACACAAGTTTTTTTTAAAGTTTAGTATTTTTTATATCAAAATTTCGGTTTTAAAAATAAAGGTAAAATAGGTTGCATTTTTTCTCTAAATTGTAAAATACTTTTACAAAATTTAATATACAATTTTCTTTCATTGGGAGAATAATTTCTTTCTAAATAACTTAATTTTTAAAAATCTATCATAAAATTATTACTAACAAATTATTTAATGAGTGATTTTATGTAAATATTTCAAAATTAATTCCATTTTAAAAGAGTTGCGTTCAAATTTTTTTTGAATAAATGAACTTCAAAAGGTTTCAATTTGAAATTTTGGGAAATTTAAATTTTCAATGAATTTAATTAGAAATTTTTATTAACTTAGATTTTTGCAAAAAATTAATTAATTCACATTCTTCATGAATTCAGTAAAATTCATCAATAAATATTTAATTAATTTTATTAAAAATAACGTAAGTATAGACAAATTTTGTTACAAAGATTTTCAAAAAAATTTGAATTTTTGAGAAGATGCAAATAATTGCAGAAATTCAGATACTTTCAAAAGAAATAAAATTCTTCTTACAAAAATTCAATTATGTTCCGAATTTAAAGAAAAATTCTCGTCAAAATTACAATTATTTTCAAAAATAACAAATTTTTTCTCCACAATTTAATTATATTCAAAAAATTTTCTCATTTCAATGATTTTCAATATAACTACTATTTTAATAAATTTCCCAAACAAATGTAATTATTTAAAAAAAAGTTTCAGTAAATTTGCACTCATATATTTAACTATTTTCATAAATAATAAAAAAAAATTGCACAGAAATTCAATTATTAGACATTTTTAAAATAAATTTCTTCGCAATCAGTCAATTTATTTCATATATATAACAAATATTCACCAAAAGAATTTTATTATTTATTATTAATTTCAGAATTCAATTATTTAAGAACATTAAAAAAATTCTTGTCAGCATTTAAATTATTCTTTATAGATAACAAATTTTTTTGATGAAATTTAATTCTATTTAGTAATTTTATTATAAAATTTATTGTAAAATTCAATTATTTCCATATAAATAACAAATATTCGTCACAAGGATTGAATTATATTTTCAAAATTAAAAAAAGTCTTTGCAGAAATCCAATTATTTTAAATAAATCTATAAACCAAATTGTCGTCAATATTACAATTACCTTCAGAAAGTAAAAAGAAAAATTCTTCGATAAAATTGAATTATTTTCGGGAATTTTTATAAAGTTCATTGCAAAATACAGTTTTTTCATAAAAATTTTCTTAATTCTATGATTTTTAATATTCTATTATAATAAAATTTCCAAAGAGAATTCAATTATTTAACAAAAATTTTTGACAATGTTCTACTCGAATGTTCAATTACTTAAAAAAAAAAATTTTACAGCAATTCAATTATTTAAAATAGAATTTTCATAAATTTTCCGAGAAAATCAGATGTTTTCAAAATTTAACAATAAAGTCTTTGCAATTCAATATTACATTCATAAATTTAAAAATACTTTTTAGAGATTTAATTATTTTCATAAATAATAAAATCATTCGGAGGAAAGTCAATTATTTTTATAAATAACAATATTCTTGATAAGAATTTAATTATTTTCTTAAGTAATAAAATTTGTTTAATAGTTGTTTTATTTTTTTTATTTAGTATTCTTTTTTTAAATAGTATTTCTATTCCTTTTTTTTGTTTAGTATTTTTACTTTGAAATTTTTATTACTATTTTAATTTATCATCGTAATTTACTGTTTTTATTTATTTTTTTATTTAGTATTTTTCTACAACATTTTGTTTTTAATTTTTTAATTTAATTTTTTTTAATTTACTACTTTCATTTAATATTTTTATATTTAAAATATTAATTTTTCCATAATAAATGTTGTTAAGAGTCAATTTTTTTATCCAAGGGTAAAAAGGACTTTGGCGAAAATAAAATAAATTTCATTTGCTACTACTACTAGATTTTTTTCACATTTATTCCTTAATATCGTACAAGAGAGCAATACGCAGGTGTATTAATAAATAAATAAATAAATAAAACTTAATAAATAATTTATTTATATATAAAAAAAAAATATTTTTATCCTTTTTTCTTTCCTCAAAAAATGTTCTTATTTCGAAGGCGACGTCATTTCTACACAGAAGAGAAGTTTGTCTAGCAATATATTTAATAAACAAAAATTTAAAAAAATTATTAATTATTATTTTTTTTCTATTTGCAAAATACCATTTTTTTCTTCTTAGAAAATTGTTTCAATTTCTTTAGAACGAAAAAAAAACATTATCCCCTCAATTTATAATACATACATATAGAAGAGAAATTGTTTTCAATATTGTGCAATAAACCACAACGTCATGTTCGTGGTTGTGGGTTCATTCCTGTTAAATTGTAATTGATTCAGTGAAAGCAATTTCTATATTATTATAGATTTAAAACCCGTCGTTAAATATTTCACGATATTTTACACTTTCTATATATATATATATATATATATACATATATAAAATTTTCCGCAGTCTTTTGAACGTGATTGATCGATAATTTTATCAAGCGCAATTTTATATAGAAAGAAAGAAGGGGAGTATTAAAAAAAATGGGTAAATTAAAAAAATTTGAAAGAGATAAGTGTCTATAATAAAAAAAAACGAGAATAAATATAAAATAGAAATTATTTTACGTGATCAAATAGTATAAAAAGGAGAGAGTGAACTTTTATAATTGGATAGATATGATCATCGAGAAAAATTTCCCCCTATACGAAAATAAATAAATAATTTTTTATCGCATTTTTTAACGTATTATTGGATCGATTTCCTAAGATGGAGTATTTTTATATTTTTTTTATTTAAATTGCTTACTACATTTTCTTCTTTAATTATTTTCTTTATTTACATTTTTTATTTTTGTTTACTTATTATATTTTTATTTTCTTAATTTTTTACAATTTTTCTATTTTTTATTAACAAATTAAATAAATTTTTTCATCATAAGACTTTTTTTACTGTTTGTTAACTCAAGATTTTTATTCTTTTTTACAACAATTTTTTTTTACTTTTTTTTTACTATTTTTTTTTATTTATTTAAAATTTTTGTTATTTATTTAATTTTTTGTTTTGTTTCTTTATAAAATTTTTATTATATTTATTTATAATATATGTTTTCTACGGTTTATTTATTTATTTAATAAATTTCTTTCGTCGTGTCACTGTTTTTTATTGTTTATTTACTCTTTTTTAATTATTTATTATTTTCACTACTTACTATACTTTTCATTTTCGTTATTTATTAAATTTTTAATTTAGTTTACTTATTATATTTTTATTTTCTTAATTTATTACAATTTTTCTATTTTTTTATTATTTATTATTTTCACTACTTACTATACTTTTCATTTTCGTTATTTATTAAATTTTTTATTTTGTTTATTTATTATATGTTTATTTTGTTTATTTATTACTTTTTTACAGTGCTTATTGATTATATTTTTATCTTGTGCATATATTGCAATTTATTTCAGCTTTACGTTTTGTTTATCTATTACATTTTTTTATTTTCTATGTATTTATTTGTTATGCTTTTTTCTTCACAAACTTTTTTTTATTGATTGTTTGCTTGTTTCTACTTTATATTCCCTTGTTTTTTATATACGTGGCTTACTATATTCGTTATTTTATTATTTTGTTTGTTTACTATATTTTCTATTTTGTGCATTAATTACATTTTTATTCGCTTATTAATTATATTTTGATTTGTTTATTAATCGGATTCTTATTCGTTTCTTAATAAAATTTTTATTTGTTTATTAATCACATTTTTAAGTTGTATACTAAATATATTTTTAATTTTATTTATTAATTACAGTTTTCCTATTTTTTATTCACTTCTTTATTATATTTCAATGTTTTATTATTATAATTTATATTTAACAAAAAAAATTTGCTTTAACAATAATTAGAAGTAATTTTATTAATATTTAATTCAGTCTAGATACTTTTATTAATTTTCTTTATAACTATTTTTATTGTAATTAAATCAAATTTTTTTTAATTAAGTTATTTTTGTTATTTTAATTGAAATTAATTCCATTTGTATTTGTTATTAATTTAATTATTGTAACAGAATTCAATTTTTATAACTTTTCTTCGTGATAATAATGTTTTTTTCTTTTTTCCATTTATAAATATAATGAAAATATGATAAATAAGCAAAACAAAAATTAAATAAATAACGAAAATTAAAAATAAGTAATGGAAGTAAAAAATAATAAAAATAATAAATAATTCAGTTATAAGTTATAAATTATTAAAAAGTATTAAAAACGTATTTCTTTGTAATTCAAAGAAATATGTTTTTAATAAAATTTAAAATGTTTTAGAAATTGATTTTTTCGAGAACATTTTGTTTTTAGAATTTGTTTAAATATTTTTTTTTAAATTAAAAAAAAATTTTTTTTTCAATAATAAGTATCGAATTTTTGTTTAGAAAAAAGATTTTCCTTTCATTTACTCAAATATAAATCGGTTTTAACGGAGATAAAAATCTTTTAAGGAAAAGCAATTCAGAGTTGTCCTGATCGAATCTAAAGGTTTTTGTCGAGGGAAACAAGAAAATCTACTAAATTTTTCAAAGCGCAGTCTCCCCTCCATTGCCCTTCTCGTTGAATTCTTATTTACTTGCGAATTTCCTCGGATTGTTAATACTTCATGAACACGGGAATATTTTTCTCCCATGGTTTCTTTCTTTCTATTTTTCTTTTTTTTCTTTATTATTTATTTATTTATTTTTCCTTTTATCAATGTCTCGGCTCTCAGAAACCATTGATACTGTGTGTGTGTGTGTGTGTTTGTGTGGCTTTTTTCCAATAACAAGTTCCTTTCTTCCTAGCGGAGAACACTATCAAAATTCTACAATAGCTTTCACACGCTGTTTAGCAACAGTTTTTTTTCTCTCCTCTCCTTTTTTCCATTTCAATTCAACATAAAGATCACGTACACTGATGAATAAATTAAATTATAAAATCTCTTCTTTCAATCGATTTCGAGTAAGAAAAAGAATTGCTCGCGAATTTAGATTGAACAAATGAAGATAAATAAGAGAATAAATAATATTTTACTATTTCAATTTTTTATCGAATAAATTTTCTTAATTTATTTATTTTCATTTAATTACAATTTTTCATTATTTACATAATTTTTATTACCCTATAAACAATTATTATCATCGTACTTATACAATTTATACTTTTATAGTGAAAACTGAACCTGAGAAAAATTTTAACTGAACCGATTGTGAGAGAGATTTCATGCCATCTGGGCGGATAAACGACGAAGTTTCCGGCGCGAAATTTAAATGCAATAAAAGAAAAAAGTACAAACAAAATTATAATTAGTAATAAAACAACAAATTTATTTTAATAAATATAATTAATAATGTGAAATAATAATAAACTATAATAATAACAATACAAAAAAGTGATAATAATTTTTTTTTTGTTACTACAAATATAATGAATAGAAAATCTTTTTTGTAACTGTCAAATTTATTATTTAATTATTTATTTTATTCATTTTATTATTAATTTAATTTACAATAAATTTATAATTTATACTATTACTGAAGTGAAGCAATTAGTTGAGAAAAAGAGAGGAACGAAATAGGAAGGGAAATTTGTTAGAATTTTTTTTTTGCCCTCCACTCTCGGAGGAGGATATAATTCTCTTCCCTGACCAATTGGAGAAATAAAAACAAGTAGTTGTGCATACCAATGGATCTTTTTCAGTTTCTGTTTTTTCAGTTAACGAGCATCGATTATTTTCTCCCCTATCAAGTAGATCTCTTAAATCTAGGCGAATCGAATTACATTTTAACTAGATAGCCGTTCACATGTCGATGTTCACTGACTTAATTGCGGCTGGACGTAAATTGTTTGCGCAATAAAAATAAATATATACAAATTCGAGTGAAATAATAATTATTAATAACAGTAATTATTAAATAATTAAATAATAATTATTAATAATAGTAATTATTTAATATTTAAATAATAATTATTAATAATAGTAATTGTTTAATAATTAAATAATAAATATTAACAAAATAATTGTGTTCGTTTCAAGGGCGATAATCGTATAATTTTTTTTCAAATTAATAAATAAAAAATGGTAGGTAACTAATATTTTTAATTAGTTAATTTTTAACGTCCGAGTTTTAAATAAAAATACTTAAAAAAAATTAGAAATCATTATTTTCATATTTAGTCATCAGTATATTTTAAAATAAAAAAAAATTTCCCTCCCGACTGTTCAAAAAGTATTTAATAATTATAAATTGAAGGAAAACTAAATTATAAAATCGTCTTTTCCTCCCTATCTATTATCAATCTTCGTAATACACGTGATATCGAAATACAATTTCAATTCACTTTTATTAATGTTGCAAGATTCTGATAAAGGAAGAAATCTTCTATTTAAATGTTCCCCAGACTGTCGGGACTTGCTAATTAAACCAGTAGCTGTTCTCTCTAAGGGTAAAAAAGAAGAGAGAGAGAGAGAGAGAGAGGAAAAATTCTTTTTTCTTTCCCACCGATTCAAAGTAAAATGGGTCAAAGAAAAGGAAATTACTCGAGTTAATCAAATTTTTATTCGCATTGATAAACATTATTTATTGATAAACGTTTCGTCTGCAATTAATTTCTAAGTTATCAAATTGTCCCTCTAACCTGATTATTTATTATTTTCGTCCCACTATTCAAGACATTTTTTTTTATTTATTTATCTATTTAATATTTTTGCTTTTAAACTATTAACTGTAGCAAATGTTACGCACGGTACGTGACGTTTAATTTATTATAATAATGCAAACAACAAAATTTGTTATTTTCAAATTCAATAAAAATTAAAAAAAAAATTTTAAATAAATAAAATAAGTAAATAATTTAACAAATACATTTTTGGATAAATTCATAATAAGAATTTGAAAAATTTACTTATTACGAAAATATTTAATTATTATTGTTTATATTTTCCCAAATTTTTAAATAACTCTCCGTTAGAAATCAATTATTTACGCAAAAATAATAACATTCTTCGGAAGAATTCAATTATTTTCATAAATATTTAAATTCTAGGCAGAAATTAAATTATTTCAATACAATTTTAATAAAATTCAATTATTTTCTGAAATTTGTACAAATCTATTGGAACAATTCAATTTGCAAAAATTCAAGTTATCAAAGTCTTTGCAAACATTCAATTCGCTTGAAAATAATTTTACAAACTTCTATAATAAATTCTTGGAAACAATTCAATTATTTTTCAAAATATTAAAATTCTTCGCAAAAATGAAAATATTTCTATAAATAATAAAACTTTTCTTCGGAATTCAATTATATTCAAAACAATTTTAATAAACTTCAACAATAAAAGTATTTAATTATAATATTTAACAGAAACGATTCCTTTCAAAAATGGAAAGAAATTCTCCAATAAAATTAAATTACTTTCAAAATTTTGTAATTAAAATTATTAAAGAAAATAGATTATTTAAAAAAAATTCAAAGAATATTCTTCGGAAGAATTAAATTATTTTTCATTAATAATAAAATTCTTCAAAAGAATGTCAAACATTTTTAGTTTAATTTTAGTAAAATTTTTCGAAAGAATACCATTTTTTTTAAACTATTAATTAAATTCGATTATTTTCAAAAACTCTGATATAATTCTTCGGAAAAATTGAATTATTTTTTTAAATCGTCAAATTCATAGCAAGAATAGAATTATTTTTAACAGTATTTTATTTAAATATTTCAACAGAATACATTTATTTTTAAAAATATTTTTAAAAAGTTTTTGCTTGAATGCAATTATTTTGAAAATAAAAAAAAATTCTTTTAAAACATTTAATTATTTTGAAAAATGATTTTTAAATTCTTTAAAACAATTTAATTATTTTTAATTTTTATCGATTGTAAGATTTATCGCATGAAATTTAATGATTTTTATGATATTAATTAATAATTAGGTATAAAATTGAAAAAAATTAAAAAATAAGAATTAAAAGAGTTTAGAAACAAAAAAGTAAACTACTAACTTTAAACAGCGAATAAATTACCGGAATCAAACGATTATTAATTATAGGTTATTAATATTATACTATTATTATTAATTTTTATTATCTTTTGTTTTTCTAATTAATTTTGTTTTAATAATGTATTTAGTTAATTTTTCATTATGAATTTTAATTACAGCCAAATTCAAGTTATTTTTATTCTGGAAACATTCTGGGAAAAAAATCTCCTTCGAGGAGACTCGAACTCTAGACAGTGTAATGCGAGTCGAGGGCGCTAACCACATGACTAACTCACTCCTAATTTTTTTATATTATTATTATTATTATTAATATTTTAATTTATAATACTATTGCTACTAATATTATTATTGTTACTCTTTTGTTATCGATTATTATAATTATTATTGTAATAATTGATAATTTTACTAATTTAATTAATTAAATTCCAATTTCAAGCTAAAGAAAAATATTAATTTTCAAATTTTTCCATTGGGCAAATATTAATTTTTTCCGATAGTAAAAAATAATTTTCTTTTACTATCGTGAAAAAAAAATTAACATTCACCAGAGAAAATAAAAAAAAGATTTACAATTTTCTTTCCCCTCGTGAAAAAGAAAATGATTTACAGACCTTCACTGATAGTCGGCATTTGAAAGTTCAGTGTCATGTTAACGGTGGAGTCATTTACCCCATAATTCATAAACTGAGGAACATTCGAACGTTTATATAGGCAAATATACACACAACATAATAGGCGCGGGTTATCTTGATACCTGTAGGGGCATTATATTTTGTATACATATATATGTATACATACATGTTGAATATTCCAAACAACAAGGACAAAATGTCCGTTGCGTTTGTGAGGGATATCGTATATAATATGGAAAAGGTGTTTAGTCAGGGGTTGACCTGAATTCAGGTGGGGCGAATCAATACTTTGCCTGTTCACCTCGCAGTTACCTTGGCAACCAGACTCCTTTCCTTTATTAAATTTTCAAAAGTTGCATTTTTTTGGGCCCTATAATTTTTTTCTTTTTTGGTTTCTTCGAAATTAAAAAGATTTTTGTAAAAATATTTGTGAATTGTAATTTTTATTTTAGATGGATTATTTTTTTTTCTTCTTTATTATTGAAAATAAAATAATTGACGTGTCCACGGTCGGTATGTAGGTTTTCTTTTTTGGAATAATTATTTTCAACTGTCACCGCGCAAATCTATATACACGTGAAGAGAAAAGAGCGCACGTGAGTTGAGTATATGACGTTTTAAAGAAAAATAAAATTTTCCCTTTTTTCGATTTTGAGTAATGGTAACAATTTTTAAAAATAAGTACAAAAAAGTACTTATTTGAAAATTGTTACCATTTCTTTTTATGCTCTCCTAATTATTCCTCTTTTAGTAATTTTAAATACATTTTTCATTTTTTCCACATTATTAAAACTTATTTCTTTCATCAAATTAGTCTAAATATTTTTTGCCATTTTTACAATTTCTATGTTTCATTTATAATCAAACATTGAGATTTATTTTTATTAAAATTTTCTTGTTTAAATTTAAAAAAAAATTAATTCAAGAAAACAAGAATATGTTTTCTGTTGCTACGAAAAGATTTTTTAATATAAAGCAAATTATAGGATTGTTAAAAACTTTTGTTTACAAACGAAATGTTTTATATCCCAGAGAAAAATATTCTTCTTTAAAAATACAGAAGTAAAAAAAAGTAAAAAATATATAAACACGCAAAAGTACAAAAGTAGAAAAATACAAAAATACAAAAATACAGGAATGCAAAAATACAAACACAGAAATTTCAAAAAATGCAAAAACATAAAAATTATGAGGGAGAAAAAAATTTGTAGAAAAATGAATTTGAAGAAAAATAGCGAATAGAGATAGTTTAAAAAATTTATTTCCACTTTTTGAAAAGTACCATTGATGTACATTAATGCTAGTTGAAAATATCATAGACAATAAAATACAGATGATAATAATAATAAATAACCGACATTTTCCGAATCCATTGAAAACACATAAAATAAAAAAGTGATTTCTCTTTTACAACTCGTAAACATATTTTTTTTTATAAACCGTCGCAAAATATGACAATTCTTTCATTACTAAAATTATGATCGTTTATTACTAGAGACAAAAAAAACTGCATATTCCTGTTAAAAAAATATATTTCAAAAAAGACAAAAAAAACGCTACAGAAAAAATGTTTAATTGTTTAATAATCAAGAAACTGCTAATTAACCTCTTTTCCTAGTAAATAATTAGCGAAACAAAAAAAAAATCAGATGAAAGTTTTATTGTAAAATTGCTATTTAAAAATCATTAATTTCTAATGATCAAAGGAGCTGCGCTAATTTTATCCTTCTTTTTATTGTACCTATATACTGTCTAAATATATATTTAGCTGAAGTTTATACATATATATATATATATATATAGTTTTTATTTCTAAAATATCTTTCACATATATAAAGAGGAATTATCATCTGACCTAGGAATTACTGGTTATTTTAGTGACAATTAAAAGTTTCTAAATTGAAAATCAAAAGTTTGTTTAATTCTATTTTGTGACTAAAAGTTTCTAAACGATTTATCCTACTTGGAAATAATATTCACTTATTTAGTAATTCAGTATTTATATTTATATTTAAATTTATGTGAATTATTAGTAAATAATATTGAGTCAAAGTATGTTTAATAAAAATATTATTAAAAAAAATAATAATAATGATAATGATAGTAATAATGTAATACAATTCAATTATTTTTACAAATATTCACAATTCAATGAAAAAAAAATTAAAAATACTAGAATTTCAATAACATTTCATAAAAGAATTCATTTTTATTGGTTTTTTTATAAATTATATTTTTCCAAAAAAAAAATTATTTTCTAAAATTTTAATAAATCCTTTGAAACAAATCAATTATTTTTGTAAGTATTAAAATTTATCACAAGAATTAAATAATTTTTTATTATTTTTAAATAATCAAATTCTTCTCAGGAATTCAATTATTTTCAATTTTCAAAACAAATTTCATAAACTTCATTAATTACATATTTGAAGGGTGGCATGACAAAAGGGGTCAAGCAACAATTCCATGATTTTACAGGAAACAAAAATAAAACATTAAAAAATTTTTCTGGTCATTTAAGAAAAATCTAAAAAAAAACCGTTTCGAGATATTATTTCGCTTTACCAGTGGAAATACAATTTATGGAGATAAACCTACAGATTAGTGAGAAAAATAAGTAAAAGTGGACCATTTTGGGGTTAAGTCAAATGCCCATATTTTCTTTTAAAATTAATTGTGAAAAAATATACAGTTTAAAGAAAAACTGAAAAATTAGTTTGTTAATTTTGAATTGATGAAGTAAATGCAAAACAGTTTGATTCAAAGAAGTTGTTTGTTTTCAAGAAAAATATAAATTTAATTTATTTTTAAAAGTAAACAGTAACGAAATTTTCAAATGCAATCTGCAATCAGGAATATTTAAAAATTAACTGAAGAATAATATTTAGGTTCGGTTGTTGAAAATTAAGTGATGGATAAAACTATTTCTAAATAGACATAAAATCTTCTAGCAAAATTTAATAATGTATTTAATAATATTAAAAATAAGGAATATTTATAACCATATTAACCTATTCATGATAGTATTCGTTTCTTTTGTTTTTTAACTGAATTGCATTGTAAGTAGAAATTTAGGCTATTTTTTTAGTCTTATTTTTATTAAAAACGAGTTTAAAAAGACAATTTACAAGAAAATCCGTTTACAGAAATGTGTAAAAGAATTTACTTGATTTGTTTATAAAAAAATCTCAATTTCGAAAAATTGTGGCTTGACCCCTTTTGTCATGCCACCCTTCATTTATTGATAATTATTAATACAGACATGATTATTTAAAAAGTTCAAAAATTTTTTTAATTCAATTATTTTCAAAGTTTTTAATTAAAATTATTCAAGAAACTTTCCTTATTTAAAAAAAAACCTAAAGTAATTCTTCAAAAGCATTTAATTATTTACAAAAACTAATAAAATTGTTTAAAATAATTTTTATCTGGCAATAATTTTCATACAATTGTAAAATTATTAATTATATTCAATTATTACCAACATCAATTATATTTAATAAATTGAAGAAATTTTTTAATGATTATTGTCAATTATTGTCAAAGTCATTAATTTCGTTTAAAAAGTAAAATTTTTACAAAAAATTCTTTATATTTTAAAATAATAGAAATAAATAGTTAAAGAAAAATATTCAAATAATAATAATAATAATAAAAATTATATTAATAATTAAAATGAAAATAAATTTTTTTTCGCTAAAGTAGAAAAAATTTTTAAGGACATTAAAATTTTTAAATAGAACAAACTTTATATTTAGTCACAACACCATGAAATAAATGATATTTTCAAGTAGAGTAACATTTAAGTAGCACAAGTCGAGATATAGTCAGACGCCATGGATTTATCACTCAGCGAGTAAATTACTCTCAATTAGGCTAAACCTTAAGTAGCATAAGTTGATAATTAGTCAGACACCATTGAAATAGTTATTAAATAAAGGAATTAGATTTTTAAAATTAACATTTCAGTAGTGCAACGTTTAATAGAGTCAGACGCCGTAAACTAGAATTTCGAATACATTTTTAATTCTAATTCAATGTCAATAAATAAAAATGAATAAAAAAATTAGATTTTCTCTTTTTTAAGAAAAATAAGAATAATTTTTAAAATTAGAATGTGATTCATTTACTAGCTATTCACTATTTTTTTTAAACTTACTCAAGTGAAAATTAATCCCCTTCTTACAATTATTTTTTCGTATCTGACTTGATATTAAATTGTATCACTTCTAAAATTTTTACTTTAATTGAAAGTAATTTCAGTTTGTAAATAATTTTTAAAAATTAAAATATCCACGGTGTTTGACCATATGAAAACATGTACTACTTAAAAAATTTGCTCCACTTGTAAAAAGGGGAAATTCTTCAAATTTATGGAAATTTTATTCCTTGTCAAAAGCCCTAGGGAGAAATATAGTTTTTTTTCTTATTTTATTCCATAGTGTCTGACTAAGCATAAACTTGTACTACTTGAGAGATAATTTTTCAAATTAATCCCTCTTTAATCTATTTCATTGTCTTTGTGAGTAAATAAAAAATTGGGAAATTAAAGATTTACAATACTTGAGAAAAATTTTTCAATTTTTTAATTTTTAATTTTTAATTTTATATTCTCTTTACAAAAAATCTTTTAATTAAAATAAATTTTAGGTAGAATAAATTTAAAGTAAAATTAAATGGAATTAATGTAAAATAGAATTAAATGGAATTAATTTGGAAGTAAAATTAAATGGAATGAATTAAAAATAGAATTAAATAGAATTAATTTGAAATAGAATTAAATAGAATTAAGTGGAATTAATTTAAAATTGAATTAAATAGAGTTAATTTGAAACAGAATTAAATAGAATTAATTTGAAATATAATAAAATGAAATTATTTTAAAATAGAAATAAATGGAATTAATTGAAAATAGAATTGAATAAAATTAATTTGAAATATATTTGAATGGAATTAATTAACAACACAATTAAGTAGAATCAATTTGAAATTAATTCAAATTGAACCATACGATTTATATAAAGTAGGATTAATTTTTGAGTATGAGTAAATTTAGATAAAGCACATTTTCGAGTAGTACAAGTTGATATTCAGTCGGACGCCATGAAATAAAATAATAAAACCATATCTAGCATTGGGCGTCTGAACTGAATATAAAATTTTGCACTCGTTGCCAAAATTTCCTCCTCTACACAATATAGTAGAGCCAAATTTCAAGAGTACAAATTTTCATATGGCAAGTCGCCATAAATATTCGTGAGACTTAATTTATTTTCAATTAATGTTTTAAGTTATAAACTTTTTAGTAAATTAATTTTTTGAAATGTTTAGTTAAATTTCAAATAGTATAACTTTTTATATAATTTATTATTATCTTTTTTTAAATTAAAATTTACATTAAAATGACATTCAATATTATTACAATTGCAACAATTGAAAATTGAATAAAAAATTATTATTAATAATTTAATAATATTAATAAAAAATTAATGTCAAGTGAAAAAATTGTCTAAGTATAGAATAACTTAACATTTAGTTGGACATCATAGGAAATAAATATTTAAACTTTAAAGTAGAGTGAAAATTTAAGTAGTAAAAGTTTTCATATAGCCAGACGCCATGGATTTTTCCTTGCAAAAATAAATTATTTTTAGTCGGAATTAATTTCAAGTAGTATAAGTTTATCTTCAGTCAGACAGTATATAAAATAGTAGTTTAAAAAAATTGAATTTTAATTGAAGTAATAAATTAATTAATAATTTTGTTCACACTAATTAATTTAACAAAATTATATATTATAAAAAATTAAAAATATAATAATTTGCAAAAATAAGAATTAATCTCAAAGAAGGAAAAAAAAATAATGGGAATGTTATGTACGAAATACGCCAAGAATTGAAGAATAAAAAAAAATTGTGGTCTATTTCGGAGTATAAGGGAAAAGTAAATGGGATTAAAATGAATGGTTTCACGTGCAGTGTGTGTGTGTTTGGTTTTTGGTCCATTTACCAACATTCATCAAGAGAGATTTCTGTAGGGGGATTCGCAATGTCACATTTAGGAGGCCACTCAACAAGAATGTCAAGCACGTGTACCAATCAAAATGTAAAACGCGTGAAATTCGAAATTTACGATCTTCCTCAAAATAATATTTCACAAATTCGACATTTATAAAGTCACATTCTACAATAGAGTCTCTGTTAATAGTCTCGCCGTCAATTTTCAACCAGACTTACTTTAAATATCTTGATTCTTGTCTTATATATATAAATGACAAGAAAAAAAAAATAAAGGAAGAAAATTTTATTCAAGGGGAACATTTTTTTTCTCCCCTTTCACAAAAATCAGATTATTGTCTCTCCACTCATCGTTATCACCCTAGTTTTTTTTTGGTCGAGCTTAACATAGTAAGACTGAAAAATGATTTGAAATCATCTGGTTGATAAGGTACGTATATTCTTTCTCTCTCTTTTACTCTTTTAGTCTATTTCGCTTTTCTTCATTTTTTCTTTTGCTTTTTTGATAAGGAATGGATTATCGTGTAAAGGAACAACCTCCTTTCTGACAAAACTAATTAATCTTTGAAAATGTTTTCGATCCATCTATGCCTGGAGAGAAAATTACAACTATGATTTTGCAAAGTTTGATTTTATCGATTTGGAAAAAGAGTAATTATTCTTCGCCTCTAGGCAAATTTTGATAAAATCAGAACATAAAGGAAAGTGACGTGAACTGACGACGATTGGCTCAATATTGGACCAATATGTATTGCCAAATATTGGACCAAGATTTCGAATTTTCAACGCGAGTTTTAATTTAAAATTAAATAGATAAAATATTATTTTAAGGTATAACTTCTTTTTAACATAGTTTAAATCTTTGCGAATTTCTCGAATTTTAAGTGAGAATAAAATTTAACGGAAAGCGATATAATAATTATTATTATTATAATTATATAAGAATTAAATAACTAATAAGTAGGTGAATAAAAAATAAATAAGTTACAATAAAATTAAATATTATATAAAGCAATATTTTAAACAATTTTATCCATTTAATTCTATCTTAAATTAATTCCATTTAATTTTACTTCAAAATAATTTCACTTAATTCTATTTCACAGTAATTCTATTTAATTCTACTTCAAATTGCTTCCATTTAATTATATTTCAAATTAATTCTATTTAATTCTATTTCAAATTGACTGTATTTAATACTATTTTAAATTAATTCCATTTAATTTTACTTCAAATTAATTTCACTTAATTCTATTTAATTCTATTTAACATTGATTCCACTTAATTCTATTTTAAATTAATTCCATTTAATTCAATTTTAAATTAATTCCATCTAATTCAAATACAAATTAATTCTATTTAATTTTATTTCAAATTGCTTTCATTTAATTATATTTCAAATTAATTCTATTTAATTCTATTTCAAATTGACTGTATTTAATTCTTTTTTAAATTAATTCCATTTAATTTAATTCTAATATTTAATTCTTTTTTAAATTAATTCCATTTAATTTAATTCTAATACAAATTAAATCTATTTAATTTTATTTCAAATTGATTATATTTAATTTTAATTTCAATTAATTCTGTTTAATTTTACTTCAAAATAATTTCACTTAATTCTATTTCAAATTGACTGTATTTAATTCTATTTTAAATTAATTCCATTTAATTTTACTTCAAATTAATTCTATTTAATTTAGTTTTAAATTAATTCTATTTAATTTTACTTTAAATTAATGACAGTTAATTCTATTTCACAGTAATTCCATTTAATTCTATTTCAAATTAATTCCTATAAATTCAATTTTAAATTAATTTATTTATTTACTTATTTATTTACTCAGAAAGACAATAAAACAGATTAAAGAGAGATTAATTTGTAAAATTATCTAACAAGTAGTACAAGTTTATGCTTAGTCAGACACTATGAAATAAAATAAGAAAAAATAAAAACTATATTTCTCCCTAGGGCTTTTGACAAGAAATAAAATTTCCATAAATTTGAAGAATTTCCCCTTTTTACAAGTGGAGCAAATTTTTTAAGTAGTACAAGTTTTCATATGGTCAGACACAGTGGATATTTTAATTATTTAAAAATTATTTACAAACTAAAATTATTTTCAATTAAAGTAAAAATTTGAGAAGTGATACAATTTAATATCAAGTCAGATACGAAAAAATAGTTGTAAGAAGGGGATTAATTTTCACTTGAGTAAGTTTAAAAAAAATAGTGAATAGCTAGTAAATGAATCACATTCTAATTTTAAAAATTATTCTTATTTTTCTTAAAAAAGAGAAAATCTAATTTTTTTATTCATTTTCATTTATTGACATTGAATTAGAATTAAAAATGTATTCGAAATTCTAGTTTATGGCGTCTGACTCTATTAAACGTTGCACTACTGAAATGTTAATTTTAAAAATTTAATTCCTTTATTTAATAACTATTTCAATGGTGTCTGACTAATTGTCAACTTATGCTACTTAAGGTTTAGCCTAATTGAGAGTAATTTACTCGCTGAGTGATAAATCCATGGCGTCTGACTATATCGCGACTTGTGCTACTTAAATGTTACTCTACTTGAAAATATCATTTATTTCATGGTGTCGTGACTAAATATAAAGTTTGTTCTACTTAAAAAATTTAATTTACTTTTCAAATTTTCCTACTTTAGGGATAAAAAATTTAATGCCTTTTTAACTGTTTCGTACGGTGTCTGACAAAATATAAACCCGAACTACTTAACGTTTACTCTATTGACGAAAAAAATTTCCCCTTTGTCAAAAAAAATCCATGGCGTCCGACTAGCTATGTGAAAATTTGAGTTACTTAAAAGTAAAACTTAAAATCTACTCTATTGAAAAAACCTGATTTTTAAGTCAACTATTTTATTCTCTCTCTCTCTTTCGTCAATATGAAAAAAATTTTTTACATTTCTCTACAATTTCGAATATTCATCCCTTTGTAAAAAAGTAAAGATTAATTTTTTTCTATTTAAAATTTGTTAGGTATTTATTCCGAGACACGAAAATCTGTTCTCGACTTAAGGACATTAATTTGCATTTGGAGAAAATTTATTCCATCAAGAAGCATTTTACACTTACACACACACACGTGATTTTCTATATATTTTTTATTTATTTATACAATCTATTTATTTCAAACTATTTTTAATATTTATTTCGTTACTTATTTATTTTTATTTAATTTTGTTCACTAATTTTTATTTTCAAATTTATTTATTTACTTTTTTATTATTTTAATTTTAAACACTATTCCTGCCTTTCTAATAATTTTCTTCGTTACGCTTTTTGTACACCCATTTATAATAATAAATAAACAAAAAAATAACGAAATAATTTACAAGAAAAGAAAACAAATAAGCAATTAAATACATTGCTCATCATTTTTTTCCACCGTTTTGTTTTGATTAGAGGTAAAAAAAAGGAGAGAAAAAAGATCAAGTTTATAACGAGTTTAAACTTTTAACGAGCCTTTTTTTCGGTAACTTGAAAGTTTTCTAAAAAAAAAATCGTGAAAGAGAGATGAAAGTAAAATAATATATATTGGAAATAGAAATAAAAAAGAGTAAAAGAAAAAGAGAAAAAACAGAATAGAAAAGTTAGTGGATGTTTAATTATACTATAGTAGAAGGACTAACTTGTTCTGGTTAAATTATCGATTGAATTTGCCAAACACTTTTTCGTCTCGTGTGTTAGTTGATCCATTAAAAGATCTCGAAATGTGTTTTTCTTCGAAATTAACCAGTAAGAGCAGTGAGCTCACTAAAACTTTATCGTCACACCGCCCTTCAGTTTTACTCTTACAGGAAAAAAAGGAGAGAAAAAGAATTTTTTTTTGTCAACAATGAACCAAAAAAAGAGAGAGAGAAAAGTAAACAAAAAAAATTTTCAACTTTTCAAGAAATCGCTTGTTTGATTAAAAAAGTTCCTCCCCTAATCATCCTCTCTTGTTATAGAAAAAATGTCTTCGTGTAACGATTCGCAATAAAAAAGAAGAGAAGGAAAAAAAATAGAAGAGAAGAAAACCAAAAAGAAAGAAAACTTCAGAAATCTGCGATTAAATCAAAATTCATTGAAACGATAAATCGTTGTCTCTGCGAGAGACGAAAAATGATTTCATTGCATAAAATTATTATTACTATGATTATTTTTCTTTTAAGAATTTTTCCTATTATTACTGTTTTTTTAATGCATCAAAATATTTTTAGAACTTTTTCATTCTTATTGTTTTTACAGCAAGAATTGAATTATTTCAATACAATTGTAATAAAATTTTGACGAAAAAATTCAATTATTTTCTGAAATTTACAGAAAACCATTGAAATAATTTAATTATTTTGTAAAGTCTTTGCAAACATTCAATAAACAAATAAAAAGAATTTTTCCATAAAATTCAATTACTTTCAAAATTTTCAATTGAAATTATTAAAAAAAACAAAAAATAGTTCAAAAGAATTTAATCAGGATTTTGAAAATTTTTCACCGGAATTCAATTATTTTTTTTTAAATATAATTCTCCACAGGAATACAATTATTTTGAATTTAATTGCTGTAAAATTTCTCGAAATAATACAATTACTTTTAAAAATAGTAATTAAATACAATTATTTTCAAAAATTCCCATAAAATTCTTTGGGAACTATAAAAAAAATCAAAAAAATTCTTTACCAAAAATGCAAACAAAAATTTGGATACATTTCCCCTAAACATTTAAATTCATTGAAAAAATTCAATTTTTTTAGATAAAATTTCACGAAAGAATTCAGTTTTCTCAATTTTTTCAAAAGTTTTATAAAAAATTCAATTAGTAAATACAAAACTATTAAAATGTGATAAAAAATTCAATTTATAAAATATTTAATTTAATATTTTTCCAAAAAAAGTAAATTGTTTTCAAAAATTTTAATAAGTCCTTCGAAACAATTTAATTATTTATACAAATATTAAAAATTCATTGATAAAAATTAATAATTTTTCATACAATTTCAATAACATTTCATGAAAGAATTCGTTTTTATTAATTTTAAATAATATTTTTCCAAAACGAATTTAAGATTTTTTAAAATTTTAACACTTTATGTAAAATCTTCTTTTTTGTTATAACTAGTACTCTGTACGATTGGGCTTTGCCAAAACATTGCCCGTTTATATATATATAAATAAATAAATAAATAAATAAATTGTTTGAAACTATTGAATTACTTTTTTAAGAATTAAAATTTATCGCAAGAATTTAATAATTTTTACTTTTTGTAAATAATAAAATTCTTCTCAGGAATTCAATTATTATTTTCAATACAAATTTCATAAACTTCATTAATTAGATATTTTTTGATAATTATTAATACAGACACGATTATTATAAAAAGTTAAAAATTTTTTTTGGTTTAACTCAATTATTTTCAAAACATTGAATTAAAAGATTTAAAACTATTCAAAAAACTGTGTTATTTAAAAAAAAATTTTAAGTAATTCTTTTAAGGCATTTAATTCTTTTCAAAAACTAATAAAATTGTCTAAAAGAATTTTCTTTTCTATATCAATAATTTTTATAGAATTGTAAAATTATTAATTAGATTCAGTTATTACCCAAATCGATTATATTTAATACATTAAGGAAGATTTTTAAAAGTTTATTGTCAATTATTATAAAATAAATTTTTATTATTGTCAAAGTCTTTAATTTTTTTAAATAGTAAACTCTTTACAAAAATTCAATTATTTATTTATTTTCATGAAAATTTTAACGAATATATTTAATTTTTTTCTTATTTAGTTTCAAAAGTTTCCAAATGAATCTAATCATTTTCCAAAATTTTAATCAATTCTTCGAAACTATTCAATTATTTTTGTATGTATAGTAAAATTTATCGCAAAAATTACATTTTTGGTAACAGATTACCGAAACGTAACAATTTTTAATATAGATTTTAGCCTTTTGTGTATCCAAAAAAAACAAATTCTTTACCAAAAATGCATTTTTTAATATAGGTTTTAGCCTTTTATGTGTAAAAAATATTCTTTACCAAAAATGCAATTTTTAATATGCATTTTAGCTTTTTGTGTATAAAAAAAATCTTTACCAAAAATGCATTTTTTAATATAGGTTTTAGCCTTTTATGTGTAAAAAATATTCTTTACCAAAAATGCAATTTTTAATATGCATTTTAGCTTTTTGTGTATCAAAAAAAAAAAAAAAATTCTTTACCAAAAATGCAAAAAAAAATTTGAATACATTTCGCCTGAACAAAAGACTGAGATTTATGAACGCACTTTCTTTTTTCTTTCCTTTTTTATTCGCCATATCGAGTGAAAAGGGCGGAAATGATAATTAATTGACAAATGGCGAGTCACTTATATGATCGACCACACACATACGTTTATAATGGATATATTAGACGGTGTGAAAATTAATGGTTTTCAACGCTCTCCATTGGGAGTTGTCGGGAAAATTAAAGTCCAACAGAGGTATTTACATTTACGTGTCATGTTTTTTGCCCGGCAATATACCATTGGGAGATATATTTTGTTTGCTTTTTTCTCACCTTTCTTTCTCACTTGCAGGGGAATTTTTTTTTGTTTCCCCTTTTTTTTCCAACCCGAAAATCGTTTTCCGAAATGAATTTCTAAATCAAAATTAGATTAAACCACGCCGAGATGCGGGAAGGATTTTTTTGCAATAATAATAAATTTTTTTCTTTGGGAATTTTTTTTTCTTTTTTTAATATTTCCAGTTGAAATATATTATATGAAACACGCACGTTTTTTTTTGTCCTAAATTCAGTAGTTGAAAGTTTTTATTCGAAATTTTTTTGTACTTTGTTATTTCATTTCTTCATTCGTTTATTTATTGATTTAATTTAATTTTAATTATTTATTTATTTTATTCTTTTCATATTTTAGTATTTTTCTACTTTATTTTTTTATTACTTTATTATTGTTTGAATTTTGTTTTTTTTCAAGGACCTTAATTATTATTATTATTAATTATTTTATTACTAAATTTTTTCGCTATTTTATTTTTTTTAGTTTGGCACTTTTTAATTGTAATTATAATTTATAATTTTTTATTATTATTATTTATTTTATAGTTTATTTTTTTCTATTTTATTTTTCAATTTGCCATTTTTTAATTGTAATTTTGTAATTATAATTATAATTATTATTTATAATAACTGTAATGCAAATACATATCATTTATATTAGACAAGTGTAAGAATTAGATATTCAAAAAGGGGGAAATCATAATTAATGTTTTTTTTGTTAAAAGAAAAGGGGAATAATTGAATAAAAAAATTTTTTTTCTCCTTCTGTGATGGTTTCGTGTCACGCTATGGACAAATTAAACAGTAGGAAGATTATAATGTTTTCAGTAAGCAACAATTGCGTCGTGGCATGTCTCTAGTCTTTTAAGCTCGTTTCCATCAGTTGTAGGATTAGTGTTCCAGTTTACGTGAGAAACTTGGAATAAGTGAAGCCATTTTGTGTCGAACTTAGTGACAAATACTATATACAAGAGGATGAGATAAAAATATATATCAATGAGAGAAAAAAAAGAAGAAAATAAAAAAAACACAGAGCTAAACGTTGAATTAGTGTATGAAAAAGAAATGTTACGTCGTACGATTACATTTTTTTTATTCTCTGTAACTTGTTATTTTTTTTGTCAGATTCATTCTCTTTTCAGAAAAAAAAGATTGATACCATCATTTTGTTCTAAACGATAACGATAATAAGGATAACGATAGATTTACTTCATTTATCTTCTGAGATAAACTTCTTCTGCTTCGAAATTATCTCATTTATTTTCTATTTTTTTTATGAATAGTGAAATCAATTTTTTTTTCTTTTGTAAATTTTATTTTATTATTTAACTTCTGTATTTTTCTAAATTTTATTTTGTTTCTTACTTTTTTTATTGTTTTCGAATTGTATTTTAATTTTCAACAATGTTACAATTTTTGTTTTGATGATTTCGTAACATGTTCTTTATTTTCCTACCTTTTTTTATAAAATTTTATTTCGTTCTCCACTTTCTTTATTTTAATTAAGTTTCACTTATTTCTTAAATTTTTTTATAATTTATAACTTTAATTTTATTCCATAAAAATTTTCTTTCGCTTTGCAAACTTTAGTTTTATTCCATAAAAATTTTCTTTCGTTTCGCTAACTTATTTTATTTCTTAATCGATTTTAAATTTCATTTTATTTTTTACCTTTTTTTTAGAAATTTTAATTTATTTTGTCCATTTTTTTTGCATTTTATTTTATTAATTTTATTTTGTCTTTTTTCTGTATTTTATAAATTTCATTTTATTTTATAAAATTTCTTCCTTTTAGAAAATTTTATTTTATTTTAAATATTTTATTTTTCACTATGTAAATCAAAATAAAAATTTTGCAGAAATAACAAAAAAATCTCTT
Source organism: Leptopilina myrica (nomen nudum) (assembly GCA_032872475.1). Taxonomy (NCBI): domain Eukaryota; kingdom Metazoa; phylum Arthropoda; class Insecta; order Hymenoptera; family Figitidae; genus Leptopilina; species Leptopilina myrica (nomen nudum). The sequence continues at coordinate 24,910,190 of CM065465.1, read as the reverse complement.
CTCTTATTGTTTCCTTTTCAAAAATATGAAAAAATCAAATAAATTGAAATATATAAAATAAAATGAAAGTAAAACAATTTTTATTGAATAAAATAAGTAATGAAATCACATTTTTAAACGAAACAAAATATTTTTCTTATTATTTACTTTTTATATTTTTGGAACCTAAAATAATTATTATAGAAAATAATTTAACTTTGCCTAAATGTAAAAAATAGTTCTTTTAAATAAATTATTTATTTTCTAAATATATTTTTGAGTAAATTTAAAAAAATTAAGCAGCAAACAGTAAAATTAGATGTAAATTATAGCTTTATATTTTCGGTATTAAATTTAGTAGAATATTTTATATACATATTTATATATATATGCTCCTTAGTAAATGTCTAAACAAGGACAAGTCGTATATCTAAAATATAATGGCTCTTAATGTACACAACGTTTACGTGTAATTTATGTTTACAATGGGAAAAGATTTAGGATCAGATTAACGAATAATGTTTCTTCATATATGCGTACATAAAAAAATAAATGAAAAATATAAATTTTTTTTTACACGCAAGAGAAAATTTATTTTTTTCAAATAATCGAATAGTCTTATCGGAATATCTGTAAATTTATAAGGAAAAAAATAAAGAAATACTGAAATAATTATTTAAAAGAAAACTGTTTAGTTCTAATCAATATTTTTATCACTATTCTAAATAAATAAATAAATAAATATTTTAAAATTAATTTTACATTCATAGATGTAAATACTATTGTTTAGAATAGACTTAAAAATTTATCCAATTTTTTAATAATTCACTTTGTAATTTTAATTTTATATATTTAATATTTTAATTTTGTTTTTTTAATTTTAGTTTTGTAATTTCAATATTTTAATTTTTTGATTTTAATTTTCTTATTTCCTTGTTTTCTTATTTTCTGATTATCTTATTTTCTTATTTTTTTAATTTTAATTTTAATTTCAAGATTCTTATTTTCTAATTTTTATTTTTTATTGCAATTTTATAATTATAATTTTTATTGTCTACTTCTTCAATTTAGAAAAAAAAATTATAGAAAATTCTATTTTTCCTTTTCTAAAAAATCTAAGAATACTGTTGCCTTTTTTTTGAATTAAAGAAAAATCTCTCTGAAAAAAACATTAGATTGTCCACTGCAGTTCAAAAGTGTCACCTAAAATATTTCAACAGAAATCGGAGTAACGATACACGAATATACATATAATTTACATTTTGGCACAACTTCATGCAATTTCTATTTGTACAACTACCAAACTCCTCGTTTAGATGGTTTTCCTTAATTAATTTTAGAGAATAGTGTTTGACAAAATATACAAAAGATACGCTCGTCAAAATATTTTTATTCAAATAAATAATTGAGTAAAAATTGTAAAAATAATCAAAGAATTATAGAAAATTGCAGAATAATAAATTATTGCATTGTAGAATAATTTAAAAAAAAATAAAATCGTCTACAAATTTTATTTTTTACGAATTTTTAATTTTTCAATAAATATAACACTTTAACGAAAAAGTTTTCTTTTTCGTTACTTTTATTTATTTAAGGCTTACAAAAAACAATGGTTTGAAAAAAAATTTATCTGTATTCAAAAAAAGAAAAAACTAATTTTTTTCATTACAAAAAATAATTGTTTGAAAAAAATTTAATCCGTAAAAAGAAGTAGAAAAAGTCAATTTTTGCTTTTTACAGAAAAAATATAGAAAAATAATCGAAATAATATTTAATAATTAAAATTAAAAAATATTTAAAAACCCGAATAAATTTAAATAATATTCAATAAAAGAATTCGAAATATTTAACTCAAGAGTGTGATGATGCCTGACTGTGTTATAAACTTGTACTACTTAAAAGTATCCGTCGTTACTTGAGGAAAAAACATCCCATGGTGTCTGACTGAATATAGACTTGCTCTACTTAAAGTTTTATACTACTTGGGGAGGGGGGGAATCTCCTCAACTTTTCAGTTTCCACAGTGACTGACTAAATATAAAACACGTACTACTTAAATATTTCTTTAACTTTAAAAAAAAGTTCTATGGTGTCTGATTGAATATAAACTTGTTCTGCTTAGAGTTTTATGCTACTTGCGGAGAGAAAAAAAATCTCAACTTTCCCAAGTAAAAAAAATATATAAAAGTCGTACTAATAATTATTTTCCGTTACTTTCAAAAATCGTCTATGGTGTCTGACTGAATATAAACCAGCACTACTCAAAACTTTATAAATTACTTGTAGAAAAAAAAACTTTTTTCTATTTTTTCTCTATTATCAACTCGTCTGACTATAGAAAATGTTTTTCTACTTAAATTACTGACACAATTATTTCATAGTGTCTGACTAAATATAAACCTGCACTACTTACAATTCGATACTAATTTAATTTATTTATAAATAATTATAGTTATAATAATTAAATAACTTAATTAATTAATTAATTAATTAACTTTAATTAAGTAAATTAATTAATTTTATTTAATTTTTTAACTAAGCAATAATTATTTATTTATTTATTATTTTTTTAATTAATGTTATAATTAATTTTTACTTTTAAAAATTAAAGTTACTTAATTAATTAATTAATCAACTTTAATTTTTTATCTTCTAATGAAATACAAAAAAAAATTGTCATAAAGTAATTTTAAGAATTATAAAAATAAATTTAAATCTGTGAAGAAAATAAAAGAAAGAAAACCGAAAAAAATATTTTTCTTATCTTTTAATTCCTTCCTCTTTTTGGCTTGTAAGAAATTTTTTTTCTTCTTCTTTTTCAATCCGCTTAAGAAGGATTGCAATGATTATATTATGCGGGAAGCCCTGAGAAGAAGGTTTTAACAACACCTCAGAATTGTTAGATAAGTCTGACATAGTGACCGGCCAAGTTCATCAAAATGTATATACCTATCTATTTCTAAATTTAACTGTCGGGAAAAAATTGGCTCGATACGCGCAATTTGGCCACTAACGAATGCATTGTTTTTCCTACTTTCAATTATTCGAAAACAATGTCTCTTTTTGAAAAATCCATTCATTTTTACTTTATTGTTAAAATTTTATAATAATGCTATATTTTTTTATCATCATTATAATATATTTTTTATATTCTTTTTTACTTTTCTTATATATTCTTATTAAATATATAAAAATTGTTTTTTGATTGTCATATTGTTATACGTGATATTTAATTTATAATAATAATAATAATAATAATTATTATTATTATGCAAATTACAAAACTTTTTATTTTCAAATATAAATTTATGAATAATTTCGTAATCAAAATTTTTATAAAATCACTTATTGAGTAACTAAATAATTATTTATAACTGTTTATTAATTACAAAAATTGTTTTAAAAAGTTAATTATTTACAATAAAATTTCACGAAAGAATTCAATTATTTGAATAAATCTTTCGAAACAATTCAATTATTATTGTAAAATGTAAATAGTAAATTCTGTACAAAAACAGTCAATTATTTGCATTTAAATTTTCACGAAAGAATTTAATATTTTTCTTACCTAATTTGTTACAAGATTTTTCAAAAATATTTAATTTTTTATCAACTTTTATAATAAATCCTTGGAAAAAATTAAATTATTTTTATAAATAGTTAAATTTTGTTTGCAAAAAAACAATTTTTTTTTTAAATTTTATATACAATTTTATAAAATTTCAGGAAAAATTAATTTTTTTAAAATTTTAACAAATCCTTTGAAACAATTTAATCGTTTTCAATTTTTAATAAAATTTATGAAAGAATCCATTAATTTTTCAAAATTTAAATAAATCTTTTGAAACTATTCAATTATTTTTGTGAAAATTAAAAATTCATTGCAAAAATTACATTGTTTTTTCAATACATTCAATTTAACAAATAATTCATAATAGAAATTAATTTTTTTAAGGTTAAAAAATATTTTTCCAAAAGAAATTCAATTATTTTCCGAAATTTTAATAAATCCTACAAATTAATTCAATTTATTTTTATAAACATTAAAATACTTTGCAAAAATTCAATTATTTTCTAAAATATTAAATTATTAATGAATCCTTCAAAACAATTTAATTATTTTTATAAAAATTTTAATTCAATGGAAAATATAAATAATTTTTAATTAAATTTCAATTTTTTGTATAATTTTCTAAAAAAAATTCAATTAGTTAATACAAAAATTTTCAAATGTTACACAAAAAAAGTCAATTTAAAAAAGGTTTACTAATATTTTTCCAAAACAAAAATTGATCCTTAATTGATCCTTCGTATCAATTAAATTATTTTTACAAATATTCAACATTCTTTGAAAAAAACTAATACTTTAAATGAAACTTCAATAACGTTTTATGAAAGAATTCATTTTTATTAATTAAAAATAATATGTTTTCAAAAAGAATTCAATTATTTTCTAAAATTTTAATAAATCCTTTGAAACTATTAAATTAGTTTTGTATGTTTTAAAATTATCTTTAGAATTTTATAATTTTTGTTTGTAAATAATAAAATTCTTCTCGGGAATTCATTTATTTTCAATACAATTTTCATAAACTTCATTAATTATATATTTATTGATAATTATAAAAAAACTGCATTATTTTAATAAATAACTTGAAGAAATTTTTCAAAAGCATTTAATTATTTACAGAAACTAATAAAATTGTCTAAAAGAATTTTTTTTTCTATAAATAATTTTTATTGAATTGTAAAATTATTAATTAGATTCAAGTATAACCCAAATCGATTATATTTAATAAATTAGAGAAATATTTTAAAAGTTTATTGTCAAAGTCTTTAATTTTGTTTAAAAAGTAAAATCTTTATAAAAATTCAATTATTTTGACTTTTTACTTTTAAATTAGAAAATTTCAGTAATAAATAGTCATTTCTACTAATTTAGTAATAAAGTTTACTAATTCAAAAGCAAAAAGTCAGTCATTTATTCAAATTAGTAAACATTTTTACTAATTCAAATTTAGAGAAATTATTATTTTATAATAAAATAATAATTTTATTATAATAGTTACAACAATTGATCATTTATAAAATATGAAGATAAGATAATTATCATTGTATTTTAAAATAATAGAAATGAATATTTAGAGAAAAATATTCACATTATTAATTGATAATTGAATAAAATAAATATTTTATTTAGCAAGTTAAAATTTTTTTTCAGGCGTATGCAGTCGTACGAAGAAACGCGAGCAACAGCAGCAATTTTCAAAAGGTATGTGTATGCGCACCTTAATCGTGAAAAAAACAAAACATGTTTACGTGAGAATTTCTGAAATAAAAAAAAAAATTTTTCGTCGTAAAGAGAAGAGAATAAGAAACAAGAAAGGAAAGAATTCCTCAGATACTTGAGCTTTAGCGACACAGTAACTATTCAACTGTGAAAATAAAGTTATTAAGGTCGCAAGCTGCCTATCCACCTTTGCATGATTCTTATCCAGGCACATAGTCACGAGAAGTGAAAAACTTATGTCCGAGAAAAATTTATTACCGCACTTTTTGAATCCGAGTTGCTTGCTGCTATAATATATATAATGAGGATGAAGAGAATATATATTATTATATAACTGAGTATAAATATATTTAATTTACAGATAATAATTTAATTTAATATAATAAAAAATTCAATGTCCATGTTCATTTAATTTTCAGATAATAATTTAATTCAATAAAATAAAAAAAAAATCCGTGACCATGTTCATTGTTATATAGTAAAAGTGACACCAGTAGAAAACCACTACAAAAAAAACTAATAGAATATTCGATTCGAAATTTACATAAATTTGAATATATAAACAATTTTTTTCCAGAGAAACTGATCGTGATTATAGAAGAAATAGTTTCAATAGTTTGACAATTTTTTTATGGCTTTAAAAAAATTTACGAACGTACAATTTTTTTATGTAACAATTGACAATGATCAAAATAATTTTTGAAAATATTAATTAGGGAATGATAATGAAATGAATTTCAAAATATTAATTTCAACCTCCCACTTCTCGAATTTAGACGATAACAGAATTTTTACATTTTAGTTAGAATTTTAAAAAATATTCCAAAAGTTGCAAAAAAATGTAATTCTAATTTCAAGAGATAATTAATTTTTTAAATGGACTTACATGAAAAATATTTTGAATGTTTAAATTCCTTGTTTAAACAATAAATGACAATAATTATTCAAATAATCATAAAAACAAAAAAAAATTAAATTAAATTAAATTACATTAAAAAAAACAATTAAAATTTTTCCATAATCTTGATAAAAAAAATTGAAAAATAAAAATTTTTAATAACAGTTGATTTTAAGAAAATAATTTTGAGAAATAATTAAATTTTAAAGTTTTTTAAAATTAAAATCAATTAATAAAAGTACAACAATATTTTTATGTTTATTTAAAAAAATATTATTATTATTATTATACTTCCGTTTAAAAATGATTAAAGTTAATAACTTTATTCATAAATTTAAAAAAAATTGCATTTGTGCTTTTTAGTATTAATTAAATTTCAAAAAGTTGTACATCAAAACTGATTTGAAATTTCTATTGAAATAAATAACAATAAATTTTAAAATACTTTTTCAATAAAAATTATTAAAAATTAATAAATTTTCAAATAATGCAGAAATTCTAAAAAGAATCACGTTTTTGAAAAAATGGAATTAAATTTGTTTTGAAATTAATGAATTTCAGCAAATAATTAAAAAAATTTGAAGCTATAAAAAGTTTTGTCAAATAATTCTGAGTAATAAATATTATATTTGATGGAATTTATTTTTAATCTTTTTAAAAATTACAGTTGCAAATTTATAATCATATCTGTGCAGTGTCTCTTCTGACTGACATTAATTTTAATTTTAATTAATATACTTTGATATCTGAAGAGGAAATAATTTTTTATTCTAATTTTCATTTTCGCGCTATCAATTATATTGGGTTCAGCAGAGTAAATTTTCGATTAAATTTCATTCACCATGTCTCTCTCTCTCTCTCTGCCTTTTTCGACTGACAATCAATGTCGATACATTGGACAATATCATATTTAATATTATAACACTAGAAACTAGATTTAAAAAGAAGTAGAAGTTTTTCCATTATTTTAATATATTCTATGTCAATAATGAACAAATGACACTTCGAAATGTCTCTTCTGACAAATTTTATTCTTTATTTGCTATTTTTTATACGATAATCAATTATTCTCATCGAATTTTATATCCATCATCATTATCATAATTTGTATTATTTTTTCGTTGCAAAATAAATTTTAAAATTGGATTAAAATTGTTTACAGCATGTGAGCATTATAGTTTTAATTAAATTAAATGCCGAATCTAGTTTAAATTAATAACAAAATATTGTGAAATTATTGGTTTTCTAAGAATATAAAATTGAGATAAAAAATTTATTAAAACATTACATCGCAACTATTTTAATATATTTTTTGTCACAATTTGATATCCTTAGAAAATAACTGTGAATTTATGTTTTAACAATCTGGAAAAACACTTTACTTCAAAAATTTTGTAATTAAAAAAAACGTGCCTGAAATTTATGATTTCATGATTGATCTAGATTATATATATTATAATTAACACTATGATCTGGATAATTATTATTATAATACATTTTTTTTAATTCAATTTTTTAGAAATTATTCTTTATTATAATTAAATTAATAATTTAAATTAATATTGTAATTGTGTAGTAATAATTAATTAATTAATAATTAATAATAAATATAAACAAAAATCAACATAATTGAAAGTTTATACTCTCAAAATTTCAATTAATAAAAATGTTTACTAATTTTAAATAGTGAATGTTTATTTGCTTCTGAATTAGTAAATTTTATTAACAAATAGTAATTTCTTTTAATTTAAAAATTACAGTTTTTAAATTTTTAAAAAAATTTACAAAATATTTAATTTGAAGAATTTTATTATACATGAAAATAATTGAATTCTCGTGAAGAATTTTATTTTATAATTTTTGAAAATCCTAATCAAATTCTTGTGAAGAATTTCTTAACATTTTTTTTTAAATAATGGAGATATTTTAATAGTTTAAATAAAAATTTTTGAAAGTATTTAAACTTTATGACAATTGCTCTCAAGTTTTCAAAGTAATCCAGTTTTTTAATGATAGAAATAAAAGAATTAAATTATTGAATTTTAAGAAGCTTTTCAAATAATAATTGCATTTTTTAAATATATATTTTATTAAAATTTTCTATAATAATTGAATTCGTTCATTAAATTTTATTCAAAAATATAGAAAATAATTAAATTCTTCCTAAGAATAGATACTATTAAAGATTTTGACAATAATTAAATTATTCTTTAAAAAAAATCTCTTTAATTTATTAAATATAATGTATTTTGTTAATAATTGAATCTAATTAATAATTTTATTATTAAAATTTTAAGAAAATTATTGATAGAAAAAAATGTTTTTAATTAGTTTTATTACGGTCTATGTAAATAATTAAATGCTTTTGAAGAATTTCTTAAGGCTTATTTTTGAAAATAATTGAGTTTTTTAAAATAATTTTAATTGAAAATTTTTTAAATAAATAAATGAATAAAAAAATGTGTTCAACTTTTTTCGAAAAATAATTGAATAGTTTCGAAATAATTATTTAAATTTTTGGAAAATGATTGTATTCTTTCGATAATTTTATTACAAATTAAAAACAATTAAATTGTTTCAAAGGATTTATTAAAATTTTTTTAAATAATAACATTTTTTCAAAAAATTCTATTATTTATAATTTTTTAAAAATGATTGTTTAAAAGCAAATTTTATTAAAATTTGAGTGAAAATAATTTAATTTTTGTAAACAAAATTTATTACATTGATAATAATAATGCAATTCGTCCAATTTTTTTCAATTTTTAAAAAAATATTCGTGACTGTTAATAATTATAAATTATAATTGAATATTTGTTTATTGAAGTTTATTAAAATTTTATTGAAAATATTGAATTTCCGAGAAGAATTTTATTATTTATAAAAATAATTTAATTCTTGCAATAAATTTTACTGTACTTATAAAGAAAAAGATAAATATAATCTATTGATAATTGAAAACAAAATTGTTTTTGTTTATCTCTTTATAATTAAATTCTTTCGAAGCATATATATTTAAATTTTTTGGAAAGTAATTGAATTTAAAAGAAATATTATTACAAAATAAAAAATAAAGAAAATTCTTTCGTGAAATTGAAATTTTATTAAAATTGTATTTTAAAAAAATAATTTCGTTTTTGCAAAGAATCTCGATTTTTACAAAAAGTATAATTGAATTGGTTCGAAGGTTTTATTTCAAATTTTCAACTATAGAAAATAATTGAATTTTTGTTTTCAATTTTATAAATTGTTTATATTAAAGTACAACTAAATATTTATGAATACGAAAAATAATACTAGAAATATTTTGTTTCTAAATTCGAAAGAAGAAAGAGTAATCTCTTGTCTTGAAGAAATAAATAAGAAAAACATGTCAAAAAATAGAGAAAGAAAAGGGATATAAAAATAAGTCGACAGTTTGTAGATAAAAATATTTGCTACTCACCAATTTGGACGAGTTTGACAGCATTTCCATTGTGCTGCTTGAGTGGTTCATTGCTGCTGGTGTGTGTGAGATCTTTGAGGGGATTGTTACCCTCCTCAAGGAGATTTCGACTATTTTGCATAATAACTTGTTTCGAATTTCTATCGCGAACTCGAGTCCGTTTACTGTCTTGCTTTAATTTTCTCGTCAATTTATTTCTCTCGTTTTCAACACTAAACGTGCAATTATTATTAATATTAATATTACTATTATTTATATTATAATTATTACAATTAATGTTATTTTTATTGTTTATATTATTTTTATTAGAGTTCCTGCAATTATTATTATTATTATTAATATTATTATTGGCAGCAGTTGTTGCCTTATTTTTATTATTCTCGTCGTTGTCATTCACATTTATTTTCGACGAACGACTACGAGTGAATAAATCAGTAACTTTTGTTGTTAACGCTGTTGCTGTTGTTGATGCTGTTGTTACTGTTTTTGCTACTGTTTTTGCTTCTGTTTTTGCTACTGTTTTTGTTTCTGTTGTTGCTACTGTTGCTACCGTTGCCGTTACCGTTCCCCCTGTCGTTGAATTCAATAAATTTTGACGAATTGGATTGTCATAAATTCGAAGAAGTTCATCTGCGGGATAAATGACGTACATGCCAATTTTCCTTGAAATTCGTTGTTGACAATGTATTCATCACGAGAGTCAACATCGCTATTATCCAAAACGTCATCGTTAGCGCCAAAAATGGCAAATTTTTCTTTATCCTTAGAAACTTTAAATTTTAATAAATCCGTAAAAATCCACATTTTTTTTAATAATTACTCACAACCACTTTATGACATGTGGGTTTTTCTTTATTTTTCTTTCTATTTTCTTCTCTCCCATATATGTAAAAAAAATTATTTTTTCCTATTTTCTTCTCGTCAAATTACGATTGGATTTTGTCTATTGGTTTTTTTTTTGAAATTGATAGACAGTATAGAATATCATTTGTTGATTGTTGACCTCATTTTTCTTTGCGGAGTTGATTCTGAAACAGAAATAAATTCAGGAGTGTTAGGCCAAAAATTTTTGGGAACAATTTTGTTTACAATTGTATTTATTGTTTTATTTAATAAAAACAAAATAATAATAATAATAATAATAGTAAAAATAAAAATAATGAGTTTATTTATAGAGCAAAAATTAAAAAAGAAAAATATGAAAAGAAACAAAAAAAACTAATAAAATTAAATTAGTTGTTGTTTGCTTTTTTGTTTTCAACTTTTTTAATAGTTGTTCTTTTTAATTACTTCAATTTTGTACCTAATTAATGTCATAAAAGATAAAAATCATTTAAATTCTTGCGATGAATCTTACAATTTATAAAAATAATTAAATTGCTTTAAAGAATTTTAACACTATTTTTGAAAATAATTGAATGTTTTGAAAGAATTTTTTTAAAATAAATATATTCTGTTGAGAAATTTTATTAAAATACTATTAGAAATCATTTAATTCCTGCGATAAATTTTACTATTCAAAAAAATAATTCCAAAGAATGTTATCAGGATTTTTTTAAATGATTTAATTTAATTAATATTTTTTTTAAATAATTGAATTATGTCGGGAAATTTTACTACAATGAAATTAAAAATAATTGAATTCTTGGGAAGAATTTTATTTAAAATTTTCAAATTCCTGATTAAATTCTTCTAAAGAACATTTTTGATTCTTTTTTTAAATAATCTATTTTCTTTAACAATTTTAACTGAAAGTTTTGAAAGTAATTGAATTTTGTGAAGAATTTTAATTTATTAGAAGTTTGAAAAATAAATGAATTTTTGGGACAAATTTTATTAAAAATTGGAAAAAATTATACTGAAGAATCCTTCAGTGGAACAATTTTATTAAAACTTGAAAAAAACTTTTACTAAACCCTTCAGTAAAGTTTTATTAAAAAATTTACATAATTAAATTTTTATAAACAAATTTAGTCATTTTTTAATTTTTAAAGAAAATAATTTAATATTTTACAAGAATTGTGTTCCAAATTAAAAAAAATTTTGAAAATAAATTTTACAGACAATCTTAGAAATAATTGAATTTTTGAGATTAAATCACTTTTTGAATTACTTTAAAGAGAATTGAATGTTTGCAAAAAACTTTACGAAATAATTGAATTCCTGTGAAAAATTTTACTATTTATAAGAATAATTTAATTCTTCCGAAGAATTTATTAGAGAATTCATTAAAAAATAAATAAATAAATTTAATAAATTTTAGAATTTTTAAAGAATATTTTTTAAAATAATTAAATTGTTTTCAAGAATTTATTAGAAGTTTGAAAAATAAATGAATTTTTTGGACAAATTTTATTAAAAATTGGAAAAAATTATACTGAAGAATCCTTCAGTGGAATTTTATTTAAAAATTAACAATAATTTTTTTTACTGAATCCTTCAGTGGAGTTTTATTAAAATTTTGGAAAATAATTGTATTCTTCCTGAAAATTTTATTATGTACATAAATATTATAAATAATTGAATTCTTTTGAAGAGATATTTTTGAATTTTTGAAAAATATAAACAATAATAATTAAATATTTACTTAATAAGTGAATTTTTTTTAAATATTATAAACTATAATAAACTATAAACTATATATTATAAATCAACTCGAACTACTGAAATATATTCTCTAATTCGTGGAAAAAGCAAATTCTCAACGTTTCATGGCGTCTGACTGAATATAAACTCGTACTACTTGAAAACTTATTCCACTTAAAACTAATTCCTTATATTGACTATTTCATCCTGTCTGACTAAATGTAAACTTGTACTACTTAAAGTTTATCCTAATTCGAAACAATTTCCTTCTCTGTGAGACATGGCAGAAGCTATGGCGTCTGACTATGTAGAATGTTATACTACTTAAATGTTAACACTAATGAAAAAACACGTTATTTATTTTACATAAAGTCTGATTGCATATAGACTTGTACTACTTAAAAATTTTTCATTCTCATGTTTTGAATTAAAATATTGATTATCGTTTTTTCTGTTTTCACCATGTCTGACTATGTGAAAACTTGTACTACTTATTTTCTTTAAAGTCAGTTGAAAATAAAATCATTGACTATTTTATGTGATGTCTGACTAAATAGAAACTTTTACTACTAAAATTTTTAACATTTTTTGAAAAAAAAAGTTTACTCTAAAACTAAATCCTAATTTATTATGGCGTTTCACTATATTAATTTTTTTTCTTTTACTTAAAAAAAATTTTTTTCATTTATTTTATTTTTGTTACTACTATGATTAATATTATTGTTCCTGAATACTATACATTTTTTATCGTTATTTATTTCAATTATCATTATTTCACTATTCAATCAAATTTTGTCTTTAAATGAAAAGAAAAAATTTTGTTTCTACAAACTAACAAATGAAAGGAAAATATTAGAGAAGCAGAAAAGAATAAATAATTGAATTAAGTAGTTAATAAAATAATACAAAAGGTAGAGAAAAATAGAAGTGAAAGGACAAAAATAATAAAACTAAAGGGACAGGAAAGTAAGAAAAAACAGAAATTTCGATTCCAATTTTGGCTGATATATTTCTTTCGATTGAAAATGTAATTCTTTCACTCACTCTTTTTGTCTCTTTTCCTTAAATAAATTTGAAAGAGGATTAGGATTGATCTACGTTTTGTCTCAATATGTCACCCTTGTAAAAAAAAATTCTGATCCACTTAGCTTCTTACTCTCTTTTCACTTCCTATATTATATATATATTTTTCCCCTTTTGATATTGGAAAACGTCAGAAGCATTCGAGTTAAATAAGTTAAATGAGAAATATATATATATTTTTTTTAATATATATTTTGTAGTGAAAAATATATTTTTTCTATTTGATCAAAAGTGAAGTTTGATTTTTTTTCTCTCATTTTATTGACGTAGTTTATAATTTTTTTTTTTATTTTGAGTTTGAAATGTGAAATTAGTATAGGCAGCTCACAATTGAGAGAGAGAGAGAGAGAATATGACGAGAAAAAAGAAAAAATTTTTTTTGTTTCACATATTCTACTCTGTGTATTAATAAAGAACTTCAGAGTCAACATTGCGTGTAAAGTGAAGCTTCTATTTTTTTATTTGACGTGTGCAAAAAGTTAATTCAGTTTCAAAATCCTTTTAACATTTAAATTTTTTACGCAGGTGTTTTTAAACCCTTTTGCACTTGATTCAATTCTTTACATTCGTTTACATCGTTAATGAATTAATATTAAAGTCTCATTTAAAATTTACTTGCGAAAAAAATTTTTTTATTCAAATAATCGATTATTATTATTATTTATATTTTTATTATTTTTATTAATCGAATCTTTATTTTAAATATTTTTCTGTGTAAGGTAATTTTTATTGAAGACAGTAAAATTATATTTATTTCAATTTTTCTTTTTGATTTGAACGAATCTTCTTTTCCTTCTTTAACACTTTTTGACCTTAAAAAATAGAAGGAAAAAAAATAACGAAAATAAGGAAAGAAGTAAAAGACAAAAAAATAGAGAAGGAAATAGTGAAAAAAAACGAAAGAATGAAAAATGGAAATAAAGAAAAATAAATAAAAAATGAAAGTAATGGCAAAAATAAAGAAAGAAAAGAAGAAAAACAGGAAAAAGAAGAGAAAAGGACAAAAAATATAAAAAAAAGAGAAGCAGAGGAGAAAAGAAGAAAAAGAGAGAAAAAATCATATGCAGCAACTTTGAAATTTCAGCGAAGTGTAAATAAACTAATAGAAGAGTAAATATTATCAAGCGAAATTTTTTTTTTCGTCCTTTCTCGCAAATTTTGCATAAATATAGTCGCAATAAAGTAGCCATAGAAGAATGCAATCTCTATAGTTTTGAAATATTTTTATACCAAAGTGTATGTATACAGAAGACTGTGTGTAATACAATAGAGTCAATTTTTCATTCGAAATATTCTCTCCTCCTCTCTCACTTTTTTCTCTCTTTCTCTCTGCTTCTCACTCTACACCGGAATCCACTTTAGAACTAGGTCAATATTAACTATTCAATAGGAAGAACTCATTTTACAATTCGAGAGTCGAATTGAAGCTTTCTTTGCTGTGCGGTCATTTCAGGTGATGGTTTATATTTCACACTAACGAAAGAAGTAATTTTCACTTTATACATACAAGAAATCTCGTTTTGAACCAAAAAAAAAATGTCGATTAAAAATAAACTCGCGCGGTATTTTATTGAACGAAAAAAAAAAATTAAAAGTATCGCTGTACCTGAATTCTTTATTTATTACGTGCAAGCAAGAGAGAGAGAGAGATGACGTGTGTTTTACTATTTTTATATATTTAAAACAAGAGGAGAGAAAATAATATTGAAAAAAAAGAAGACAAAGGAGATTTATTTCCGATTGATTTAAGTAATTTATGGAAGAAAAAAAGAAATGTTTCACATCAATAAAATTTATAATTTGAATCCGTAAATTTATTTCTCCTCCATCAAAATAGAATAGAAAAAAATTTAAATCCTTTTTTTTGCATTTTTAAATTGGAACTGGATTTTCAAAACAAAATTTTGTTTAGTACCTAATTTAATAAAATAGAAAAGTAATAATAATACTAATAATGATACTAGGAATAATAATAAAAATAAAAATAAAAATGAAAATAAAAATAATAAAAATAATAATATAAATAATAATAATAATAATAATAATAATAATAATAATGACTCAGTTAAGATTTTTGCTATTCCAGATAAACTTATCGCTGTTTGAGGAACAACAAAAAAACAATTAGCCAAATAAGTTAAAAGAGCCAAATAAATAATAATTATTACTGCTAATTAACAAATACTAATAAAAATTATATTATTATTTTAGTTTTACAATTATTGCCAGTCTTAATATTATAATAAAAATTTTTTGTTTTATTCACAAGTGTCAAAAAAAGAAAAAATTATTTTACCAGCGAGATTAAAAAATTAAAACTTTCTTTTATATCCACGAGAGTCAAAAACAGAAAAAAATTTTATCTACGAGAATTAAAAATTGAAATTTTCCACGAGAGTGAAAAAAGAGAAATTTAGTTACACCAAAGAGAGTCAAAAACAGAAAATTTATTTTACATCCACAAGAGTAAAAAATAGGAAATTTAATAATATCCAAGAGAGTCAAATATAAAGAAAATTTAATTACATCCACAAGAGTAAAAAATTTTCTAGAAATTAAAATTAAAATTTTCTTCTTCCTTCTATTTTTTTTTTTTTTTTTTGAAAAGACAGATGAAAAAAATTTTTGTATAATATTTGAAATATCACTGGGAGAATAGGAGGCAAAAAAAAATGAAGAAAGTAGAAGACGATGGAAATGGAGAAAGAACCTTCCCGCATGAGAATTATTAAGGAAACTTATGAGAAAGTTTTGAAAAACTTATTCAAAATGCATGAAAAACTCTCGGTTTAATTAAGTTCACCGGGATCAAAAGAAATGAAAAAAGAATTAAGTTTCTCCTATATAACGTAAATTTCCTTGGGTTCATGTTTATCAAAGGCAAAGAATTACGAGACCGCAAAGGATGAAAAAGGATTTTTTTCTGTTTGACTTTGTTATAAATCATGTCATATATATATATACATACATTTCTGCTTTATTTAGAACAGGAAATATAAAAAAATGTCAAACGATTGTTAAAACGCGAATCATTTAATATTATTATTTATTATAATTGTTTTCTATTTTTAAAGCAATTACTTTTTATTATTTTATTTTTATTCTTTTAAATATATTTTTTGCGAGAAAATATCAAAGGATTATTAAAATGAGAGGATTGTTAAAATATTATTACAACTTATTGAATAATAATTTAGATATCAATTAAATTAGCAATTTTTAATTTAGATTTAGATTCTTATCACAATTTGTTAAAAAAAATCCTAGAGGCTGATTATGTAACTTTTACATTCAGTCAAAATTTATTTTCACTCCACTTTCACTTTCACTCAAAATTTATTTTCTCTTCACTTTCACCCAAAATATTTTTTCACTGCATTTTCACTTGACTTTCACTCATAATTTTTTTATTTGCACTCAAAATTTATTTTCACTCTACTTTCACGTTTACTTAAAATTTATTTTCACTTTATTTAATTAAATTGAATTAAATTAAATTTCATTGTCATTGAAAGTAGTCTAAAAATGAAGTAAAAGGGGAGTTAAAATTAATTTTGAGTGAAAGTGGAAAAAAAAGTTTTAAATAAAAATAAATTGTGAATGAAAGTGGAGTGAAATGGGAGTGAAAATTAGTTTTAAGTGAAAGTGAATGTAGAGTGAAAATAGAGTAAAAATAAATTTTAAGCGAAAGTGGAGTGAAAAAATATTTTGGGTAAATTTAAAAGTGTAGTGAAAATGAAGTGAGAAAAAAATGGATTGAAAGTGAAGTGAAAATAGAGTAGAAAAAATTTTTTAACAATTTTTTTTTCTAATGGGTTATTACAAAAGTTGAATATTGATAGATAATTTTTTTTATATGACTTTTATCAGAAGAAAGAAAATTCGGTAAATCACGTCTTCATTAGAAAAAAGTTTTCCTTTCGAAATTCACCTTTATATTAAAAAAAAAAAATTTTTATAAAATAAAAAATTACAACATAAGTTTTAGAAAAACTGTACCCCAACCTAAATTTTTCCTTATTATAAATTCCATTAATATCACACACTACATTTACATTTAAATAATTTACAAAAATTAAATAAAAATATTATAAATAAATATTAAAAAATTTTTAATAAATAGACCAAAAAAAAATATTAATATCAAATATATAATAAAAAACAAATTGAAAACTCCTACAATAGAAAAGTAATTATTAAATCTAAAACTTATATAGAATGTAAAATTAAATATTTCATCGAAAGTTTTCTCATTAAAAATCGAGAATGTTTAAAAAGTTTCTTTTCTTTATATTACGTATATATAATACAGAGAAGAAATATTATATGTTTCATCGAAGAATTTTTAATGTACAAAAGCAATTTTCTTGAGCGGAAAAAAGAGATATATTTATATAAAGCCTTTAAATTCGTGTCGTATAAATATAAAAATGTTTATTCGGTTATTTTCCCGTTAGCCGTTTGATAAAAATGGAGTTTCAAGGGAGGGGGGAGGGGAGGGAAAACATAAAAAAAGAACTCGGGTATCACTTATGTATAGTATATTCCCCCTCTACTATTTTTACAATTTTATATTCTATTACTATTTTTACTATTTGCACTAATTTTACTATTTTTACTATTGTTACTATTTTACTACTTTCACTATTTTTACTATTTAAACTATTTTTACTATTTTTACTACTTTTACTATTTTTACTATTGTTACTGTTTTTACTACTTTTACTATTTTTACTATTGTTACTATTTTACTACTTTCACTATTTTTACTATTTTAACTATTGTTACTATTGTTACTATTGTTACTATTTTTACTATTTTTACTATTTTTACAATTGTAGAGGGGGAAAATATATGTATAGTAGAGGGGGGAATTATACAATAGTATAGAGAGGGGGAATATTTATAGTAAAAGAAAAAAATATATATATATAGATATACACTCGGGTAAATTTGAAATGTCAACAGTGTGGTAAATTTTGTTCGCACTCAAAGCGTGCTTAATGCAACAGCACTCGAAAGTTGTTTACGCACTGTTATTATATAGATCTATATATACAGTTTATGTGCCTGTGTAACAACAAGAACTCAAGAACCAATATATATATATATAGTAACTCGCGCTTTATTGTCAAATTTTAGATAAATATTTTCCGATGGCTAATATTGGTGTCCGGAGGGCAATTTATTGACCGGAAGTCTATGTGGGGGCACACGTGTGTACATAGCTCATATATATATTTTGAAGTGGATGATTTTCTTCGAGGCATATGAACCATTGCGGATGGAGTAATTAAATTGGCCCGAGAGAGAGAGAGATAGAGAGAGAGAGCGTAAAGTACAAAACAGTGTAACGTCAATTTGAAGGAATTGCATTTGTGCGCACACGCACACCAACAGGTGTCCCTGTGTGTATATGTATATAGACGTATATTTTAAATGTTCGATAAACTTGGAATCTGGCCAGTAATATCTATAACAAGTTTTACTCTCTCTCTCGACTCTTAAATATGTAGTCTGTATATAAAATTTTTTTCTTTTTAGTATTCAATTATTTTTAAGTAGTTTTTTTAAATATTTTTTTTAGTAAAATATTTTCACGTATCTAATTATTTAATATTTACCTACTTACTTATTTACTCTTGTGCACAATTACCTATTTAATTATTTAACAACTTATTTAATTACTTTTTTGTTTAATTACCTATTTAATTATTTACCTAGTTATTTATTTACAGTTCTGTTTAATTACTTATTTAGTTATTTACCTACTTAATTATTTAATTCTGTATTTATTTACCTATTTAATTCTTTATCAATTTATTTATTTAACTGTTTATTTAGTTACTTCTGTATTTTTTATCTATTTAATTATTTACCTACTGCTTTATTTGCCTGTTTAATTCTTTACCTAATAATTTATTTACTTTTGTCATTTTGTGTTAATTTGTCTATTTAATTGTTTAACTACCTATTTATTGACTGTTGTGTTTTTTTTACATATTTAGTTAATTACCTACTTATTTATTTACTTCTGTGTTTATTTACCTATTTAATTTTTTACCCAATTATTTATTAAACTATTTTTTTAGTTACTTCTGTATTTATTTGCCTATTTATTTCCTTACCTACTTATTTATTTACTTTTGTGTTTAATTGTCTTTTTAATTCTTTATTTATTTATTTATTAAACTATTTATTTAGTTACTTCTGTATGCGTTTATCTATTTAATTATTTACCTATTTATTTATTTACTTTTGTATTTAATTACCTATTTAAATATTTACCAACTGTTTTATTTGCCTATTTATTTCCTTACCTACTTATTTTATAGTAATAGTAAGTATATAGGTAATATAGTATTATAGGTAATACTATTCTTTATCTATTTATTTATTTAACTGTTTATCTAGTAACTTTTGTATGCGTTTATCTATTTAATTATTTACCTACTTATTTATTTACTTTTGTATTTAATTACCTCTATAAATATTTACCAACTGTTTTATTTGCCTATTTATTTCCTTACCTACTTATTAATTTACTTTTGTGTTTAATTATCTATTTAATTATTTAACTACCTATTTATTTACTGTTTGGTTTTCTTACCTATTTAATTATTTGCCTACTTATTTGTTTACTTTTGCGTTTAATTACTTATTTAATTACTTACCTACTTATTTATTTACCTATTAAATTCTTTACCTAGTTATTTATATAACTGTTTATTTAGTTACTTCTGTATTTGTTTATCTATTTAATTATTTTCCTACTTATTTATTTACTTCTACATTTATTTACCAATTTATTTATTTACCTTTTTTTATATATTTATTAATTTACATGTTTATATAATTACTTCTGTATTCGTTTATCTATTTAATTCTTTACCTATTTATTTATTTACTCTGCGTTTATTTACATATATTTATTTATTTACTTTTGAATTTATTTTTTTTTCTTTATTTTTTTTATGTATTTATTTCTGCATTTATTTACCTAATTACTTACTTCTGAATTTATTTACCTGCTTATTTATTTATTTACTTCTGCAGAAAATTGCCTTTAAATTTATTAACCTACTTGTTTATTAATTTCACTATTTGTTTATTTACCTATTAGTTATTATTTAGTTCTAAATTTTTGTTACATTTTATTTCTTTGTTTATTTATTTAGTTATTTATTAATTTATTTGTCTACTGACACTAAAAATGAACAGTAAAAATCGCCATTTTGTTAAGGAAAAAATTGTTGCTCAAAAAATGAATAAATTGAACTGAAGATTAAAATAATTTATCGATGAATTTTTTTTCCACAAGTAAAATCGGAGGAAGTAAATATTTTTTTGTTTCATCAAGAAAAAAATTAAGTAATTAGGAAATTTTTTTCCATCTTCTTTTGTTTGTTTATTTGTTTTTGTTTTTTGTTTTTTGTATATAACGCATGGCATTTGACTTTCATTTCTAATTAAAGTTGCAACCGTGCGCGCTTAGCACTCTATTCTCTGAGTTATAATGAGCAAATAATTTTTAATTTAAAAACATACTATCTTGCTAATTTAATGTTATCCTTAGATTCATAGCGGTAGATTTGCTTTATTATTATATGTGCGAGCAGTTTGAAATTAATAATTCTCTAAAGTTTTCTTTTCTTCCTTTTTTTTGTCTTCTTTTTTTTCATTAATTAGACAAAATTCTCTGAAACAAAAAGAAATTAGTGCTTTTTGTTCCTCTAATTAAAATTGTATTCAGAAAAGTTTAAATTGGGGAAAATATAATTTTATTATTGTTTACTTTTTAAAGAAACAATAATAGAAAATTTATTCTTATGAAAAAAAATATTTTACTTAATTGCTATTATTTTTTTCTCTTCAATTAATGGAAAGGTGTGAATTTTTAGAATTTCCAAAAAATGTCTAATAATTAGGCCTTTTTAGAGCAAATTAATAATATTAATAATGTTAAATTGTAACTGACAATATTTAGGTAATAAAAATATTAAATTAAATTATTAATAATAATAGATAATATCAAATAATAAATAAAAATAAATAATAACAAATGATAATAAATGATATTAAATAATATTAAATAATAATCGAGTAATAATCAAGTAACAATTAATAATAAAAATAGCAAAATACTAAATATCCTAAAAAGCGCATAAATATTAAATATTCACTCAAAGTTGTTGATAAATAGTTAAAATATTAAATAAATATTAATTACTTAAATAATCTTTCAGTTATTTATAATTTTTAATAACAAAAAGCCCCAGGTTAAAATCAAATTTTGTAACTAAAACTATAAATAATTTTGTGGCTAATGAAAGTTCTCATTAATTTTAGAGTGTAATCCTTATTTGACTGAATTAATCTTCGAAGTATGATTTACACATGAGATTTTCGAGATTAACACAAGAGTCTCTCCCTCTCCCTCTATATGATAATTACATAGAAAATAGTTACAAAACAATGGTTTTGGAGTCGAAATTTCAGACTAAATTTCAAAAGAAAAATTTTATAATTTTTAAAATTCTTTTATAATTTTTAAGTGAAATTAAAGTAATAAGAATTAATAATTAAAGTGAACGATAAATAATTACAAAAATTGCAATAAAAATAAAACTAGTAATAATAAAAAATAAAAAATAGTAATAATAATATTAGAAATACTAAGAATAATATTTTTATTATTATTATTATCATTATTAGTTCAATATTATTATTAATTCAATAATATTATTAGTTCAATATAATAATTAGTTGAATATTGTCATTAGTTTAAAATAATTATTAATTCGATAGTTTTCTTTATTTTAAAATTACCGTCAAAATTATTTATAATTATTTATAAATTTTTATTGATTTATTATTTAATTATTTATAAATTAAATATTGTTATTAACTCAATAATTTCAGTTATGATTTAACGTTATCAGTTATTATAATTATAAATAATAAAAGGAGAAGTAAAGTGAAAAAATAAAATTAATAATCAATAAGATTAATAATAATTTATTTTGTAAATTATTAATTTTCCTGTTTTTTACTTCTGAAAATATTCGGCCTTCCAATGATGAAAGAAGACTTTAAAAATAAAGAGACTGAACTCTCTTCGAAGAAATAATATATAAATCAAATAATCGCGAATATGACGTAAATTATTATTATTATTATTATTATTATTGTGGTGGATGTGTGAGCGATAAGACCAATTAATTTTTCCTCGCAAACGAATCTTGAGATTTTCCAATAATCCCAATACGCTTATCTTGATGAAAATCTAATTAAAGCGGGAAAATTTCTGTCAGCCTCCGGGGATACAGAAAGATATAGAGCAAGGCAAATACTCTTGAATTGCAAAAAGAAACTGAGACTTTTGCCATTGCTTCTACGGTGCACCAATTTAAAGATGCCACAGTTTTTTTTCCTTTCTTGTTTCTTTTCTTTGTGTTCTTCTACTTTTTTTCTAGAAAAAAGAAGAGAAAAACAAAGAAAGTCGATTTGTAAGAGCGACACTTTTCTTGCTTTCGCGTGAAATAAATTAAGATAACATTTGTTTTTTTTTCTTTTTTTTTTGGTTCGCAAACTGTTTTTCAATTGGAGTACAAATTTTTATTATTGGAGGATTATATATTTAAAGAAGATTAGTTTTTAAATATTTATCTTTAGGGAAATGTTCTTTTATAATCTTTCTTTTATTATTTCGTTTTCTTTCTTTTCTTCTTTTCGTATTTTTTCTCTTTCTTTAATTTTTTTTTCTTCTTTTCCTTTTTTCTTCGCCTTCTTTTCGTACTTTTTTCCAAATTTTTTTTTCTTTTTTTTCATACTTTTCTTTCTTTTTTCGTTATTCTTTTATTCTTATCTTTTCATTATTTATTTTCTTCTCTTCTTTATTTCTTTGTTCTTCTTTTCTTTATTTTCATTTTCTTTTCTTTTCTTGCTTTCTTTATTATTTATTTAATTTTTTTCTTTCTTTATTTCTTTTTTTTCCTTCTTTTAACTCTTTATTTCTTTCTTTTCTTCTATCGTTTCTTTTATTTATTTTCGTTCTTTATTTCATTCTTTTTTTCTTTCATATTTTTATTCTTTCTTTAATTTTTTTTCTTCTCTTAATTCTTTTTTATAATAATACTTTTTTCCTCTTTCTTTCTTTTTGCCGTTCGTTCTGCGCTTAATTTTCTCTTAAACTTTAAAAATTTCTTTTCCATTTTCAAATCTCAATAAGAATTTAATGATGAACTTTTTCTCTTCATATGAAAAGAAAGAATTTCTCATATATTTGAAATAAAAAATTAAATTGTAATTGTAAACCATTTTTTTTCCTTCCTTCTTTCTTTCTTTCTTTCTTTTATTTTATTTTTTTTTATTAAGAACTAGTGACAGTGAAAAATGAAAACGTTTCGAAATAAGGAATAAAATGCGTTTGAAATATGATCATAAAAAAAGTTCCCCTGTGTGCGTTGAACATTCTTAAATTACAGTTTAAATATATTTCACTTTGAAAAAGAAATTTGAGTTAGATTTTTCTTTTTTTTGCTTCTTTAGAGTGAATGATATTTTATGACTCATTTTAAGTCTTTTTTAAATTAAGTATATTATACCCCCGCCCTCTCTTGTTAATTACATAGTAAAAAATAAAATTACTTATCACAAAGTTTTTATTCTTTGTAAAAACTTTTAACACTTTCAGGAAAAATTTTCTTCAATCTTATACTCTTAACTTAATAAAACTTCTTTTTTCTACTAATTTATGTAAATATTAATTAATTAATTAATGTCTGCTGACACAATAGTAACTAAAAAAATTACGCAATAATGAATTATAAAAGAAAATCAAAAATTATTTTCGACTATTTATTTATTTATTAAGGTTTTGATAATAAGTTAGAAAAATAAAAACTAATTCTAAACAATTTTGTTATTTTTTAGTATTTTTTGTTAATGACAAAATAGTCATTATAATAATACAAAAATCGTACAAACAAAAACCAATTCCAAACAATTTTTTTTTTATTTATTATTTTAATTTTAATATTATCATAGTAAAAAATTGTAAACTGTAGGATTTATTTAAATAAATAATAAATCAATAAATTCCAAACTATTTTTTTTATTTATTTATTTTTTATATTATCATAGTAAAAAATAGTAAACTTTCGATAAATAAATTACTGTGTTTTGAGTAGAATTGTTTCGAACTAAATTTATTATTTCTCAATTATTTTTTTTTCTCAAAAATTATAATTTTCTAAATGTAATTTTTTTTCCTGGAATAAATCAAATTTATCCGTGTTTTAGACAAAATAAAGAAGGGAAAAAATGCATAAAACACAGTGTTTTGAGTAGATTCGTCCCTGGGCTGAAAATTTTTCACTGGTCTAAATGTTGAAACGTCGGGAGCGTGTCCGACGTTTGGCACTGGTGAAAATCTCCCATCCGAAATATACTTTGCTGTGTTGCTTTGCCACTTGAGCTTTTCTTAGCCGACAATCCGTGACGATCATTACTAAGGATCTTTAAGACTCTCTAACGATAAAAGCTCGCGCGCATTCGTCTCTCGTAAAAAAAAG